>JBBBDQ010001823.1:3370000-3527500 GCA_037127315.1 Ascarosepion bandense | reverse complement strand
ATGCTTAAAATAAGAGTTGCATTTCACACACACACACACACACACACACACATATATATATATATATATATATATATATATATATATATACATATTCGTAAACGTTTTTGTTAACATAGTATGTGTATCTTGGAAAAACATTTTCATGCTGTTTTCTACGTATAAATAATTCCTTTCTTTCCGGTATTTTTTTTTTGTGGGGGGGAATATTTTTTGTTTTTTAAATAGAATATTTCTTGTGGTGTAATTTTATATCGCTTCGGAATGAGAATTCGTAGAGTCGATAACATTTGAATTCGTTTTCTTCTCTTCCGCCTAAATGCTTTTGGAAAAGGTATTAATCTATCTAGTTTCGCTTCAGTTATGGGTTGAATAGCAAGGGTGATTGGTTTACCGAGCCTTGGTTTGCGACCAGTCTACAGAAGAACAAAATGATAACCTACTGCGGGAAAATCTGCTGCCTAGTCAGTCATGTCACGAAATAATGAAATATGATCGCCCAATCGTGTATCACGTATAGGATTTAACTGAGCGACTCTCTGTAGTTTTTATAAGGAATTTGACCAATTTGGAAACTAAGTTTTGCAACTTCTTCCCAATTTAAATGTACTAATGCCGGTCATTCAAGTTTACATACTTATACATACTTATACGATTTATGGATCCCTGCAAGTGTAAACACTGCGTAATTATATTCAACTGGGCATTTGTCCAAATCATCATTGAAGTTTAGTTGCCTTACTGAATTCTTTCCTGTTGTCGAACTGGCCTTGATCATTTATTGTATGGAAATGGCATCCTTCTAAAAAGTTTGAAAAGATGCTAATGATTTGCTCCGTTTCTTCTCTTTTGTTGATCCTGGTGCGTCGAATGGACTAGACGACAGTGATTGATGCAGTCCACTTGAACGAACAACATGTGTTTGTTGGGGGGGGGGAAAGAAATAAGGATGAAATTCTGCCAGATCACAACGATAATAAATCGTCATCAGAACGTACAGAGATCTTTAAGATGAGAGTCTTTGTAATCAGCGTCAACTGACAGTAGGGGAAAAGTTCTTGGAATACAGCCAAGCTTCCTATTAAATATTTACACAAGAAGAAAAAATAATAAGTTTTGTAGAGGTCAAATGATTAGAATATTTTAATTTCTTATAAAAGAAATAAAACCGATCGTTTGTGCTAATCCATGCATGTGCAAGAATATATGCATTATGGGATGTAGCAATGTCGAATTATTGCCAGCCAACGGATGAAGATGCATAGTTAAAGAAGAGAGTACATGTATCTAATTTATACAAGCAAACACTCATATTCATTTTAAATTTGCGCAGGGCAACCTGGTGAGTGATAGCGCTTTGCAAGTCTAACTCACCTGACCAACTATGACTGAATAGTGATTTCGATTCTCACTTGGTGCCCTAATACATAGAGATACGTGCTTCATCTAAGCGTGTATTAGTAAATCATTATATTGATTTTGTTAGTGTCAATAAGATGTGATATAATGAATACTCAGCTTGTCTTCTTAAATGAAGAATGCATGAATAGTGAGTTTGATTTTTAATGGGTGCTCTAGACATGCATATCAACTAGTTACTCCGGTTCGCAAGTAAAAATAAAGAAAGAACCAACGCTCATTCAAAATTACAGTTGAAAAACCAAACAAACATTAATAGCAGTATAAACAATGGTAATTCATTATTAGTTCATTTGTCGATGGCCGTTGTATGTGTTGTTATTGTTTATTATAAAAAAAAATAGAATTAAAAAAAAAAACAAACAAATCCGAAAATGGATTTTAAGATATTGGAATTTTTATTCTCTCAGTCAAGCTGGAGAGATGACGTGGCATTCCGCAGTATAATTCTCCAACACGACAGCACGCATCGCCCTTGACAGCCAGGCAGGACTCTCTCTCTGGGTCAGTCTGCTGCGTCAAGACTAGTCTTCTCATCCATTTGAGATACCCCAATCTTACTTGACCACATGCTTGAATGGTTGTGTCACGACTCACTTAAAATGAAGGTATATTTATATCAAAGACACTCGTAAACTGATCTGTGTCAAACCCCGTTCTAACAATAGTCATAAAATCTTTGAATCTGATACATGTAACTGAAACTTGGTGTGTCTTGGTACTAGAATAATATTTATTTGTCATCTAAATAAAACTACAGTCTTTTTGGCCCTGCTATGTGCGTTGTGGTACAGTGGATATCGGCTCGGACCGAGAAACCGGGGAGCCGAGTTCAAATTCCAGCTGAATCCATTGTATTCACTTACGCGCAAATACCCTTGGGAAAGGTATTAATCCGTCTCTTCCTTCCAGTTATGGGTTAAATAGCAGGACAGACTGGGTTCTATAGCCTTGGTCGGCAACCAGTCTACCGCAGAAAGCAATGGCAACCTACTGTGGGATAATCTTCTACCGCAGAAAGCAATGGCAACCTACTGTGGGATAATCTTCTGCCCAGTCAGTCATGTCTCTTTAGAGACATGATCGTCCAAGTGTGTATCACGTATGGCACCTAAACTGACTGACTGTCTTCTTATCACACACACATATGTATACATACGCGCATTCACATACACATCTATATGAAATCATGGACCCACATACACACCCTAGCTTAATGTAACTATCGATGATTTAACAATTTAACAATTTATTATTATTATTATTATTATTATTATTGTTGTTGTTATTATTGTGATTATTATTATAACTTGCAGCTGCACAGCGCCCCAATGTAGCTTTCAGCTAAATTTAAACTCCGCCGAGTAAATTAGCTCATTTCAACTTGGTACATATCACACCAGGATGTGCGTTGTGCTTCAGTGGATATCGACTCGGAACGAGAAATCGGAGAGTCGAGTTCGAATTCCAACTGAAATCGTTGCAATCATATACGCGCAAATACATGGGTCAAATAACAGGACGGATTGGGTTCTATAGCCTTGGTTGGCAACCAGTCTACCGCAGAAAGCAACGGCTACCTTCTGCGGGATAATCTTTCGAGACATGATCGCCCAAGCGTGTATCACGTATGGCACTTAACTGACTGACGTATCACACCAGAATAGTGTGAGTTCTACTCTCACTAATTAATCCACAGTTGTAGCCGTGTGCCACACTTACCCTATATTTAGTACAATTTACTGTTCCGAGATCTAGGTGGATTGTCCTTAATATTGTCCTGGTGTTACATTCGGTACCATGGTATCTGATCCAGAAAGTATGTAAGAGCGTAGTAGTTTCTGTTGGTCACAGGTCCATCCTAAACCGTCAAAATAGCACCTGTTAGGGTCCCAGGTATGGACAAATATTGAACACC
This sequence comes from Ascarosepion bandense, assembly GCA_037127315.1. Taxonomy (NCBI): domain Eukaryota; kingdom Metazoa; phylum Mollusca; class Cephalopoda; order Sepiida; family Sepiidae; genus Ascarosepion; species Ascarosepion bandense. Next base: position 3,524,163 of record JBBBDQ010001823.1, on the reverse strand, counting down.
CCAAAATGGCGTAAAAACAAGAAAATCTAGAAAAAATAATTATAATTATTACATTTTCATAGAAACAAAAAATTAAAATAATTACCAGAAACGCATTATTGGGAAAATCACCAGCAATATATTTTTGGGAAAAATAATTATCAAAGTTCACAAAATATAACATTTATATAGTAAATGAACCAAAAAGAGATTATATGCCGTTAAATAAACCAAAGCAAATCCCAGTGCCAAGCTAGATTAATTGAGTTTTTTTATGAACTGTTTGAACTATATATCTATGAGCTGTTATTTTTAACAATTTTATGCTGATTGTAATTATTTTTGATTTTCAGTGTTTGTAATAATATCATTTTGAATGCTTATTATTAGAACCATTATATCTTTTGCCTAGTTTTTATAAAGTACATAAAAACCTGTTGGATCTACTAAGCAAACATGACATATTTGAGAAGGATAATAGAGAACTATACAAGCAGCACGTCACCCGAATGAGGATAGAAATGTAATTCATTATACAAACAAAAATGAAAAGGAATGTAAAACAAGAATGCGAAAGTTTTTAAGGTTAAGAATTACCTTGCACGCCGGCTTATTCGGTAGTTTGTTAATAATTCAACCACGGCAAGCATTCATTCTTAAGTCCGATATTGAGAGAATCTACACAGCTTTCAACCTTCACCATTAGTCCAATTCTCAACAAAACTTCAAACAGTATACAGAGTTAAATAGGACACTTAAGCTAAATTTTGGTTCAGTAGAAAAAACTTCAAAATCAAAGTATGTAAATCCGAAAAGAGAGACTATCTACATTAGTACATGAGTAAGTTAGTTAACCCTCTAGGGCCATTCGTATCATATTTGATACAGTATGAAACCAAGCCTTGAAAGAAATATTTTCCTGAAAAATTTTTTAAGAGAAATATTTTATAAATTTCAAATGAAAGCAGTACTGACTGCTCAGTCAATGAATACCAAATGTTTCCTTATAGGGAAATACCAAATGTTTCCTTATAGGGAAATACTGTATCAAATATGATACGAATGGCCCTAGAGGGTTAATAACGCTTCTTATAATAAATCTTATTCTTTATAATTTTTTCTGTTTAATATCTTTGCATGCGGTTTTCAACATTCAAATTCTGATGATATCTTTTATCACTTTTGTCAATCAAACTTTGCTTGACACTTATATTATTCATTATCAGAATTAATTTTAAATAATCAAAATTTTATTGTTTTATTTGCATATAATTCCTTTAATTTTTATATTTTTCAATAGGGTTTTCAGCATTAAATTTTTATTAAATTAATAGCAATGCTTTTGAAAAAATCATAGATAGCATGAGAGAACGCACAGATGAAAAGTAATATCCTTAATATTATATTAAACATGAAAAAGAACAAGACAAGTTATTAAACCTGAAAAGTAAAGACAAGATATTCTTGTAAAGTAAAAAATTAAAAATTCCTTACTAAAATATTGCAGGTAAAAATAAAATTTAAATGCAATATTTAAGTAATAAATTTCTTACAACTTACTTCACTAGAATATCTTGGCCTTTACTTTTCCAGATTTAATAACTTCTACTGTGGATTTCAGGTATAATATAATCTTAAGAATATTACTTTTCATGCACGCATTTTTTCATGAAATATAATATTACACATGATTAATAATTTACAACAATAATACCATTTCCTCTAACATTGTAATAACAATTAACTTAGCAAAATTAAATAAATTGTTAGGCAGTAAGATTTAATGACAAATGCTTTATTACATATATTTACAGTCTTTTTGAACGGAAGTTACATTTAATTTGTAGGAAATTTACTAACACTTCTAGATTATTTACACCAACATTTTTATTTATTTCAAAGTGTTCACTCTTTACATGACTCTTCTTTACGTAAGTCGCCAACGTTTATTGTCAATTGGAAAAAAAGATCTGAACTTATTTATAAATGCAACTTTGTCTCTGTGTGTATGTGTATGTGTGTGTGTGTGTATCCGTTACATATAGACTCCAAAACGGCGTAACCGACTTTCCTGAAAATTTATACATTTGTACTATAAGCGTCTGCGAGTGTTCTTACCTAGGTTTTGTGTCGAGGTACACCCGATAAATATCGATAATCGAAAAACTCGAGTTATAGAAGGAGTGGTCCAATTTTATTCAAATTTGATACACTCATAGACAAAGACATAAGAAACGATATTCAGAAGTTTCAAGGTTGCAGTTCTTACAATAGTGCATGAAAGCGATAATATATATATATATATATATATATATATATATATATATATATATATATATAAAAGCAATATGTTTGTGTGTGTTTCTGTTTATTTGTCTGTATGTCCTTTCTCACCAAATTTCACACAAATGTTCTATAGGCTGAGTCTGGGCTCCAGGATCATGGATTAGTTTTAAAGATTTCGTTACACTCGAGCAAAGCCGGGCTATACTGCTAATCCATCATATGAAGAATAACACTCTTGTATAAAACATGCAAATGGTCGACTAATTATAAAGTTTAAAGAAATTTAATTAAAAATATACAAACCAGGGTTTAATATACCAGTTAAGTACCATATGTGATACACGTTTGGGCGGTTATACCACTTTATATCCATGATTGACTAGACAGGAAATGTTCCGTAGTAGGTTGCCGTTTTTTTCATTTTCCGTAGTAGGTTGCCATTTATTTCGTTTATCTTGCTCTCTGATCACTATCTGATTATATCAGTCAGACATTAAATGCCATAAGTGCGTGAAACATGGAAGCGCGATCATTTTTATTTGACAGGATATTTTCCATAGTAAATTACTAAAGCTAAAGAAAAACCTAAATAAATATATTATTTTGCACTATGAAAACTTACAGCACTTGAAATAAAATTTTTGTATTAAAGAGCTTTTTAGATTATGTTCTCTAATATATATATATATATATATATATATATATATATATATCTATCTCTCTCTCTCTCTACATATATATATATATATATATATATATATATATATATATATTAAAGCATCATATATTAAAGAATATATATATATATATATATATATATATATGCGCTAAAAAGACTGCCTACTTCCACTGAACGCACCGTGCCCCAGGGGTAGAATCGCCAACTGACACCAAATCGGTCGGATTTCGAGCCTGGGTTGTGTAGCAATCGGAGTCTAACCGTACTGATAAGCTGTGAAACAGATATGTCTGCGGATGACAATAATATATATATGTGTGTGTGTGTATATATATATATATATATATATCCCTCCTGTTACCATAACAGTTCTGAAATATTTATTTTCTTAATAGTATAGACATTTATATATACATATACGTACATATATTTATATATTTATATAAATATGTCGTCTAATATATATATATATATATATATATATATATATATATATATATATTAGACGACATATTTATATAAATATTTTGCCGTCATTTTGGTCATGGCCTTATTTCTATATTGAAATGTGCGTTGTTGTAGAATGAATGTCGATTCAAAATGAGAAATCGGAGTTAAAATTACAGTTGAATTTGATGCATTCTCTTACGCCTCAATAAGCTCGTGAAAAGTATGATTTCATCTCTTCTTCCCCCAGTTATGGTTTGAATTTCCGAACAGATTGTATTTTATTAGCCTTGTTTGGCAACCAGTCTACTGCAGAAATAGCTGATAACCTACCAGGGAAAAATCTCCTGTCAAATCAAAAATGATCGCACTAGCATGTGTCACATATGGCACTTAACTGACCGACTGATATAATGAAATACTTATCAGATTAAAAGTTCTGAAACTAGAGAAATGGCACCCTACTACGAGAAAATCTCCAGCCTAGGCAGTCATGGATAGAAAAGATATCATCGCCCAAACGTGTATCACGTATGGTATTTAACTGGTATATTAGAAAGGAATCAGTATGAAAGGTGTGAAACCGAACGAAAATTGGGAGAATTATTTTGCAAAACAAATAGCAATCACTAAAGTTTTTACGCTTCTTGTGCTTCAAATATATCTGAGAAGATAGACGTATTACCACATAATCCCGGATGTCGGTGGCCCACATATTAAACATACTATATTACACCTTCTTCTCTGGACAGAGAACAGTCGTCTTCACAGGCAATCACAGTAAAACTGAAGTGGAGTAATAGGCAACCGAAGAGAGATTAAGCACATACGATAGAGCCGACGGGAAGTCGTGAGTCCCTAGTTCTTTAGTCAGCAGTAATCTCTTTCACATCTCTGTGTTCTATTCCCTTCTCCTTTGTTTTCTGTTCTCTGCGTTCTTTTGGTTTTCTGATTTCAACAAGAAAGTCACGAGCTTAATTAAATAAAGTTTCCACGGATTTTTTAATTCTAGGGTTTTTGCTTATTTTTGTCATCCATGGCCAGGCACATCTGTCAATAATTTTCGCTGTCTATTGCCTTTCAAACCGGCTGCCTTTCATGTCAATTATACTTTACTAGGACACTTTTATATTTTCTACCTTTGAAGTTGCTCGCACTTTTGTCGGTTTTGTTTGTGTTTTCTGCCTTTGATGTTGGTCATACATTTGTCAGTCACTTCTTTTGATGACAGTTATATTTCTGTCGAGTCACAGGAATATATTGCAAAATAACAACATAAGGTGACTACTAAATGACTAAAGAATCAAATATTGGTTGATGATTGGAGAAGTAAGAGAATAATTTTGATATAACCATAATATAGTATTAACATGAATTATAGATGCAAAATTAGGTAGGTTTGTTTGAGCTTACCTATTATTGTAGTATTAGATTTTTGCAGATGCATAATTACATCGAATTTGAAATATAGGCGTGCAGGTCTACGCAGTGTTTTGTATTGGTTGATTTTTTAACCAATTGATTTAAATTTTTAGTAAAGAACTTTCCAGTTTCGGGTTCTTTACTCAATTTGTTTCTCTTCTTTTTCTTTATTGTAGTTTTATGTTTGAGATTTCTCTTTGACTTTGGCGAATATTTTTCTGTATTTTTTTGTTTCTATTATTTTCTTTTTTCTATTATTTTCTTTTTGAGTTCATCTTTGCCTAAAATTCTTTTATTCTTATCATTTTATTGCATTATTACTTCGACAATTATTTTTACTTAAGTTTATTTGATTTCTGACTAGTTTCCTTTTTTTCTACGCCGCACCTCTAATATTTTTGCATATGTCTACTTTTGTACCATCATATTTTTTTATGGTATTGTCTTGGGAAATTAGTCCGAACCGAACTTTGAAAAATATAATTTTTATCATTTTAACAAGGAGAGTAAACAAATGTGAGTTATCCAAAAAAATATGTATCATCGAATATTCAAAATGAAAAATTGCAAACATGTTTGCAATTGTTCTAAAATATAATTGTCTATAAGAAAACAGAACCGGTGCTTTTGTAGAATATCTTTTGTAAATCTTGACTGTTTTTATCCGCAAACATAGAATATCATCAAAGAAAAGTAAGTTAATAATGCAAATAGAATGTTAGAGTTCTCCACTTGAAAATATTACTACGTATATTTGGTTCAAATATCCATATATTTCATGGGAAAATCCTAGTTAAAAGGTGACAATTTTGAAATCCTTCTCACTTAAGTTCTATTACTTTATTATATTTTTGCTGTTTCCTCACTTTGTTTCTCAGTTAATATGCGCGTATGTTAATGTCGATAACTCATAAATAATTGATTATTTCGCATTGATCGCGTGAAAAGACAGACAAAACTCATCATAGACGCTACTTGGTTTACTTGCAAAATAAAATAAGAAAACATCGTGCCAATACCTAATCAATAATGTACTGCGCGTTTTGATCGCGTGGTAAGAAGGAAAAGAGACGCAATTTGAATTCAGTGAAAGAGAAAGGACAAGAAAAGGAAATATACACACAGTTAATTTGTTATGGTTACTATTAGGGAATTTTTTCTAAAAATATTCATTAAGATATATTATAAAAGATGATTTTTAATAAAAAGTAAAGAAAGACAATTATTTGTTAAATGAATAAAAATGTCGTTGTAGATTATAAATATTTGTGATGAAACGCCTTATTAATTTTAAAATAAAAAAAAAAATTTTTATAATGTAAATTTATAAGAACCAGTTGATACATTGACAAAAATAGTTAACTTGTTTCTTTGTTTTGGGGTCTTTTTATTCATATTTAATAGAATAATTTTTAATTGTTCTTTTCAACGAGTTTATCTTAAAACACCTACCGTGGTATTTATCAATTTCTATGATGTGCAGAGAACATTCGGGAATTATTGTATTTTTTCCAATTAATTCGTTTTTTCTGAGATAGAAGAAAATGCCCAGAAAATCAGTTGCAGAGAATTATTGTATTTTGAAGTGCAGAAAATACTCGGAAAATCACGGTTGTATTTGACTCAAATTTTAATTCCTTTTCTCTATAAGAGAACTTACAGAAATATGCTATTTCATAGTAAAAATAATTTCTTTAGTGTAAAGAAGTTTTTCTACTTTAATTCTCTTTTAATCTTAAAGAAAAGTCATTTTTATTTATTTTTATTTGTTTTTTTTATTTTTATTTTTATACTTATTTTCAAATATGAGCTTTTGCTGCGAAGACGTGAAATCATTCTTAGAAATTTCATGTTGAAATGTTCATTCAACAATTTTGATTATTGAAAATTTATTTTAATTTATATTGGCTCTGTAATTTTAATTACATTGAGCTCTCCTCCTGTATAATTTTTAATATTAAAATTTAATATTAATTTGGATCAGTTTTTTGGGATTTACCTTCCTATTTTCCGTTTGGATTAAAGTATTTTAATAAAAATATATAAGTATATATATAGTCATCGGCAGACAGATCTGTTTCGCTGTATCACAGCTCATCAGTATGGTTAGACTCTGATTTTAACCCGGGATTGAAACCCGACCGAACTGTCGTCAGTTGGCGATCCTACCTCTGAGCTATGGGCGCTCGGTAAAAGGAAGCATACTTTTTAGCGTGTATATTATCATTATACACACCCAGTAGCTGAGAGTGTTCTAATTCACTGCTGAATGAACGATACGTATATGCTAAAGTAGCTACTGTCTTTTAAAGTCTACCATTCTTCCAGAGTGCTCAATCAAATATATATATATATATATATATATATATATGTAATCTTTTAAAAGAAATCTCAAAGACAATTTATTAAAATAAGCAGCAGAATGTGGGGTATGCAACATAATATTAGAAAGAAACCACTTTAAGTTCGAAAACACACATCTGCATTCGAAATAAAAACAAATCTCAGCTGCAACTCTAAAAACGTAATTTCTGCTGTAAAATGCAATGAATACGCAAAAATATACAAAACAAGGCCTGAATAAAAGAGTAGCTGTGCGATACTAACGTTAAACTAATTAAACTAAACAGGAATATGTACGTTGCCCAACATTTAAAAGAATGTGTTAGAGGTAAATTCAGAGTAATGCCTATCTACAAAAATGTAGTGTATCCACTGCACCACAATGCACAGGATGCAAACTCACGGGATGGGCGTTGTTGTGCAGTGTATATCGGCTCGAAGCGACATATTGGGGAGCCGATTTCGAATTCCAGTTTTATTCCTTGTATTCATTTGCGCACAAATACCATTGGAAAAGGTATTAATCCATCTCTTCCGTCAAGTTATGGGTTAAATAACAGGACAGTTTGGGTTCTATACCTTTTGGCTAGTAAACAGTCTACCGCAGTAAGCAATGGCAGCCTACGACGGGATAATCTTCTACCCAGTCAGTCATTTTCTTTCTAGACATGATCGCCCAAAGCGTATCGCACTTAACTGACTGACCAAAATGTATATTATGACACGGACACGACGAAGAAAGAAATATTCATTAAAAATACAAGCTTTCCTTCAAAGACACACACAGACAAACAATTTTTTTAAGAATCGCAAAGTATTCCAAATGCAACAGAAAGAGCTTGAAAATACTTAGAGTTGAATCAAAATGTTTGAAAACATTTTTGAAGTATAATGACGAAATCAAATTTCGCAATTCATTGTAAATTTCTTTCTGGTCATGACTGTTTCCAAAAATGGAAGAGATTTTAACGAGCGAGTGTGTAAAAAACAACAGATAATCAAGCTCGCATATGAATTTTCTGAACAGCTTACTGAACATCTATCTATATATACACGATATTTCAGCCATCAGAAAGACAAACGTATCTTGATATATAAATTCAAATGTTTATATACCTGAAAAGATTCAACTTTGGACTTGAAACACGTGTAGCGACACAAATACCATTATTGACATTTAATATATCATACAAAAAGCAAATAATAATAATAATAATACTAATAATAATAATAATAATAATAAATCTACATTGTAAACAAAACATTCACGGTTTCTCGCACATTTTCCTTATATATATATATATATATATATATATATATATATATATATATATATTAAATTATACTTTAGTACATGTCCATAATTTCTCTATATATAATCGCGAGGAAGGCACGTTCGTTTCGGCATTGGGGGCCCAATGCCTCTTCAGGCGATGTGGAAAGTACTGGAAATCTTTTTCTTTTATATTTATTTAGTTTTATTAGGGGTGTTGGCTGGGGTTTAATGATATTGTGATATTTCGTTGACAGTTGGAATTTTTTCGTGGAGAGAGTTAAGATGTTTTGGTGGGGGTTAGCGCGATAGGAGAATCAGTCTATGAGCGTTGGAATTTATTTGAGGTGTTTCTAAGGTGATTAATGGGAGTCTTTGATTCTGGAAAATACTTTCCACATCGCCTGAAGAGGTATTGGGCCCCCAATGCCGAAACGAACGTGCCTTCGTCGCGAGTATATATAGAGAATTATGTACATGTTCCAACGTATAATTTATAATAAATATTCACAGCTCTATATAGTATATTATATATCAAGCAATGTTTTAAATTAATGTTTTGGACCTTGAAAGAATTCTTCGTTCTGTATTCACTCGCATCTCTCTCTCTCTCTCTCTCTCTCTCTCTCTCTATATATATATATATATATATATATATATATATATATATATATACTTGGGCAACAGTCTCTCCTGTATACAAGTTTTATTAAAAATGAGAGACATGGTATAATCATGAATTATTTTTTATATAATTTTTCGTGTATTCTTAAATGTGTTTTTTAATTATCTAAGAATTGTCCAAATTTAATTGTATTTCCGAGTGTTTTCGACTATACATTTAGCTATTATTATAACACAATCCCTCGGCCTACCTAAACCAACCCTTCATAAACCTCTCCCAATCCGCTGTGTTTGTTTGATCTCGGACCAGCCAAAGTAGGATTGCCTGTTATCACCTCGCTAGGTAGTCCAGACACACTAGTGGATGGTATATATAGTTTAATGCAGATTTCATGCAGTCCGCGGTAGCTGATAGCTGTTGAACAAAATATAATGAGTACAAGACTGCAAAACCACAGGTGTAGTTCTATATATATTTGTACATCTATTATATACACAATTATAATCAAGTCAAAGCTGATGACACCCAACAGTTGGCTGGTATTTCAATAATACATTCAGTAACAATATTCAAGGAGAAGGTGTTTTGCTCAGTCGGCTGCAGCAACACGCCGATTTAAGATCGACTGCCTTATTCAAATTAGGCGCTCCAAATCTGTTAATTTTGTTTTTCATTTTGGTTTTATTGAAAAGGCACAAAACCGGGAAGGTAAAGGCAGCCACTAGGATGAATAATTGTTACCAGCCCTAAATGAAAATATTATCAATTATCCATTTCGACTAAATCTCTGGGACTTCATTGCTTGCCTCTCTGTACCGAATACTCTGATAACCCAAGACAGGAAAGTATCACAGTCCTGTTTGACCTAGGGTCAGGCAATCGTCAAAACAAGACGACATGTTATGTCTACGATTCTTTTACACATATTTAAACAATTTGGTAACTTTTCCCGGAAAAAATAACTGTACTTTCTTATTTTAAAGAAATATCTCCTTATCTTTGAAATTAATTATCATTAATACAAGCCATCTGAAAATAGGTTTACATTATGAAGAATTAATTTTGGCTTATTTGCAAATAAACATGTCTAAAGATTATGCATATACAGTCTTGTTAATGTTAAGTTGCAAACACAATAAACACATTGGTTCCATGTTCATACTTGATGTTATTAAGTGTAGGATATATCTTTTTTGTTAGTATGCCTCCATTATTTTTAATATTTTTTTGCATGTGGATGATGCTGTTATGTAGGCATTATCAGCAAGTATATCAGGGATAGATACTGGAAGTTCTCGATGTGTGTTTAAATGAGATTTGATGAAACAGTTTTGGGAAACTAGCAATGTCAATCTTCTCATCAATGTTTGATGTTATAGCCAATGTAATTTTTTACGGATCTGGATAAATGAAGATCACATTTCTTCAAAGGATATATAAATTCGTAAACGACACTGTTTTTCTGCAGTTTGAATTTTACAGGGGAGTTATTATTGTTGACAATGAGGTTGCTAGTTTTGAACATTTTATAACAATATAATTTTCTTGGTTGAATTAATCGGTTTTGCATAACTTTGGATGATACTGCGAAGTGACTATTCGTCCTGTTCCTAGTTATCGTGCATTTTATTTTTACAAAATCAAATGCACAATTACTGTTTTCAAAAATTAAATGCACAATGACTACAGACAGGTCGAATCTTCAGTCGCAATATCATCCGAAATTATGCAACACTGACTAATTCAAACAAAAACACATTAAATTAATTATCCATTAAAAATAATAGAGGTACTACAAACAAAATAGAGAAGTCCTACACTCCCATCTTTTATTAGATCAAAACATCTCCCATTCCCTTCTGGTCACAGAAATGTGACCATACATTCTATGAAGCGAACAATCAAACCTGCCCGTTGTGTTAAGTCTAGAATGCCCTACGTCAGCAATGCCGTTTCATCGTCGCACTGGCTTCATGAGTAAAATAGGATTGTCAATACGGTTTATTCGTATATTCACAGGTCTTGTTTTACAGTCAGGTTAGCCAAACGCAGACGACAATTCTACTCCTGCAGCTTCCTCTCTCGCACTTCCCGCCTGTGGAACTCACTCCCGTATTCTTGCTTTCCTGACGACTACGACCTCCAGAAATTTAAAAGCAAAGTTAATACTCACCTACTAACCACTGGCCTCTAGCTCTCTCCCCTCCCCTGTATAACCTTCCCTTTCTCTCCGCCCATGTACCTGTCATTGCACCTGCTTTCTCAGCTTTCTATTGTTCCTTTCTAACTAGCTTGTACTCCTCACTCTTTTCTAATTAATCTTTCTACATTTATGTAACCCCCTGCACATCAGTGGCGTTTCTGCCTTGCTCGGGGTGAAATGATTAAAAAAAAAAAAAAAAAAAAAAAAAAAAGTGTCTAGCTTTTTTGCACACTAGACAGTGGAAATTTTACGGCGAGATCAGAAGGGGCTTAGCCCCAACCCAAAATTTTGGCTGGCACCCCATTTCTTTAATCTTAAAATATTTTGGAAACTTATCAGTCTATCATTTTGATATGATTTAATTTTCTTTTCCTTCAGGCTTTTTTCTTTTTTTTTTAAAATCAGAGCCGTCACATCACACATTCTGATTATATTGACGTTAGTATGAACCATTTGATTTCGTTTTGAAACTAACCTTTGTAGTGTTCCTACATCTTGAGAGTGGTAAAGAGTGCAAGAATAAATTAGAACTCTACTACTATGAATCAAAATATATTTGTTTAATTTAGTGAAGTAACATACATATGTTCGAACATATGTTATGCATACGATAGTGGTGTAGTATGAAAATGAAGACACTACTTGAGTTTGCCCCACACCTCAGCAAAAACTCAACCCCTAAGTAACCCTGCCTACTTTCAAAGTTTCACAATCGCTACTGTCACGAGAAAGGCCTGATAAAGTCAAACGGTCTATCTGACGATGAAATAAAAGGGTCGATGTGGTGACGATTAAACCATGTAGTAGGTAGTATTTGGTTACGTAATCTACTAGCACCTGTAGAATGTCCTTGCATTAAACGAAATTATTATTCTTTGCAATAGCAAATTCTTTGCAATAGCAAATTATTATTCTTTGCAGATACCTTATATATATAGGTTGTTTTACCTATAGCGATTTCGTCTTTTGGAATCGTTGTCACCTTGCCAATTTTACTTAGAAATTTTAAATAAAGTATTATCATGAATATATTTAGATTTTGGATGTGCATATTCATCATGGAAGTGATGCCTGAATTAAAAGCAGGGTATTACACTATTTACATTATTCGGATGGTTGATTTCATTTTGTTGTCATATGTATGACGTTTCGGCCTTTGCACGCTCCGGCTTACTTCTGATAGACGCAATTTAATCGGTTCAAAATTTCTAGCATCTGAAGAAGGCCGGAGCGTTCAATGTCTGAAACGTTGTACAAGTAACAACAAAGATGAGGACAATAGTCCGAATAATGTAAATAGTTTTTCCCAAAGGCATTTGCGCGCAAGTAATATTAATAAACCAAACTGGAATTCGACCTTGGCTATCCGAGTTGATATCTATTATACATCCTACATATCCGAAATGCATCAACTAATGCGGTGATTTCAAGTTAGTTAACCAATTCATTTTTGTTTTTTTGTTTTACCTAGTTGCCAAGTTAGAAAAGTTTCTGGGTTATGTTTTCACGTCACTTGTCTAACATTAGCGGCGTCGAGCTAGAAATGAATAAAAAAAAACTCTAATTACTATTCGACATAGTTCGGAGCTGTACCTTCTGAGAATTGACAGCAGTAGACTGAATTATAATTTCAGTCAGTCCATTCAGTATGTCAATCATTGAAAGACGCCTTCAAGTCGAACGCCTCATCACATGTCCAGGCTGGCAGTAATGTGCTGTCAACCCCAGAAGCAGATTACCGGCTGGAATAAACTGTACTGATGCCAGTAGCTGGGAAATGTCAAGAAGCGCTTCGTGCAATTAGAGCGTTATTCCTGCACGTGTCTGGATTCCCACTGCAATCATTTTGTCTGAATCACCCCTTTCATTTGTGAATTCGGCATTTGCTTTTCAAGATAACTTCAGCCTAAGGTCGTAAGTAATGACACACAATATTTTCTTTAATACAAAGACCTTCCTAGAAACAAAGCGGATTTCTTTAACTTTCAGCTAGCAATTCAATTTATATTTGGCCACATAAATGGAAACGAGGCTTTAAAGGCTGAACTTCAAGACAAGATTAATGCATCTCTCCAAATGTTAATAACAAAATGTACAAGCAGAATTTCGAAAAGTAAATGCCAGGATTTTATTTTTCATGATTGGGAATATATTTTTGACAAAATAAAAAATTAATGAATTAAAAAAATAAATAAATAAATAGAAAGATGCTGAAATTATAATATCATAATTTTTACCAAATTAAATAAACAGTTTGTTACGGAACCAGAAAAAAATGCTGCCCTACACACCATTATGTGTAAGGAAAAGTTTAATCTATTTATTTTAATTAGTGAATATATCCTGGAAATTTCATTCAAATCCAACAATTATTTGATTTTTACAAGAATGTTTTTTAACAGCAAAAGAGCCGCTAAAATGTCTAGTGCTCCTCTTTGGACAGCCCGTTGACGCGAGTAAAACAAGTCTATAACCAAAATTTAAAACTGGTGACTGAGTTTTTTAAAAAGTAATAAAACAGTCAAAACATAGGTTGGTCTTGAATTTTTGCAGTCAAATTTGTTGCATTTTTTTTTAGGTCTGATTTTATCAAGACCTTCTCTTTTTAGAAAATCTTTCTAGGTTCCTAAGTTATACTAATCTCTACGTTTAACTTATAGTGATCTGGATATTTGCGATTGCGTTATACTGCCCTATGTATTTGTGGATACCTTACAATGATATCCATATTTACAGTTATGTTATAATACCCTGTAATTTTTTGGCTACTTTATAATGGCTAATTTACGTGCTAATATATTTTTGGTTCCGTTATAGTCAGTTATATTTTTCTGTTACGTTGTACAGTTCTCTATGATGTCAGAAAAGTCTACGGTCATATCACGCTAAAATAGTAGCAAATAGGCGAAACAAGTTACAATTCCACTCGGGTTAGTCATATTCACTTGCGTTTCACAGTTATGATTTTTTCGGGTCATAGCAAATTTAGATGTTAATATGAAACTTTTCTTTATAAGGAGATATTTTACCCTCAGTGACAAAACAGACAACGTTTGCCTCCATGCACGATATCAATGTGAAACCCTCTATTTAATGATACTATTCAAGAACATGTGTTTTTATCTTAATGTTGATGGTTTTGCAGCAATTTGTGACGTTTTGTGAAACAATCCATACTGAGGTTTATATTTTATTCACTATTTTTATCACGTATACGAAATTTATTTATTTTATTTATTTAAACTGATTCACACACTTGTTACCTTACAGTGTTTGACTTTTTTATGTGCCGTGTTTTTCTTGACGTAGACGATCTATGCTCTCTACATCTTCCTGTCTCTTCTAATTTTTAATGTTTTTTCTGTTTGTTATTTCTCCTGTTATTTCATCTATTTACACAAGCTCATCAAGTATATTGCGTGCAGCTTTTTTCTGTCCTGCAATCTGAGTGTCCGATTTTCCAAAGACCTCTTCCTAAATACATGGACCGAAAATTTTAACTTTCTCTTGCTTATGTTAACCCTGGAACACTAACACTCAAATAAAGTTACTGCTACTACTAGCCATGGGTATATCATATCGATTCTGAAAATACCAAAAAAATATAAATATAAATCTTTATTTGAAATATTTTATATGCAGGCATTTGAAAATTTGTACTTTGAGTTAACATTAATAAAAACTGAAAAACATTATTTCGGTAAGAAAATCAAGTAGTGAAAATTGCAATTAAATTGTAATTAAATGGCGTCGTTTGCGCTGGGTATTATATACACATGGTTAGTGTTCTCGGATTAAGTATAAGTTTCATTTTTATTACTGTTTTTCTTAAAATCTCGTTGTGGCTCACAAGTTCCGTCTATGAGATCCTCAGAATTTTTCTCTCTACAATCGTATTTTTTTTCCTCTTGGACTAATTTGTCCAGCATTCGATGCCATATAGGAGGACATATATCGCGTAAGAGTTAATACACTTTCCTTTGTTTCTAACAAAGTTTTGTCTCTTGACTTGTTTTTCATTTAGGATCCATCTTCAGCTATCCCAATACGTCTTCATATCTCACTGTTTGGCTTTATTAATTCCATATCCTGAACTGTTATGCTGAATTCAGAGTAAGAACCACTATTGCTTTTAATCTAATCCCAGGTTAAAGTTTCCGCTTTGAAAAGGTTAAATGTAAATGAACTTTGCTAGTCTTAGAATTTATATAGTAACTTTGAGAAAATATATATCGATGAAAAAGCTCACGATGTTACAAGCAAGAAAACACCAATACAAACAATTCCGCAAGTAAAGCAGTGTACAGAATCGACTTCTTAATTACAACAGAAAATCTTTTTACTTTGTAATTGCTAAGTTTCAAATGGATAAGAACATAAATTACATTGGGCAACGAACGCATCACTGGATTAGAAAAGATAAGGTCTTTTGTAATTCTTCATTGATGAATATCATTATAGACCTGACGAAAATAATTCAATAAACTTTCTCCTTTTTTCCTTATAAATTGGGTTACATCATTCTGAGGATTTCTAATTCTTAATAACATGGTATCGGTTAATTTCGATAAATATCTTTAAACTAGATCGATTCAAATGAGTTTTCTTTTCTAATGGTCCTTTTCAACAAAAAATATTTGAAAACATTTTTGTACGAATTTTAACACCGGCTATGTCGAATCTTTCACTGTTTTAAAACATTTTAAAAACGTAACTGTAAATTGTAATAGGCCAGTTCAAATGTTTTTAAAAATCGGTACTACTCCAAGCAATGTAGTAAATCCATTTAAACGCGAGGTGTTATAGTGTGTGGGAAAATAAGGAACAGAAACATTAAGAGTGAGCAGAAACAGAAAAATAAAAGCGATTTATGTTTTATTTAATTTTTTGCAAATTAAATCTGGCTGGAAAGCTAGAAACTGGAAAAGATTTCCACAAGCGAGAAATGTGAGAAAAAAAAGCATAGAACTTACGGTTACATATAGCCAGCTCAACTGTAAATTGCTGAGATCACAATATCAACTATTGCACTAAATCCATAAAGTCGACGTACCAAGGCGAAGCGCTAATCCGAACAATGATAAGGAAAACATTTATAAAAAGTGCACAGTGGTAACCTTGAGGCGGTAGAGCTGATGCCGAGCTGCCGGATAAGCAACAATACTATTGTTGATTATTTTTCGATCCTATCAAAGGTCCCAAATTAAAGAGAAGAGGCACCAGACAGCAATACTCCAAACATAAACAAATAGTATACGTATACGTATAGATATGTAAAATCAGTTTTGGAGTTGACTTGTATATATGCAGGATGGATTCAGGCGGAGAAAAACATCCTGGATCCACATAGTGACCCAACCTTCTTAGCAGTAGATTTTGCTATGGATATGGAAATGAGAATTCATGAATGAAAGTACAGTTTTTTATCTGTCTGGGAAAAATTTCTAACACAGACGTAAAATGTTAGAAATCATGCAAATAGATGAATTCTAAATTCATAAAGAAAAATTTTGAAAACTGTATAATATTGTGAGAAAGAAGAAATAGAGTTCTGAAGATACATGTAATATTAATCTTCCTGTCTGAGAGTGAACGCTGGAAAATGTCTGCACTGGTAAAGAGGACGAGGCAATGTGGTTTTATAGAAGAACACAAGTAATAATATAATTTCGTCAGGATTTAAAAGAAAATAATAAAAAATACGTTTCTTAAGAACTTATTCATTTTTCGCATCGTCAGATATACATGTGCTTTATTTAATAAAAAATATATTTTGAAGTGACCAATCAAAATAAAAAAATAAAACATTAATAATTTACACTATCTACATTGTCGAGCCTGTTGTCTTTATCTTTGTTTTGACCGTTCTACGCTCCTGCCGTCTTCAAATGATTGGAATTCCAAACTGAACCCTTTATAATGTTTGCCCCGGTAGGTTGTTCTAGTTCAAAGACGAGGAGAGTCGTCCAAACAATGTAAGTTTTATTTTTATTTTTATTTCTATTTTTCCTGGGAGTTGGGGTAATTTCTTAATTTTTTTTAATATTTTTATATTTTTTGATTAAATAAATGATCAATAATTGATTGGTATATATATATATTTTTAAGTTAACTAAATTTTCGCAGGAAATGAAAAACTCCTTTACCTGCCTCCCATCAGAATGACTGATGGTAAATGACAGGAGAGTGACACGTTATATCTTCTTGGTCTAAAATCCTCGGTTGACATGACCGAGAAAGAACTGGCGTCTCGGTTTCAAGTTCCCAACGCCGTAATGTAGCTTCTTTGTGACTTTACTATTTAGATCACTGGTTCCCCTTAGGTACGAATTTGCACGAGATACTCGATTAGCAACTACGTCCAACCCTTTTACAGTGAAACCGATAAAATGTAACGCAATTTCTACTCCAATAGCTTTTTTCTCGTACTTCCCGCCTGTGGAATTCCCTTCCACATACTTGCTTCCATGACTGCTACAATCTCCATGTGTTTAAATGTAAGGTCAATAGACACCTCATAACACACTAATTCTCATCCATTCTCTCAAACAATCTTCCCATCTACCGAAACCTCATCCTCGGTATCCTCACCCGTCTATTACCCACTTTCTGACATTTCCTATACATAACCAATTTTTCTCTTCACTTTCTCTTATGTAACCCAGTGGCAGTGGAATGCCTTCTTTGGGGTGAAATGAATCTTCATAGTAATTGTTCCGATTAACTCGGTGTTTAATTTTATGTATCGCCGTACGTCCTATTCTAACAGATTTTTTCTTGTTTCTCACTAGTAGAACTCTCTTGTGGCTACATTTTTCCACCTAGTTTAAAAAAATAAATACTATAGCAATCTTAATCTATTGTCTTTTTGATTATGCTTATTCTTCTCGCTCTTTAATAATGATTCTTTTTGTTTTTATTTTATAGTTTGTAATTCCTTATGCCTTATTAACTTTACTCCCTTGCATGGGGCAAATTAATAATAAGAAAACACATTTTTCTCGCACAATTACATACGTTTCACTATTTCCACATAGTAAACAATTTGTCTAAACCAGATATCTCTAATTCGAAAAAATAAGCATAAATCATTTTTATATTAGAATTTTCTTCAATATGTCTACTTAATATTGGCACAAAAGTTATGGCGATGAAATATTTTTTCCGGTTTATTTGCATTTTTTTATAACATGTGAACTTTTCCTCAAAATAACGAGTAAGTACCTATGAGATGATTTGCAGATCGCCATCAATCATAATACTCTGAAATTCAATGGCCTCTAAATCCCAGGTCGACGAAAGGATGGCCGAAGAAAAATTGTTATTAAATAAATTGTTATAACGTCTTGAAATCATTTGTCACACCCGACTCAATATGAGCCAAGGTTTCAGAAAAAATAATTTATCAATAATTTCTTTACAGCATTTCTCGATCCAGATGGTTTCCACTGTCGACCCTTCCTAGAATTTCAATATAAAATAGGGAAAATATTCCAATGAAAAAGTCGAACAATCATCTCGTCAAGACGAGGCGGCTGGCATTGAAATTCAGTCAAAAAGCAATAAAAGTTTCTTTTCAGTTTGACATAGACGTTTGAATGCAGGGAATACATAGCCAGGTTTTGTAGAGGAAGTTCCTTCAATCTAATTTCAAGACGAGAATATTTTCAAAAATAGCAACATCACGGATTTTATAATGCGAATTCAAGAATAATTTATAACTGACGTTGCATAATATTGAATATATTAAAATGATGATTGAAAAGTTCAGGTTAACGAATGGTACATATTCTGCGAGATTTTTCGTTTGTTATCACTATTATTTTTTTACGATTATCATGAAATAATCAACAAAAACTGTTACTTTTATATGATTGATAAAATCTTTTCCAATTTAGTCTGACTTGATGAAACCATTTTTTTATATGATTTCAACGATGAGTCTATTTTTTAAATTAACTTTGAAGTGTAGAATTTGAAAGATGATAGGATGTTGCTAACAACATTTTATCAACCATATACATTACTTTAAATTATTATAATGATAGAGTGTGTAAAATATATACTTAGAAAAAACATATAAAGATTTGGGTGCTTTTTATTCTGATTTGAATATTTAACAAATTTAAGATATTATCGATGTTGAGGATGACATGAATTGAGGTGTTTGAAAGGATGCAAACGAGAGAAATCTTATAATTTACATCAGGAAAAGACAGATAGTGTTCCTGGTACATGTAATGAGGAAGGAGGGTCTGGAGAATTTATTACTCACAGGAAGGATAGAAGGAAAGAGAGAGATGGTGAAGGGGGTTTGGGAGAGATACCAAGAGGAAAAATATTGAGGTCAACAAAAGACAGAACAAGTGGAAGTATATGATCGCCTATATTATGAAGGAACACAGAATATGAAAAATAAGAGGATTCTAATGTTGAAAAAATAATATATACAAACAGCAATGTGTAAATTTCCGCCGCTTTATGCTAGTGACATACCGTGTGTGCGTTGTTGTTTGTCTATTTTTGCAATATTGTCAACTGCATAGTGTATTAGTTTCAGTTAGGCAATGTCTGTGAGAAAAAGTGAATCATGCCGCAATTAATCATCCCACATAGATTCAAATTCAATACAGGGGTCTACATCAAGTGCCTTCAGGTTGTAGTGCTGTCTTTGGTCTCAAACGGGTGGCTTCTAAAGGATATTATTTATGGCACCTGGACATGGCACTATGATATACAAGCAGAGGAACACAGTGACTGTTGTCAGACAGTTTCTGCGACCACAGCACACCTTACATCTGGCCACCTTAATGCGATGACTGCATTCCCCTGAATAATTATATGTGGGTCGCATTTACGAAAGAAACCAAAAAGAACGCCTCTAATTATGAATTGAAGGCCAAGATTATGAACGTATTCACTAACTTAAACAAGGAGATTGTGCAGAAGATATGGAGCGAAATCGTCTCTTGGCCATATTTGAAACCAATGGCGATTTTTCTGAATAAATTTACTGTTTAGTATTTCAAATAATTTTGTGTAATTTTGTTAAAGTATATCTGTTAACATGAGATGTCAATATTATTTTCATTTTTGCGTGATTTAAGGTATAATTTATGTATCGCAAGCTATATATATATATATATATATATATTTATTAATAAATTATAACATTGATATGTTATAATATCACTACAAAAGTAGCTATTTTGTTTCGACCCTTTTTGTGCCTTTTCAAGTGATGTTGTTATTTCGAAATGAATGGCTTTAAAAGGTTAAGAACAAGCAAGACCTCTTTCATCAGGGAGGTATTATTGTATGTACAATGTGGACCAATCAGAGTAAAGCAACTTTTACTTTGGAGAATATGTGGGAAGACTTAAAATTAATATTTGTGGGCATTGGTATTAAAATTTTATAAAATTAAGATCAGCATTATTAATTAACTATTATATTTACTATATTTTTGTTGCCAAAAAAAAAAAAACCATATATATATATATATTAACAATTTTGTAGATTTAGAAAATTATTAATATTTTAGACGGGGGAGAGAAAAAGAACGCATACATGAATAAACTTACAAACATTCACATATGGAGAAATATTCACAAACATTAGTAAGAAAAAACATATACATAGTAATACACCCATGTATGTATACATACACAAATTTCAAAATTTAGTCTTTATCGAGATGTCAATTTGTCTGTTAACTTTTAGGCAGACTAAATTGCTACATATTGGATACAGTCACGGCGGATTCATAAAATCACTGGCCTCATATGAATGGGGTCACGATAGACATAATCATATTTCAATGCATGAACACATAAGCGGGAATAAATATATACTTACGCAAAAACATAAAACAAACTTAAATGCGTATGCATGTGCAAAACGTCATACATTTATATATATATATATATAGAGAGAGAGAGAGAGAGTTCAATACTGTTCATATGAAGTTATGACTGTAAGCCTCGGTTGTTTAGCTCGCGTGTGCGTGTGTCTCTGCGCATGTCAATGGTTGTATATATGTAAAATTATGTCTGTGTATGCGTAAGAGGCGTCATGACAAAAATACATATTCCCACCAAAGTCAATCCCACCTTCAACAAAAGTTCATCAATATACGTATCTCCGTATACATCCAGTATTTTGAACTAAAATTAAAACAGCTATCGTATTATCGTATTTTGAAATAAAATTAAAACATTGATCGTACCAGAGACAAAGGTACTAATACCAGCAATAGTAATTGTAGAAATCCTAAAGATTGCCCTTTACATAATAACTGTCTAGTTAGCTCCATAGTTTATATTTGTACCGTCTCCACAATTGAAAATCCTAGTAATATAAAATTTTATATTGGTTCGACTAAGAACTCGTTTAAAACTCGCTGGTATCAACATACATTATCTTTCAGTAATAATTCCTATAAACACAGCACCTCATTATCTAAATACTATTGGTCCTTAAAAGAAAAAACAAAACACCCACTGTTAAATGGAAAATCCTTACAAAGGCCCGAATTTGTAACTCTCTCCGTGCACCTTGCTTCCTCTGTCTCAACGAAAAATTAGAAATTATCAAATTTAGGGATAAGGTTAAACTGTTAAACCAGAGGAATGAGCTCACAGTTCATTGTAAGCATAGTTCAGCATTTACATTAAAATACGGCTGTAATTTTCAAGTAATTAAGAAAAATATCCTCAACTGTCTTTTTGATGGGTGTTTCTATTCGGGTTGGACGTTCTGGTTAACTCTGCTGGGTGCTTTGTTCGTCATATACTATACTATTTTTGCCAACCATTAGACCTAATATTGTTAGGCGGGTTGTGTGGCTGTGTGGTGCTCTGCCCGACATTGGTTTTTGAAAGGCAGGGAATAGTTAATAGTTAAGAAATTATGTGAGATGTTGGCCTTGAGTGTGATGGCTATTATTTGTTTGTCTGTCAATCGTTACTATAGTGAAACGTGTTATACTCCGGCCGAATGACTAATATTGGTATAGTTTCTGCCATGCTTTGACGCAATAATCGATGTCGGACTGAGTGCCTCATGGCTATTTGGGTTGGCGTTCGGTATTGGATTCTTTGCTTGTAAGTTTTTGTTGTGTTGACATGTGCTTGATTGTGTATCTGGGGAGGTTATTATTGGGGCGTCTAGGTCGTGTGGAGGTACCCATCGGATATAGGTAAATTAATATTTAAATATTAGTTTATGTATCTATGTATATATATATTTTTTTATGTATGTACGTGTTTGTATGTGTTTGTATATGCATGTATGTATATGTATATATGTATGTATGTATGTATGTGTATGTATGTGTATAAGTATATGTGTATGTGTGTGCGTATGTATATATATGTATGTATATATTTTTGTGCGTATGTATGTATAAGTGTACATTTGTCCTTTTGTGCTTGTAGACATATTGAGATTTGCTTTAATTACTGATTTTTATATATTTTTTTTGTAGATATTTGTACTCATCTGTATATGTGTGTAGGCTTTACATGTTTGTTTGTATATTTTTGTATATGTATATGTGTATATATATATGTGTGTATGGGAAGGAATTTTTTAAAAAAATTTCGAATTTGAAAATGTATATATATATATATATATATATATATGTGTGTGTGTGTGTGTGTGTGTGTATGTATATATATATATATATATATATACATACACACACATATATATATATATATATATATATATGTGTGTGTATATATATATATATATATATGTGTGTGTGTGTGTGTGTGTGTATGTATATATATATATATATATATATATATATATATATATGTATATGTGTGTATGTATATATATATATATTTATTATTGTTTTATATTTCTGACCGCCCTCGGTCCTTCATCAGAAACAAGTGATTTCCAAATATGAATTAAAAACGTATTATACAATCATATATGTATATATATATATGTATGTGTATGTGTGTTTATATATGTGTGTGTATATATGTGTGTGTGTGTATATGTGTACATGCATGTGTTTGTGTATGTGTGTATATTTGTGTATATGTCCGCACATGTATATATGTTTGTTAAAGTGTCCATGTTTCTATATATATGTTTGTTTGCGTATGTGTGTGTGTATGTATGTGTTTATATATATATATATATATATATATATATATATATGATACGTATATATTTGTATGTGTGTGTGTGTATATGTATATGTATATATATGTATATATATATATATTTGTGTATATTTCTGTGTATGTATTTATATTTATGTATATTTCTATATATATTTGTAAGTATGTATATATATTTATATCTGTACGTATGTATGGACAGACAGATAGATAGATAGATAGATAGATAGATAGATAGATAGATAGATAGATAGATAGATAGATAGATTTCTTAAGTTTCCTGCTTTTTTGATCGTCTAACTAACTGTTTTAATTTTATTTCAAAATACTGGATGTATACGGAGATACGTATATTGATGAACTTTTGTTGAAGGTGGGATTGACTTTGGTGGGAATATGTATTTTTGTCATGACGCCTCTTACGCATACACAGACATAATTTTACATATATACTACCATTGACATGCGCAGAGACACACGCACACGCGAGCTAAACAACCGAGGCTTACAGTCATAACTTCATATGAACTGTATTGAACTCTCTCTATATATATATATAAGTATATATATGTATGACGTTTTGCACATGCATACGCATTTAAGTTTGTTTTATGTTTTTGCGTAAGTATATATTTATTCCCGCTTATGTGTTCATGCATTGAAATATGATTATGTCTATCCTGACCCCATTCATATGAGGCCAGTGATTTTATGAATCCGCCGTGACTGTATCCAATATGTAGCAATTTAGTCTGCCTAAAAGTTAACAGACAAATTGACATCTCGATAAAGACTAAATTTTGAAATTTGTGTATATATATATACATGGGTGTATTACTATGTATATGTTTTTTCTTACTAATGTTTGTGAATATTTCTCCATATGTGAATGTTTGTAAGTTTATTCATGTATGCGTTCTTTTTCTCTACCCCATCTAAAATATTAATAATTTTCTAAATCTACAAAATTGTTAAAATATATATATATATGGTTTTTTTTTTAGCAACAAAAATATAGTAAATATAATAGTTAATTAATAATGCTGATCTTAATTTTATAAAATTTTAATACCAATGCCCACCAAGATCAATTTTAAGTCTTCCCACATATTCTCCAAAGTAAAAGTTGCTTTACTCTGATTGGTCCACATTGTACATATAATAATACCTCCCTGATGAAAGAGGTCTTGCTTGTTCTTAACCTTTTAAAGCCATTCATTTCGAAATAACAACATCACTTGAAAAACACAAAAATGTCGAAACAAAATAGCTACTTTTGTAGTGATATTATAACATATCAATGTTATGATTTATTAATAAATATTATTATTAGCTCTACTTTGTATTGAGCACTTTTTTAAAACTTGTGTTTCTTTGGATGGGGAATATTATTCCACCCATACTTGTATATATATATATATATATATATATAAACATGTTACAGAAATTAAAGAAACTTGGTTATAAACAACTGACAATTTGAAATTAATTGTTTGAACATTATTTTTTATCGATACTCGTATTTAAGTAGATATTCTGTTCGTTTTAATTAAACAGTATTATATATTTATATCTACTGGCCTGATTATTTACGATAAATTTTTATTACGAAAATGTGTGTTCAGACAATTTCATATATATATATATAAAGAGAGAGAGAGACAGAGAGAGAGAGTCAGAGAGAGAGAGACAGAGAGAAAGAAAGAATGAAATACATAGAGAGAGAGAGATTGACAGAGAGAGATATACAACAGGAATTCATCTGACGTTTTGTTAAATTTAACCGCTATTTATGTCTAACCTTACAAATATATTTGTTTTAATTTTCTTAAAACATACATACATTCATCATCATCATGATGCTCTCCTGCATCTTCATAGATGATAGGCGCCTAATCCCGTTCGCTCCTCATTTTGTATCTCCCACATGCATGACACCGAAAGTGACAGGCCAGCCGCGGATTTGCATGATTTATCACATAAGTAACAGAAGAAAAATGTGCTTGCCACAACCTTGATGGACTTACACCGCAATATCTGATTCTTGTGCACCATCATGTCACCTCCTTGTTTAGGACCTGATATTGCATATCTTGTCGAATAGCGAATATGACACTCTATGTCTGAGGAATATCAAGGGTGTTTTTATTCTCTATGTGAACTCTCATGATTCACCCAGCCAGTCTTTGAAAGAAATATGCTTTGACGGGAATCATATCTTCCAGTCCGTGGCTATAACCCATTCGAAGTGGCCGCTTCAGCCGTTTGTGTTCCAGAAAGCATTTTTCGAAAAGTTGACAACTCTCTTTTATTCGTCCTCTCTATATAGTTCTATCCAGGGCCAGCTGCTCCCAATTATACATACATATAAATTGGGGTAAGTAAATAGTGGTGAGGATGTGCGTTGTGGGGCAGTAGATATCGGCTCGGAACGACAAATTAGAGAGCCGATTTCGAAATCCAGTTGAATTTCCTGACATTCACTTACGCGCAAATACCCTTGGGAAAGGTATTAATCTTCTATCCAGTTAGGGGTTAAATAACAAGATAGATTGAGTTTTTTAACCTTGGCTGTTAACTAGTCTACCGCAGAAATTAATGACAAACTACTGCTGGATAATCTTCTGCCCAGTCACTCATGTCTCTTTCTAGGCATGATCGCCCAATCGTGAATTACGTATGGCACGTAACTAACAGATCTAAAATCTATTTTGTATCGAGTACATTTTAAATATCGGAATAGTCTATATTCTAAGACCATTGGTTCTCTTAATCTGAACGAATATCGTTCCACTGAGGCAAACCACAAACTACAGTTATTTTGTTAATTAAATAGGAAAAAATAAATTACGAAATCTCTCTGAAGAATATACGCTATTCCCATTTCATAAAATTATTATCCAAAACAGAGGATATAATTCAATGAACTAGATGGAAAGCTAATTTATTTCTTCATTTGCACAATGAACAGAAAGTATATGGTTTTAATAGTAAAACATGTATTGAAAAGTTGTTGGTGTTTGAATATGATTTACTGGCTCTAATAAATAATATCACTTTACATAAAGATAGAAAATATTTACAACGACATCTCCAAAGTATAATAAAGAAATAAAAACGGAACAAATTGTTTATAAAATCGGTTATAATATACTTTTTTTAACACTAAAGAATTATATCATTTGAATAAAGAAAAATGTAACAAAATTTTTAAAATGGTAAACAATAACATAGAAAACTTTGTTTAAAATATAAATACTTCTAGTAAAAATTCACTGATAAACTAAAAATAAGTGATAGAGTAACGAAATGCATACATCCTACCGGAAGAAAGCAGCCAAGCCGAAAAAACATTTTTTCGTTTGACATATTGAACACCGAACACGACCTAACATTTTACCTATATTTTTAATTTTAAAAGTCAACCAATATTTTGATTAGTTAAACTAAACACAACCTTTTTGATTTAAATTTTATATCTTCGCCCTCCATATTAGATTTTACTTGGCAAACGTATTGTTTTCTGCATTCAAATGTTAGTCATTTCCATTCAAGTGAGTTGAGATGACGAGATAAAAATAAATTATGATGACGAGATTAAAATGTAGAAATTTTCGTGTCACACTGTAAATTAAATTGTTTTAAAGAAAAAAAAATTAATCATAGTTATATTACGCTCTATAATCTATGTTGTATTGGGCAATTTATTAAAAGGTAAATTCCGAAGAATTCTGGGTTCTAAACGTATTGTTTCTTCATTTGGATAAATTCTGCATCCACTGTCAACATTTATTTTTATTACATGTGGAAAAAATAAACTTCGGAATCTCTGTGAAGTATATAGTCAGTGCCAACAAAAGAGATTATTTCGTAAAATTGTTATACAAATGTGTATATGACCAGTGTATTTATTATATTATTATTTATGAGATCGCTTTTGTGTTAATAAATACTTTATTTTGTTTTTGTTTGTTTCTCTAACGTATATTGACAAAAAGTTTTGGCAAAATATTTTATATATGACTGGTTATGAATTATAATTGTTAATATTTCCTTTTACATCTAATTATATTGTAAATTGTTTTGGAAAAGGTTGTGACTAATTGGATCTTTATACTCAAAATAGAAAATAATTTACTCAGAATAAACATCCTCGAACATAACATAATCAAAGACTAGCAAAATACAAAACTGTGCCACTGTTTTAACAATCTCACTATACTTTCCCTAGCCAACCTATACAACATACATATAAATTTTTATTTACAAAATCTTAATTATTATCACCATATAATAACAATATAATGTGCATGAAAGCCTTATCTTCGTGTGTGAAATATTTATAATTAATAACAATGATAAAATAATATTATTATTATATTTTTTATCATTTTTTTATTATTATTATTATCAACTAGTTATTAGTCAGATTTAAACTAAACTAGTATACAGTAGTATTAAAAGGTGCATATCACATATATAATATTGATTTTATTAGTATTTTCATTTGGAAGCCAGTTGATTACGTAGTCTTGGTTTCAAACTTACGGTATCTTCAGGCATACTTTTGAACGTTTGAAGCAAATGTTGCCTAATCGACTGACTTCATTTGGAGTCACACACACACACACACACACACACACACACACACACACACACACACACACACATGTTCCACTTATACATACATACACATGTGTGTGTATGTATGTATGTATATATATATATATATATATATATATATAATTCGAAGTGAAGAGGACTCAGGTTTTTTTTTATTTTGAGTGCATTGGCATTTATTTTATTATAAACAGTGCTCAATATAAGGAATATCATAGAGCTTAATATAATATAATTATATGGTTATATAACAATACCCATATAATTATATCATATATATATAAGATTTTTAGTAATTAACGTAGATTTTATTAGGATATGCTATAAGTAACTTCCGTTTTGATTTACCAAATGTACAGGTATTTGTAATTCTAACTACTAATCATCTGTGACAGATAAGAATAAATCTGGAATAAACTAACATGATTTTGTCTTTGCGCGGCAGTGGTAGCCTACGCCAAAGATTTAAAATCAAGACAACGCAAACTCACATAAAGAAAGAAATTGAAAAAATTGATGCTGAGAGGAACAACTTCTCGAAAAGAAAACCAGGCTCAGGAGGTAGAAATCCTGTTCGTATCAAAATCGTTGAGTGAAAACACAGAAGATTTTGAAGCGCTAGAACATTGCCATCTATTACGTGGCAAAAAGTCATTGTAAATTATGATAAGTATAAAATCAGATAAAATGTAATGATTCTTTATTGTACAATGGATGAATCATAACAAATATTATTTATGACTCAAACCACACATACATACGATGAGTATGAAACTTTGAAATAACTACCAATCAGTATATAAATATTCATTATTACACACGATATATATTATATAAAGTATACATGCACACAGAATCGGAGGGTGAGAGATGCACAAAGAACAGATGGAAACAAGAGGAACGTGAAGAGACAGCAATTAACCTATATTTCTACTTTACTTTAATAAACGACAGACAAGAAAAAGACAGTTATTTAATAATCGAACGCGACTAAAAGAAACAAACAAATGAGTGTTTTGAGTCCTATGGGTGATCATGTCTTTTAATCTATAATACACAACAAAATATATGAAGTTTATATGAATATCATTAGTTCAATCATCACCATTACTTATAGACTAAACTATCGCCCGGTTCACACTCCACCCACGTCTATTGAACAGGTGAAGAGGCTCATCCCTTGTTTCCTGTTTAGGATGCGGTTTCCGGTTTTCTCTTTTTCAATCTTCTCACTTTTTTTTTCAATTGGAGTAGATAGACTAAACTATCGCCCGGTTCACACTCCACCCACGTCTATTGAACAGGTAAAGAGGTTCATCTCTTGTTTCCTGTTTAGAATGCGGTTTCCGGTTTTCTCTTTTCCAATCTTTTTACTCCTATGTAGCCCCCCCCCCTGCACATTAGTGGCGTTACCGCTTTGCTCGGGGTGATATGATTAAAAAAAAATGTTATTTTATTAGCATTTTAGAATTCGTAAAAGCAATGATACCAGCTTTTGATAAAATAGTACTGTAGAATAGGCTCACTAGTCCTGATAATAGGATATATTGATTGTAACTAGGCATCTCATCTTTCTGACCAACGTGATGCTTCCGTTTGAGTTTTCCACATATATTTTCATGGCAACTGCTCTGACGAATTTTTTTTACCTGTTGCTCCAAGTAAATGAATTTTAGCGTAATTCTGCTATTCTTTAACAACCATAGACAATCTTTCCTACCCGCCATCAGCATGGATCCCCCTAGTCTCACAAAAAGTAATACACTGCGTTTCCTTGGTTTCACTCTCTCAGCTGACCTTAAGTAGAACAACTACATGGAATTAACAGATAATCTACCGTTGGGAGGTTCGGCTCCCTGTGTCGGGTGAGGAAGTATCTTCTCTTTTGAAGCCATAGTTCTCGTATACATATCTACCCTCCGCCGTACATTGAATACTGCTGTCATATCTGGTCCGGCGCCCTCGCTATTCATCTTGGGATTCTCGACGAAATCCAAAGGAGAATCTGCAATGTGGTCGATCCCGACCTGGCGGCTCGACTCTAGTCTCTCTCTCTCACCATTGAGATGTCGCTTTTCTCTGTCTATTTTGCAAATACTTTAATAGATTCTGCTAAGACTAGCCCATGTTCTTGGTGCCCCCTATGCACGAATTTCCTCGAGGTAATAGACAGCAACATGGACCCACGCTTTTATGTGAAAACAATCAAGTTTAACCACAACTTCTACACTTATACCTTCTTTTCTCGCATTTCCGCCTGTGGAAATCCCTTCCGTATGTTTGTTTCTCTAATAGCTACAATCTCCAAGAGTCAATATGCAACGTCAACTGTTATATCTTTCCTCTTCATCTTCTCTCTTAACACTTTCTTATTACGTAGCTGTCTTCAGAACCAACGTTCTCGTCCTTCTCTTACGCATTCTCCGACACCTACTGTGACCTGTTCCCATTTCCTATTATGTAAGCCACTAGTGGCAGTACTGACTAGCTTAGTGTGCGACGATTATAATAAAATACTAGATTCCTATGTAGATTTACATTATTTTACTGGTAAAATAGAAATAAAATGCAGCCTTCCTTCTACTCGAACAGTTTATTCTTCATTTTACAATTGAGGAACTTCTTTAAAGTTTTCTTGATTTCTGATAACTAGAACCTTCAAAATTTTAAATGTAACATTAATTGCCATTTCCTTTAATCATGAATGCTGGTCATTTGTTGTCCTTACCTAAATTCTTCCTATTTCCGAATTTCTTAGGGTCTTTCAATTTCGCTTCCTGTCACACACTGCGGTTAAGTGGTATTGCCGCTTTGCTGGAGTTGAACAGAATTTAAACTATAATAAAATGATATAAAATATGAAAAAAATGTTTAGAAATGAGACAAAGGAGAAATTCTTTTTTTTATAATTTTTCAAAAGTAAAACACTATGCCTCATCGTGACTTAGATACGCATTCCTAACACAGGATGGTTAAAAATCAGTCGCTGAGCTGGAGGAATTTGGAATATACCATGGAGAAAACAGAGAAATCTATTCCTTTATCTTTCTAAAGAATATTCAGCAACTGATAAAAAAAATAAAGATGTTTAAAATCATTGGCTCCTATATCTACTGTGAACATGACAGTTTTAACGATCTTGATAATCCTGCTGATGTTGTCAGTAGGCACTGTCAAGTTGAGCAGTCATAAGAAATAAAAAGAGGTGAAAATGAAATATAGATAAACAATATTTCTTTTACATTCTTTAAAGACGATTTGGATAGGAAATGCATATGGCCAATTTTTATCATTGACACTTGTTTTACAACTGCAAGTCATTCTTTTGTTCAGCATGATGTCGTCTTTTTTTCCTGGTGCCCTGTTTACCTGAATTTTTATAATCTCTCTTCTTTAGATTACATAACCATTTTTCATTCGCATCAAGCAAAAAAACGTAACATTCATCCAGAAATTTTCTAAATATAATTCTTTGACAACTTTCTATTTCGGCAACCATTCCTCTGTATAAAAAGAGGAAATCAAAGGTGAGTATTTTCTAGTGTCCGTTTTTCAGGAAAAAAAAACTGCTGTGTTTTTCCCCCGGAGAAGTTATCATAATCCATAATCAAATAGTATCCTTCGGAAGAGCATTGGAAAACCATCCGCTGATACTAGATTTTCTTTCCTCAAATAAAAGTTTATGTTACCGTTCATTAACAACAACATTTTATATTGTTTTCTTTAAAACAAGAGCTTAACTAAATTGCGTATGAAGTAGTTGAAAGTTAATATATTATTCACGGTGTCTTCTTAAATTGTACGAAGACAGGTGATCAACATGTCGGTGGTATATTATACGTTTCAGGATTCATGAGAATAATTTGTTTAATAAGTTACATTCTACCCTGCCTTGTTCAACAAAGAAAAATGCCTGGATCCTATCATCATTAGATTAATAACAAACAACTGTGCATTAGTAAATATATCTTTCAATGCATATATTGCAACAAATTTAGATAAAGTTCCTAGTGTCTAGATTTTAGAGGAATAAATAGAAATTGTCAAACCTATTTAGGGAAATGTATATTTTCCAAATTATAGATTGTATGTATAGTTTAGATATATGAAAAAAGTAGTAAGTTTAATTTGAGGCTAAACTGATAAAGGATAGAATATTTTGTTTTTATTAGGATTCTTCATAAATTTCATGTTTTCTGAATTTCAAAAATATGCATGAAAACTCATCAAACCCTGTCCAGATTTGCGCTCTGGTAAGAACACTTAAAGTTGTTTCAGCGCGACAGGCGAGTACACTTAGTAACGATCTACTGATGAGAGGATTATCAAGGTTTTCTACACTATGAACTGGCCAGCGTCAAGAGAATAGAAGCGTGACCTCATCTTCGATTCAAGGACCTCCGTACAAGGGACATTAGAGTCATAAACATAGGCATCCAGAAGTGGCAAGACATCACCAAGATCACTCACGCTGGAGAAGCAATTTACTCTGAGCAGAGAAGAAACGGAGTCTTGCCTTCGCGGAGAGGCCTGTTCGCAAACACCACGATGTCTAGTTTAAGCGTCTTTAAGTGCATTTGTTGCACCAGCGCCTGTCTCTCTCGTGTAGCAATTCATCAGCTGCTAATTTTCACTCTTTTGGCGCAAATCCATGATCTCTTGGGGTTAATAGATGCCACATAGTTACATAGGCATGCATGAAATGTATAGACATATTTCTGAAAAATTTTGATTTTCAAAATTATTGTTTATAATGATACTTTAAAAATAGAGAATAATACCAATTTAAAATCACCCTAGAATGATGCCTTCTGCTCCGAAGAATTTAGATCATTGGTGCCGCCTAAGCACGAAATTACATGAAATACTAGATTAGCAACTAGGTCCCACCCTTTTACAGTTAAACAGATAAGATGTAACCGTAATTTCTACTCCAACAGCTTCTTTTCTCGCCCTTCCCGCCTGTGGAATTCCCTTCCACATGTCTGATTTCCCGACAGCTACAATCTCCAGGTGTTTAAATGTAGGGTCAATAAACACCTCCTATCACACTAACTTCCAATTATTCTCCCAACACTCTCATCTACCCAACCCTCATTCTCGGTATTCTTACCCGCCTATCACCCACCCTCTGACATTTCCTATATTTAACCATCCTTTCTCCACTCTATGTAGACCACTGCGCAGTAGTGGCAGTGAAATGCCTTGTTCGGGGTGAAACGCTTATAAAAAAAGTATTAAATTTGTCTAATAACACATTTAACAACTTGTTCAACTACATTGTATGCTTTTTCATGCTGAAGGAAAATTTACTCGAATTAGAAATCTTAGAAAATGAGTAAAGTATTAAGAAACACGAAAATTTCGCGAGAAACAAAAATTGCTATGTGTTGTCAGTTCTTCAATAGGGCAGTGAATGCTGGAAAATATCATCAAAGATGAAGGAAAACCTGAAGCACCTGAAATGTGGTCCTACAGCAGGATGCTGCAAATATCATGAATCGAGCATGTGAGCAATTGTGAGGTCTTAGAAATGATGTAAACAAAAAGGAAATTAATACTGAGCATCATGAAGAGACAGCTGAAGTTCTGTGACATCCAATGAGGAAAGAGAGCTTTGAGAACCTGATACTAACAGGCCAGATAGAGGACAAATGACATAGGGGAAAGCAACAGATAACATATCTGAAGGCTCTAATCATATACATGATAGAACAATAGTTGCATGGTGTAACAGGAGAAGGCGTTCTAAGAGCCACCAGGGATACGGAGACCTGGAAAACCATGATTGCTTTCGTCCTGAAGAGACAAGGTACATAGAAGAAGAAGACTTTGAATGAAGTGAAGATGTAATGAATAAATGTATTGTAAAGATTGTAATAAAAAAGCATCAACGCGCGAATTATCTCATAATTATGACATATGTTTAAATTACCGTTTGATCGATATTCTGTCAACCAAAGATCAGACAGACTATTTTAATCATAATGGAAGAAAGCGCGATTCCCCTGATATAATATCAGACATTTTCTATCCAGCACTTTCTAATTAATTACGGTTTTAAAGTGTTTGATTTTTTCAGAAGGAGATCAATATACATAATTCCTTAATCGCCTGAAATTTTTTTTTAATCATGTCACCCCAAGCAAGACATTCCACTGCCACTATAGCGCAGGGGGTTATATAGAGCGATTGGGTATAGGAAATGTCAGAAGGAGGGTGATAGACGATATAGGATGTACATAGGGAAAGAGTTGGAGAGAGTGGGTGTGAGTTACTGTGTTAGGAGGTGTCTATTGACCCTACATTTAAACTCCTGGAGGTTGTAGCCGCCGGGGAAGCAAGATACAGTAGGGAATTCCACAGGCGGGAAGTGTGAGGAAAGAAGCTATTGAAGTAGAAATTGCGGTTATATTTCATCGGTTTCACTGTAAAAGAGTGAGACCTAGTTGCCAATCTAGTATCTCGTGCAAATTCACATCTAGGAGGCACCATTGTTTTACTTTCGTCAGAGCAGAATCCATGAAAGTATTTATAGAAGAGGCACAGGGAAGCCACGTCACGCCGGTGAGCGAGTGACTGCAGGCGGTCAGCCAAGTCTGTGTCAATCACATTACAGATTCTTCGCTGTATTTATGACATACTGAAAATGTATATCGGTATTATACTGTCCCACTTTATATACATTAATATTCTTCCTTTCATATTCGTCCTATTAATTAAGACAGGATTTGCGAGAGAGCAATGATAAACAAGATGCTTGACTCAAAAGAATAAGGATAGACATATAAGTTTTCCTTATTGCTTTTTTTAATCACTTTCCCCTTCATGTTGCAAATTTCTATATATTTTAATTGGAGCTTTTTAGCCCTTATACCATGGGGTTTTGTAGGCTCCTTAGTTTATATGTGGTATAGTGGTACATGTTGTATATAATGATGATGGGTAAGTTCTTTTGCTAAATGGTTAAATTGTAATGCTTGAAAGGGTCGTGATTCCGGTTAGCCATGTATAGAATAGTTAGTATTGACCAACCTCTTTCTATATCTTCCTATGTATTGTGCCACATTTGTTCATTTTTGTGAAATAGATAACTTCTCTACAGCAGTATTTTAAAATATTGTAACAGAATAGATGTAAGTTAGTAGCACAAACACTAGCAATACCCTCGTTACGAATTCTGGTTTGGTACGCCACGCCGATAATTACGCTTAACGCACAAGAAATACGTTTCGTTGACGCAACAAGAACTCGCCTTTTTATACGTTCTCGCCCATCCAGGGAATTTGCATATTAGGCGCGCTGCCAGCTTCAGTCTGACTTACTGACGCATGCGTCTCGTCATTCAAGTGCCGGTGCTCGGAGAGTCTGCATTGTGAGCAATTTGCTGTGCACTCATAGGCTACGCTACTCTTGGATCTACGAGGTAATTCGCTACAGGTATATGGCTGAAATTATATCTTCTGGCGTAACGGATAGCAGCACGGAAGGAGATTTCTGAAATCCAAGTAGTTATTCCCGCAAAGTTCGTCGCATGCTCTTACGCGAAAATACCCTTTAGAAAGATATTAATCTATCTTTTCTACTCCCACATATTTCACAATAATTAGAACCTGTATAGAAAAATCTTTATTAACTTTAACATTTACTAATAAAATATTCACTCGCAGAAAACAACTAATGCTTTAACCCTCTAGAGCCATTCGTATCATATTAGTGGGGGATCTGTTTATTACTTCATAACAATATAGAACTGATCCCCCACTTTATGACAAGTAGAAGCCTTAATCATATTATATTATTAACCCTCTAGGGCCATTCGTATCATATTAGTGGGGGATCTGTTTATTACTTCATAACAATATAGAACTGATCCCCCACTTTATGACAAGTAGAAGCCTTAATCATATTATATTATTAACCCTCTAGGGCCATTCGTATCATATTTGATACAGTATGAAAACAAGCCTTGAAAGAAATATTTTCCTGAAAATTTTTTAAGAGAAATATTTTATAAATTTCAAATGAAAGCAGTACTGACTGCTCAGTCAATGAATACCAAATGTTTCCTTATAGGGAAATACCAAATGTTTCCTTATAGGGAAATACTGTATCAAATATGATACGAATGGCAACCTAGAGGGTTAAACAACCGACAAATAAGCAGAAAAAATAAATTGAAAACCATTTTGTGAACTTTAAAAAATAGACTAATTTATTTGTTGTTGATTTCTTTAATAAAATTTCTTGGCCTCATATTTACAACCGTACTAAACTGAAACGACTAAGCTAGATCTATAGCTGAATCTGCTTCAAGGAATCGAGCCAAAAAGATTTCCTCGTCAATATCCATGTTTATTATAAATTTATAAATTCGTCCGTGCAATACTGTTTCATTCCATATCGGGTCGGGTCCTTCCGTTATTCATCTCGAAGTTTTCGAAAAAATCCAAAGAAGGATCTGCAATGTATTCCGTTCTGACTTGGCATCTCGACTATAATCACTTTCTCACCAACGTGACATAGCTTCTCTCTGTCTTTTCGACAAATATTTTCATGGCAACTGATTTGACGAAGCTTCTTTCCTTGGCACCCCGTTTAACTGAATTTAAATGTGCTATTAGACTGGAATTTAAGTCATACATTTTCCCGTTGAAATAGTTAAATATAAAAACCATTTCTACTCTAAGAGTTTATTTCTTGCAATTTCAGCCTGAGAAACTCTCTTCCGTTCACTTGCTTCCCTGATATCTACAATATTTTACAAAATTTAAATACAACGTCAAATGCATCTTTGAACTACTTGATTCCCGTTCGTCTTTTCTCATTTTTCCTATCCACAGTCATTCCTTCTATTGCAACTCCTTGCACATTAGTGGCTGTCCGCGTTGTTTGGGGTGAAATGATTCAAAAAATATTTTAAACATTTATTGGATAATCGTTCATTGTCGTGAAATGAAATGGCATATAAAAAGTTACACCATCTTTTATTTTTATTGTTTTCAGATTTTAAGTTTAATAAACATATTTATGTATATTTTCAATCAGTTATTAGATTGATTGTCATAACTATGAAAACATAGCTGTATATTAGCGACGTGATATAAATAATATCAATTAATACGTGGAGATATTTTTATATGTGATTGATAAGCCTAAGCAAACACAATGCGCTAAAACAAAGAAAATATTGTAAGAAAAATATATGAATAAAGTGTCAGATTATAATGTAGTAATGAAATCGGAAAATACATTAGAAGAATAATCTTTGACTTGTTCTAACCTGTGAATATTTCACGATATTCTTATTTTAATATTCTGATGAATCTTAATACTTCAGTTAATGATTGAATAAATGCATGTCAAATTATATAATAACTTATCTGCGGAAAATATTTTATTGCATCATTGAATATTTGAACTTTAACAGAATATTGCAATAACAATCATAAATATAAGTTTTCCTCTCTTCCTTCTTCAAATTATTCCTTCTTTTTGCATTCGTTCTTTAATATGGTTACTGATTGTTTGTCGCTCTTCTGCTCGTAATCATTCTCGTCTTCTTCTCTGCCTTTCTCTTGCTGCATCACTTTGTTGTTTTATTATTTTTACCATTACAATGAATTTCTCCGCAAGTCTAATAATTTACAAAAAAACGTTTAATTTAATTCATTACAGTAAAAGCACGATACACGTATGTACCTAGATAGGTACTACTGTATTAAAATATAAGGACTACGACTTACTATGTTGTTCAAAGCAAGAATTGGTAGACTGGTTGTGTAAAAAAAATAAAAATATACGGATGAAAAGCATTTTTTAGTTGAAGAAGAATCAAGATAAAGACAGCAAGGAAATTTTTATTTAAAGCACTAAACCATTTTAAGGACAATAATATTCGCTCTTTTTAATAATAGATTATATTTATTTTACGATTATTCTCTTTTCGTTTTATATATCCTGTTTGACGTTTTCTTTTATTTATCATGCTTCTTTGTGTGTACGTCGTCCGGCTTTCCTCATTTGATCCCTTTGTGTCTGTATATGCGTTCATATCATTTTCTAAAGCGTCATAAACGTTGTTACTACCATATTAATATAAAGATAATTTACAATTTTTGATAAAGTTCTGGACGGAATTGCGGAGATATCAGTTTTTCTTTGTGATTACGTTTGTTTTCGTTTGTCTAACAGCATACAAACTCGTTATTTGTCATGTAATGCTGAATATGTTTTCCTCGTAAAACTGCATTGCTGTCACCTCCACTATAAAAATATAAATCTGCAATTTGATATCGTTTTGACTTAAGTATGGTGGCTCACTATTTTTCCGTATTTCGGACCCTAAAATAGGCTACCACACCGGTTTAGGGTTAATCGTGGCACAACATTAATTAACAGGTGCTTCGGCGCTATTCAGAACTTTACGATCAGAGCTTTTACTGTCGGATGTAGTTTATCATCACGTTATGCCCAGGATGTGTATGAATGGTATTGTTTATATAACAATATAATGACTATGCAGGAAAGACAGATGTATGTCTAGCAGAGGAAGAAGAAAAGAAAATAAATCAACGGAGTGTCTGATAAAAGGAAATAAACAATGTAAGTAACCGAGAAAGAATTCTTGGAATTTATTTAGAAGGCTGATTAAAATCGTTGAAGTTATTCATATTGAAGGAGTGGAAGAAATAGTTTGAATTGATAAAGTTTAGAAGAAAAGTTCTCAAATTTCTAATTCTTCTAATGAAACTGATTTACTTTCGTCCAGATGCTTTTAGCCTGAACAAGCCCATCCCGATTTAAACTCACATGCATTTACCGGTACGTCTGCCTGCAACACCCACTGTAAAATATGATTCATTTAATGATTCAGACTGATTTCTTGGTGACATTTATTTATGTAGGCAAGCCTCTCCATCAGAAACATACGTCGACAAACTTCTTCAGATTTATCATAAACGTCATAAATTCTGATTTACACATGAAAACGCGCATACAAAACACACACACACACACATATATATATATATATATATATATATATATATATATATATCGGGTGATCGAAAAGTAACTCCGTATTTCATTATGATGGAATCACCCTTCTTATAAAATTATAGTTAGCCGGGAGATTCCATAATACGTAAAATAGCTAGTTAGTTTTCAATCAGCCTCTATTTATGTATATAAGTGTTTGTATCTACATATGTAAATGATTCTCTATTCAGAGCAGCAATTCTTCTTTTACAAAAATGTTATCAAATAGGACTACAATTAAATTTACTCTCAATATTTTGAACGAATTGTGTAATATTTGTTAAAAGCACGAATCAACTATTTTTTGTCGGAAATAGAATTTCTGTTAACTTGCATTTTGATTAGTTTTTGTCTAGTTGTGGACATTTCTGATATTTTTTTTATTTCTTTGTGTATATTTTTGTTTTGTATTTTTCTAATTTTTGTAACCCCCGTCTAGCTTGAAGCTAGATTTTATTTTGTTTAATCTTACATTTTGTATTGTTTTTTAGTTGTAAAACAGTTTTTATTTAGTAGTAACTTTTTTTGCTTTATACGTGTTCTGCTATCCCCTTTAGTTTCTTTTCTATTCCCTTTTTTAATTTTTCTGTTTTCGTAAATTTTAGTTTATTTGTAGAACCTTTTTATTCATTTGTTGAATTCTTCTGTACTGACTCTCATTATTATGGAAAATTTTGGAATTGGGTTGAGAGGGTGCAACTAAGGCATAATTTTCACCGCCGGAGCTGGTAGACCAACCTGAATTGCTTAGAACGGCTTGATTCAAATAGATACGAGCTACTATGATCAGCTGCAAGAAAAATATCCCAAACTTTACGAACAAAAATGAGTTTTTTAATTATACCTGATATCCTGGACGTAGTAACATAGAAAATCTACCCGATGACAACCGATGTAAAAATTCAAATAGCAACTGTAGTCATCCAGAAACATTAAAACCTTGAAAATATTGATCAAACGATCGAAAGTCTTGTAAGATTTCTTAATGACTACAGAAGAATTCTCCATGCAGCTGATCGGAAACATTTTAATACAGAAATCGGTGGCTCTCGAGAGGGCATACATAGACACCAGAAATACAAGAGCGATGACCGGTCGTGGTACTTTTTAGCTAAATATTTACAAATCGGTGATGTCTCTCTAGTAATAGAGCGGTAATTTCTATTGGAGACTTTCTTCTTCAGGTGACATGTCCTGCACAATTTCTTGACATCCACGACATACTGATTTCTAGACAAAAATACTGGTAAGAGCAGAGTCATCGACACCAATAGTCGTTGTTTAGCTCCTCGGTGCATCTTTCTAAGTGATTCTTTGGCAAGAACACGATACCAAATCCCAGATCAACAAAGGAAGCAGTGTACATATAATTCCAACAAGGACCTCGATCGCTTCGGTAACTGCTAGAAGTCATGATGTGGGGACAAACAGTGACAACCTCTCCTCCCCAGCAGGAATGTTCCACATCCACACCAAATCTGGCTGGAACAGGCAGAACAGAAATAACGATATTACTAACAGCAGCAACAACTTGAAAGGTATCTACAAGAGGAACATCAGAAGCTGGAAAATCAGCTACCTCAGAAGAAAAAACCCAGAAACACTTCAACACCGACGTGGTGGAACTGACCCCAACTTGGCAATCACTTTTAAAATGGTGCGAGACAATGAGCAGGAAAAGAAAAATGCATTTGAAAATTGGTCGGGCATAGAAAGGCGGAAGGAGTGATGAGGCAAACAAAGTCTCTATCTTAAGAGTTTTGTTTAAACTAACATCACTCGATGAAAACTCGATGAACAATCCCAGGAACATAAGTGACGCAACTGGGGCCAGTAGAGTTATCAGATTTGCAAAGCAAAATATATGACCAAGAATAAATTTGACCTTCAGATAATAGCAACTATATATTGAATTGAACTTTCAGGTTTCACTCTCTTCAAGAAATATCAGAATCTATTCTCGAAGGCGCTGCCTTCATCACAAAATAAAGCATAAGAGTCTTTAACCTCAATCAGGACTGACCGTAATTACTGTACTAAAGAAAACTTAAGTCAGATATTTCCCGGTGGTCTATACTAGAATTGAGAAAAATACAAGATTTTCAATAGGAATAGACTATCTGCGGCAACAATTGTTAAAAAATATTTCGGTTGTTTCCTGCACAATGATCAAGTCTAACAGTTTGCAATAAAACTTGCCTCAAACACTAGACGGCCTTCTTTTGTTTCCCTTCCTTCCTATTGCAGAGAACAGATATTGTGTTCTCTCTATTTCGGTTTGGATATATTGAAAGACTTAAATATAAATTTTACTATGCGATGAAAAATCAGTTTCACTTAGGATCATTTGCCCCAAATTATATCCATTCTTAACAAAGCTGTTTTTTTAAGTTCTACTCCCACGTTTATGTAAGTTGTCCGTGGTTTTTGCTGTTTTTATAATATATGATGCGCGTTCGCCTACACCTCATTATTGCCTCATCAACTTGTTTAAATACCCCACTGAATAATCAACGACTTTTGTCACTTTAAATGTTCGAGATTTTTACTGACAGAAAATTCTGACA
Source organism: Ascarosepion bandense (assembly GCA_037127315.1). Classification (NCBI taxonomy): domain Eukaryota; kingdom Metazoa; phylum Mollusca; class Cephalopoda; order Sepiida; family Sepiidae; genus Ascarosepion; species Ascarosepion bandense. The sequence continues at coordinate 3,482,536 of JBBBDQ010001823.1, read as the reverse complement.
TAACGCTTACATCCTGAACACGTGCAACGCAACAAATATAAAAGAATTTCAAAAAATAAAACAAATTATTAATTTGAATTTTTATAATCTGATGACTTATAAAAAAAGTAAAAATCATAATAATCTAAAATTGCTGAGTTTGTTCCTAAATTGCAATAATATTTTTTATGATAACATCAGTAACAAAGCTAACTGAATATTTTATAGATTAAAAGACAAAAAAAAAAAGCAAAAAAAGCAATTTTTTAAGGATCGTATACTAATAAATGATTTTTAAACTTATACTTTTACAGCATTCTTTTTAAATTATTTGCGTAGATGTTGTTAACATTTCATTGGTAAAATGAATAGACGAAATGATATGTGAATTGTACTTCCGGTAATTAAGCACCTTTCACCAGGCAAAGAAAAAACTGTAAAGAAATTTTATTTATATATCATGTCTGTACTTCTAAGATGAGGTAGTATTTACACTATTTACTTTGTTTGGGCTTTTCTCCTCATATTTATTGTTAGGCTTACGACGTTTCGGCCGTTATACGCTTCGGTTTTCTTCTGGTGTTAGAAATTTCGAACCGAAACCTTCAATTTCGATCATTTGTTCTCATTACATGTGCAATGTCACTTCCGGAATCTATGTAGTTATCTTCCTTGAATATAACTCTATGTTGTTTGTTCACCACTTCTGTAGTCAGGTATTGGACTTTGAGCTCTTTCGGTTAAGTCACTGGAACCGACGTCTATATCCACTGGGCCATCTGTCCTTGAGTTCATCAGTGTAGACATTTTGGGGACATTTAAACCTAATGTCTCAGTAAATATTTTTACTTGAGCTCATATTGCAAGCTTTGAATTTAATGACATTCTCTAGTTTTCCCTATAAATGCTTACGTATTGTATTAATTTTTATGCTTGGCCGAATTAAAAGATTATGGTGATCTGACATATGCACTGTTTCCTTAAGTTTACGTAGTTACTTAAATCCAGTGACTTGACCCAATGTGTTTTGAGTTCAATACTTGGCTGCAGTGGTGGTGAAGAAACATTTTCGAGAGCTGATTTCAGGGGAGATAAATACATGACGGAAGTTGCATCGCACAAGGAACCAATGATCGGAAATGAAGGGTTCACTTTAAAACACTTAGTATCTGAAGAATGCTGGAGTGTACAATGACCAAAACCTCGTAAACGAATCAATGAACATGAGAATAATAGTAATTTTATATTCTTTTAGACATTGAAAGAACAATGTCTCATGTATTTAATAATGATCGTAATAAACGTCATTTAAAAAAAAAATTAAAAATCATGTAATTTAATATTTCGAATTTTTTTTCTTACGGGGCATTAGGATATTAAAACAAAGCGGTAAGAAAAAAAAGGTAGAAATTACGAGAAAACCAAAAGAGAAATAAAAAAACACAAAGAGGAAAGAGAAAGATACAGAGGAAATAAAAATAAAAAGGAAAACAAGAGAGAAAGAGACACAAGAGAAAAGAGCCAATGGAAACAGCTAAGAGAGAGAAACCCCAAATTTAGGTAGCAAGTAAAATATAGACATATATATATATCGGACACGCGACGTCTGGGCTTAACAAAGAGAAAAATATGAGACAATGCACAGAAGGTAGAATGTTGGGAAGAGACAACAAAAGCGGCAAAGAAATAAAAATTTCAAACTTTGGCCTAGAATGAATTGCAGATAGATACAGAAGTTCGTTACATTGTATTAAACTAAATCCGTTGGTATTTTTGAAAAAATAGGAAATCACGTACACAAAGATAGGAATTATTCACAAAGCGCAAATCTGAGGACATTTAAAATCACGAGACAAAGATATAAATTCATTAGCGCTAATATAATAGATTCGAGAAGTAAAATATTTTTTATAAAAAAATAAGAAGAATTAAACTTGAAATTTAACATTCAAAAATTTAATTAAAATTTAAAATTTAATTTTTTTTTTTGAATTTTGATATTAGAATGTCTGTTCAATGAATTACCTGGTCAAGAAGTCGGACTTTGCAATATTTTGTCTTCTACAATAATTAAAAAAGGGCTCTTTGAATCTCATTTCCAGTTATGCAATTTAATCTCTAAAAATATTTGATACCGTTACACTCGTAAGTTAAATAAAAAAAGAATTCCATATATAAAAAAGTGATCATAATACTAAGAACATTTCTGTATTTTGTCATTTATCACATGTTAATGCAAATCAAATAAAACACATCTACTGATTTACAACCAACTGTGGCAAACGGGAAAATCACATACACCCCACAAAATTTCCCTGTCCTGTGCACAGTTTGCAGAAAAAATCCTAGATAATTACTGACTGACATTCTTTTTATTATCTCTTCCGAATATCGCGATCGATCGAAAAATTTCCTTCCCCAAAAATGTCTTTACTTTTTTGACAAAGCACGTAGTTTTGTGGTTCACGAATGAGAGTGAGTTCTTGGTGTTATGATCTATTTTTTTAATGTTTTTTGATGCCTCTTGCACTTTTGACGTTGGACTTGTAATTCCTTATTCCTAGATAAGCCGCCGTTTCTCCTTTGTGGATTTGTTAGAATATATTTGTATTTTTTCACCAAGGTTGCTGTTTTGAAAATTTAACAGATTCACTAAAATTTAATTATGTAAAAGAGAATAACATTGCAAATCAATATCATAGTGATTTCTGATAAATGCTTTTCATTATCATTCACTTTTCAGCATTAATACGTAAGATTCCTCTGTTATAAACTGGATAGCTAAAAATGCAATAACTTGTGAGGCTTTTCATTTAATACTACAACAAATAAGCCGCACTCATAATAGTCACACATGCCCTAATTTGCAGAAGCGGTGACATATACCCTTGTGCGAATTACCTGAAATCAAACGTATAATGTTTTTGTATAATCTTTCACAATTTCCCTGATCACGTATACGTCGTCTGTTAGCCTTGTTTTTCTCTACCGACCGCTTTTTCGTTAAGTTCTGGACTGACAGTTAAAATGCTGATACCAACAATATCCGTTATCTCTGAAAAACGTGTGTTTGTGAAGCTTTACAAGTTTCATACGTTTCCTTGGAGTAACGTCCATTCCAGACAACGGTCGTAGAACAACTAATCGACTGTAGGGTCTTGGCAAGTTGAAAGGAGATGCAATCACGGATGAGGCAATATTTTTTAGGGCCAAACAATACGCGCCGAAAATATGCTATATTATTGCATACCACTGCAAATGAACTAATCTGAGGAAGAAATAAAAATTAATTACACCCTGTCACTCAAGTGGGTCTAAAACTGACAGTATGTTTAAAGAAAAGAAACTAAAGCAGTTGTTTGAGTTAAGTCGTACAAGGGTGTAGTCTACACATTGCTTGAAAACAAAACTGTGCCGGATATAATTTACTACAATAACGCTTGAGAAACATTCTGAATCGGTTTCTGATTTAGTAATAATTTAGAATTTTATTATCGTTTCATTATGACAAGTTTTTCATTATATGATCATCTAGAACTGATTAAGCACTATATCTGTATATAAGAGTCTCTTTATTATATTTCATCGCCAGAAGATGAAGACTTGCGCTTTGTGTCAACTAGAAATAATAAACGCGATCCATGGCATTTGCTATGATCGTTACTGTTGCGAGTTGTCGAGTGTGATAAACGTAATACATGTATTAATAACTGTAAAGTGAAATAACAAATTCTTTCTCCATATAACGACAATTTAGAATTTAAGTAACTTTACGCATCTGATTCATATTGTTTTTACGAAATATGTAAGTATGTAATCGGAATTATAGTGTAAAAATATTGCCTGTTGGAAAAAATAATCTTCAGATAATTATTCTTTGTATCGAAAGAAAACGATTTACAAAAAGTCTGATACACTGAATTATTAAATTTCTTTATGTCACGTTTTTTGTGTACATGTCTTTTGAGCGATTTACAGTTCTTTTTTTTTATGCAACGAACGACGAAATATCTTGAAACATCGTCTCTAGCCCAAGTAGATGTTGAATCAGTCGCCATGGTACCAGATACTACTGAAAAATATAGTAAAAATAAGTGTTAGTAGACTCTTATTGATAAATAGAGCAAAGAAAGTTCGATTTATTTATTTTATTTGATAATGTTTTATAAACACATTTTCTAGAAATGCATAATATGAATTTAGATTATTGGGTCGACTTGCGTAAATTTTATTACATAGTTTGCTTTTTTTATATTAGTCACTGAATGATTTGCGATGCATTGTTAAGACAGAAAAATTCCGATCAAAAATGTTTTCTATCAAAAATATAAAAATCAGCCGGACGAAAAATCGTAAATATATATACCCACAAGTACATGGGCAATGGCGTTTTTATGCGAAATGTAAATGAATAGAAAAATATTCACAAGTTACTACTGCCTTAAACTACATATAATATAGTATATTTAAAAAACAAGAGATGGACGACAACCTTGACACATATAAAAATGAAAAAGGTATACATGTAATAAATAGCCTCCATACAAATAGGAAATGAGTTCTGCAGATATCCATAAATATAAAAACAAGGATGTATCTTATCACCGGATTTATTCAATCTAAACTACGAGGAAGTTCTGAGAGATCTAGAAGTCCCGTTGGGTTTTGGCAATGGCGGCCACAATGTTAATATTATGAGATACGTAGATACCACAGTGATGATAGCTGGCACAGAAAAGAAAATATATGATCTCTCTCAGAAGGCATCGAAAAAAAACGGGTAGTCTCTTTTGATAACCTAGCATTAGTCAGACATCATTCTTTTGTCCAACCATCCCTGATGTCGCCATTGTTTGATATCCGGAAGAAATTGTTCTCCTTCCTCATCACTGAAATCGCCGCAGTTATCCGGAAATTTATCTACCTATCTGTGTGAAATATGAATCTTAATATTTATATTAGCGTATTACTGATGAAATGTATTATTGATAAAGTTTATCAGTTTATTTAAAGGTTGGCGATAACAGGAAAAAAACCAACACTTCTATTTTAAAGGTTTTGACTCCAAGATTATTTTCTCATGAAAATAGTTCATTTCAGAGGGCTGACATAAATAGTTCGGCATACATGACAATTGATGAGTTTCTACCACCATTATTAACTAAATTTTACGAGCAGCCAATATCCGGGTAATTAAAGCAACAGCAAGACAGCGTCTGCTTAGATCAGTAGAGAGACGATAACGAGACAGGCGTAGTTTATTCTCTTTACTATCAGTTATTAAACCTCTTAATCCATATTCACTCTTTAACTGGGCCTTATTTTATTTATTTGTAATTATTATTTTGAGTAGTGAATATATATATATATATATATATATATATATATATATATATATACTCTATTTTGTTAAACACCAATCTGTTTCTACATATATATATATATATATATATATATATATATATATATATACTCTACTTTATTAAAAACCTTTGTGTTTATATATATATATATATATATATATATATATATATATATATATATATATACTAGCAGTATAGCCCGGCGTTGCTCGGATGTAATGAAAGCTTTAAAACAATAATCCATGGTCCTGGAGCTCAGACTCTTTGCACGAAAGAATAAAATGCAATAGTTGTTTTCAGTTAAAGCAAAACCGTAGACTGAAAGAAAAATGAATGGATGTAAGTCAGATTTTGGTATCTGGTATCGATATCAAATGTTCTGCACTATTGTAAGAACTGCAACCTTGAAACTTTTGAATATCGTTTCTTATGTCTTTGTCTATGAATGTATCAAATTTGATTAAAATCGGACCACTCCTTCTATAACTCAATTTTTTCGATTATCGATATTTATCGGGTGTACCTCGACACAAAACCTAGGTAAGAACACTCGCAGACGCTTATAGTACAACTGTGTAAATTTTTAAGAAAATTGGTTCAGCCGTTTTGGAGTCTATAGGTAACGGATACACACACACAGACACACACACAGACAAAGTTCCATTCATAAATAAGTTTATATATATATATATATATATATATATATATATATATATATAGACTTTATTTGTTATGAATTCTTATAAACAGTCTTTAATGTTAAAAATCCAATTACGATTTTGTTTAGATTCTGCTCAATATTATTGACTTAGATATATAGTAATAAAGAAAACTATTGTTTTTGGTTGGAAAAAATTTTACTAATGTGTCTGTCAGTAATTTATTTGCAACTATTTGTTTTGATACTTTTACATTAATATACCTTTGTAAACTTAATGTAAAAAATAATATGAAAACATGTTAAAATAAATTCGCCAATTTCTTAAAGGGAAAAGATAAGAAACATTTTATTTTCAAAATAAAATATATATTAACAAAAAATAATAAGAACCTCATAAAATTTATTGCGCAAATGCTCGTTTCTTTTTAATAACTCTTTGCAGCCTATTTTCAACATTTGATTTGCAATTTTAGAAGCTGGTTAGTTGTTTGCAGCAAATTTAACTGCCTCTCAGAGGTCGCACTTGCTATTGTATTGTCTTCCATTAGAATAATTAACTCTTTTGAGGATGCTCCACAGGTTCTCAATGGGATTCAAGTCACAGCTATTTGAAAGCCAGTCCATAAGAAAATCTTCAACAAATCCATTTTTCTTTAAACAGAATTTAGTAAACTTTGATGCATGACTTGGTGCGTTGTCTTGCATAAAGATCATTTTAATGCTTTACACCTTGTTTCCATTGACACGATAGGAGCTCCAGCGGCATCAAATATGAACGCACTTGACGCATTTGTGTTTCTTATTAATTCTCTTCGAATATATGATGAATCTCGTTTTGTAAAATTCCTGAATTCAGCCTGAGACTTTATTCCTTAGTTAAATTCCCATATTCCCATTTGACATATGTTCTTGATCGTTCAATGATCCTTTTTCAAATCCTTAGAAATTTGAAACAAAAACTTTCCTTTGCTAATTTCTTTGTTTATATAGTTCTTTTCATTCATTGTTAATTCTTTTTTACGAGGCATAATACTAAATTCTAGTTCTTGCAAATAATCTCTTGACACTGCAAATTGCTATAATTACTGAAAATATACTAAATATCAATCTGAAATTGAAAATTGGGACTTAATTGCTTTCATGCTTACTCGCTAGATATAATAATACTAATTATGACACATAATTATGAATTTTATATAAAATATTTGACAATACCGCATTTGCATATAATCTCTAGACGCAGTATATATATATTCCTTCTGTCACGGTTTTGATTACTTTTTTTGTTTTTTCTTATGTCTTAATATTACTCAAATGTAGGTACATCAATATATACGTTGCCGAAATATATGTTAGACGATATATCTATATAAAGTTTTTGAGGATACGAACCCACTCGTAGTATTATATTGCATTAACTTTTTAGCTAATCTGCTTTGAATAATTAACTCAACTTATTTCTTCAACCCAGTGTCTGTTTTGACAGTATCTTCTTTCATTTTCTTTGAATATATGTTGATTTATTCAGTGTGATGGAAAAATATGTTCACTAAAATATTATTCAAGCCGCTCCATCTATTTAGGTTTTTCTCTTCTCTAACCCCTAAAGAATCTGCTTTCTTTTTCATATTTGATTTTTTCCAGTTATTAATTATTTTAAGGTTTGATTCGTATCTTTTAAATTTATGTCGTGGTTACGAATTAGAAAGCATTATTATTATTGCATAGCTTTCAAGTTAACAGTTACGATATCATAGTGAGTATCTAACCAATGTTTTGAGTTGTCACGGATGAAATGATGTGTTATTGATTGGTTGTTGATTTCTTGTCGTTACGATGTAACCTCGTTTGCATATAAACAAAATCAACTTATCCATGATAGTTTTTTCTTAGCAGATTATTTTTATTTCAATATATTTTTCTTATGAGCTCAATGAAAATTATATCAACGAAACAAACTTACTGCATAAGTACAAACTGGGAAAAGAACTATTTTTAGCGTGGAAATATTACACGCGATGACAAATGACGACTCTTTGACGACAGTAAGAGAGTAGGCAAGTGAATAACCAAAACTTTACCCAAAACCTCCACTGAATCCTAAAACGTTAATGGTATTATGAATTTCAAAGCGAGTATACATTATTCATACTTGCCTCAATGGAAAACAATAACCATCACCTCATATTTTAAAAAAAATGACTGCATGTACAAACCCTGACATTCGTCTATAGCGATGGTCAAATTTGGCTGCACGTCAAAGTACAGCAGGACACTTCTCAAACACTTGCTCAAAAGATGCATAGCCTGAATAACAAACTTTTGCCTCATCCAACCTATTCATCTCATATTTCTCATCCTTATAAGTTATTTAATTATTTTTAGCTTTTCATACGCAATAATATATTCCCGAGTAACGAAGAGTCAATTAAAGCTTTTAAACTGCTTATCACATCAGACAGTAATTTTTTAAAAAATGAGATAAAGTACTTAGAAGTACATTGTAGAAGTCATTAATCTACATGGTAACAACTTTAATCAAATAGCTTTGTTATTTAACATATTTTAAAAAAATGTTTGTTTTTTTCAGTTCTTAGAAAGTGTGGCATTTCATAGGTGACAACCTAATATTTGATGTGTTATTGCTACTGTGTAACCCAGTACAACATGTAGTATTGGCCACTAAACCGGTTCCACCATAATATTCTTCTGGTGAGAAGGATAGCTAAAGACCCAGCAATATTAAAAAGAGATCTGTTAAAAGGGTGCCTGAATAGTTTCAATGTGTCTTCTGTTCTCTGGTTCAAGCACACAATGTATAAATACCTAAGTTTGTGATCAGCCACGTGGTAAGCTACTGGGTGAGTCGGTCATCTTAACCTCGGTTAACATATACAAGGAGAAGGAAAACTTACAGTTAGATAGCCTCCAATGCTACTGATTTGGTCTTCTTTTTAGATAAATGCTATTCTTTCTTACGGTGTTAAATTTACACAAGGCAACGTCTTTGTGGACTTGAAAGATTTCATGCACAAGCATTGCTTGATATTGTAAGTTGATATCTTATGATGGTCATACGTGTCTACAATGAGGCAGGGATCATGCTTGATTGCACGCAGTTAACTTATTCATATATTTATTAAATAAAAGCAAGAAGGTAACCGTCATCAACAGATTCTGTCAGATTCTTTTGAAACTATGAAAAAAGACGAATGACACGCCTGAATCTAATATTTGTTTAGCACTCACTGTCCATTTAATTGAATTGTTGCCAGAACAGACGCATTTGAAATAACATGCAATTTCGTAGCTATGCCCTGAATAAAGGAACTTTATCATGCAAATAATATACTGTTGTCTGTAAAATGCACGTCAGCTTATGTAAGAGAAGACTTTTCTGCGCTTATCAACCGTTTTGACATACCTTAGCTCAGCAGAAAAAAGACCTTCTGAAAGTTACGTTAGACAACACTCGTTTGCAGTTGAAAAGCCTGGGACATATTTAAATCATATATATAATATTAATAGTTTGTTGGGTGACATATTAGTAGATGTAAATTATATAGGAAAAAACGGATTTAGATGTATGGAGACATGTTTCTGGATTACATTTTATTCTCATATTTTATATAGTTCCGGTTAATCGTGAAACAAAAACTCAACATCTGTCCGAATTACATTATATCAAAAAGATTGCGTAAACATATTTACCACATATATATTATCAATTTTCTATTACTTGTTTGGGTTAAGTAATATCATATATCGATACTCTAGATAAAAGTATTTTAATTTAGAGATATGAAGACATAATTCTAGTAGACCTTTGAATTTAAATGTAGACAGAGATCGGGTTTGCCCTAGAGACCAAAGATCTGATTTTTATTAAATCAAAGTGAACACATCAACCTAATCTATCTTTAGAAAAATGGTAAACGTCCATCGGTTTGCACTTGGATCAAAATGTAGAATTGGGTGGGTTTACACTTTTTGACAAATTATTAGACATATGTGCTGTTCACACTTAAATAAGAAGCAAACGGTTAACCCCTTTATTGCATATTGGTTACAATTGTAACCAATATGCAACAATGGTTAAAGGGAAGTTACAATTGTAACCAATATGCAACAAAGGCTTAAACCATTTTACACTTTAGTCAAACAGGAGATATCTATCTTGTTTTAACTTACATGAAAATTTAGCATTTGATCCAGTTTATACTAGAGACAAATGGTAGACATTTGTCTTGTTTACTTATAAAGAAAAAGGTAGAATTTGGTTAAGTTGGTATTTGAGAAAAATAGTAGATACCTGTCTTCAATCCAAGCGATATTATGCTCCTGCAACAAACAGCAGACATCAATGTTTTTGCATTTAGGTCCAAGGGAGAATTCGGTTTACATTTATTTACAGGAAAATATAGGCTCGATTCTCACTTGAGGTAAATGATAGACGCATTATCATAGGAAATTCGATACATTCTATACAACACGTGCACATTTTTATTATTATATTAAATATGAAAAATTCTTTATTCATAGTATTGCATCTGTATATGGCAACAATGCTTTTGAGCAGTAAGTTAACTAAACAATTTTGTTTAGAAAGAACCATATTTTAGTATATGAAAGAAAAGTCTTTAAAGACTATTTAAATGTTTTGCTTTAATAAAATGGTTGAACATCATAAAGAAATGCAAGATGTTTCACCAACATTTGTGTATGCAATTTTAAATACGTACATTAAGAGTTCATTTTTGTGTATATAATCGTAATATTTGGAGCTAGAAATATTTTTCATTTTACGTTTGAGTATACATTGAATAAAATAAAACAATTACTAATTGGTAAGATTATTTGCGTGCCTATTGCGTTAAGGTTTTCTTATAAACATTCAAATTAATCTGGGCTATATAAAGAACGTTGATTCATTTGTTGCCCGAAATGTTTGTTCTATTTTTTGCGTTTGATTGATTTGTTTTCTACGGCATATCCACAGCTACAGATCGTTTAAGCGAGAATATATGTATTAATTGTAATATAAGCGAGGGAGAAAATCATGCTACAATGATAAACTATTGCTAATTAGCACATAGGATTGTAAGATGTTGCAAATTTTGTACTTTATCAAAGGTGACTTTTGAGTAAGTGAACATAACGGATCCAACTGGAAAGAGGACTCGGCTCTCTCATTAAAGATCTAGAGCCATTATCAGTTTATCAACTGCATATTAAAGCTCGCTGAACCTGATATAGTAAAGCGACCACTCATTAAGTTAGTGGCTGTGGTTGCTGAACTTTGTCGGAAATTTACAGATGTAACGGGTCTCCTGATTGGCTGATTTAACCCGAACCTCGTTTTGAACTTTAGGCGGGCTTTACCAGAGGTTTTATGTTTTTTTTACACGATGGTTTTGTTCACTCCTTTTTTCAGCTAGCACGAACAGTATCGGACGTATTTGTGCCGCTCCGGATTTTTGTTGCAGCAGGGCCTAAATTGGCGCCCACTTGTCTCGCTATATCGAGACCATCTTACCAATTCTTTGTAATATTTTAGGCTAATGCCACAACTTTGTAACAGAGAAAATCTCTTGTTACCCTTCTTACCTTAAAAAGGATACCCTATGGGCAAAGCCTTGCCTTCCTAGAGAAAAATTCTCTAAGCACTATCATCTTATACCAAGATAAGAAACTGTGAAAGAAGCTGACCCAGAAGAAAGTTCCTGTACGTCGCGGATCGCAGTTCCTTGTGTCTTTTTCATCCCACTCCTAGACGGAGGATACTATACCAAGCTAAGCAGAGAAAAGAGACTATACCAAGCTACACTGTAGCAGCAAAATTCAGCATATTTTTGCAAGACAAATAAATTGTTTTTTCTATACCAGGTATGTCTTGTTATGTTTGATAATTTCCTTTCACTGCTTAAGCGCTAAGCTATGTGAATATATTTCTCACAACTTCCGTGTTCGTACAGGAAGTTGTGTTGGAACGTATCGAGAGAGAAGACTAAAGGTGAAACGTTACACTTGCGTTTTAACTATTAGTACATAAATAAATCATAAAGCTGGTCAATGAACTTAATTTGCTACTGAGTATTGATCAAATAACTAGAGCAACATACGGTGAAAATTTCACATAAAATCAATTTTACAATTAATTTTTAGGCCATGAGCTTCTTATGATATCATATTACATTTCATGTTTTCTTTATTTTGTAAAATACTGATTTAAGTATTCAACAGATTTTTTATGTTGTAATAAAATAGACAAATGCAAAACGTGTGCAAAATTCGCAAAAGCACAATCGCGAAAAAATGTGCAAAACTGTGGTATTGTGTACAAATATAGGTCGTTATTCTGACTGAATCCCAATCGCAACATGGCAGCAAATTGTCTCTAAATGTCCCGATTCATCACAAGTTCATCGATGTTTGTTGTTGTTGGTAAAAAAAGAAAAAGAAAATGATTTTACAGACAAAGAGAAAGACGTAGAAAGAGAAAGAGAGTTAGCCTTCTCTATCGACGTATTTCAAATTATATGTAATAATCATTTACTCTTTCTTTTTATACCAACAGAAAAAAAGCAATTGATATGGATAATACACGTTACTCTAAGAGAAAATAATGACACAATGTAGATCTTAACTGTTCACACCACTGCAAATAAAAGATTAAGGAAAAATTCCCATCAATATATCTATTACTATCTCCTGGATTAATAGACATTAACTGAGGGATACATAAACAGTATAAGTATATAAGTATATAGAAGTATATCTGGGAATATTAGAGCTTTCCTTGAGCTTTTTGTTCAACCTGTAGATGGTTTCTATAAAGCGTTTTTGATATGATTTATTATGGAGAGCGTAAGTAATTACCGGAGAACATGATAATTCTAAATGCTATGACCTAGCTATTACCGAAGACACAATTTCCAATTTCACATTAATCCTATATCATCTTAAATGTGTGGTCAAGTATTTTGGTCTCTAAGTTCTTTTAAAACCAAATTCATAGACTTCAACAAGCTAGGTCCAATGTAAAATATCTCCGGTGTATCAATAAAATCCGTCAAATATTTTACATAGCTCGGAAGTGAGATAAATCCTACGACAAAGGAAGAAAATGTCGTATTGCTAAATCATGGGTCACCGTGAATAAAATGGATATACTCTAGAAATATAATCTATCAGAGAACCTAGAGACGCCGTGCTAATATATGGCGGCGTCGCATGAACATGAACCAAAACCCAAGAGTCCAAGCTTGCTAGAATCTACATTCGCATGATGAGTGCTATACCAAACATTTCCTGCAGAAACCTCTAACTAAATCACAGCTCTATGTACTCCTCCTTGATATGTCTACAATCGCAGAGTTCGCCTAGAACCAGAAATTTGCAAATGATTCATTATTCTAGATGCCTCATCATTGAGGAAAAATATTGACTCACCCAGCAACTACATATGTTCACCAACTATATAGAGACAGAGAAAGAAATTTCCTTCAGACTTTGAAGCAGGAACGGGATGGTGCGCATTATAGACTTATGTTAGTCCGAGGTAACACTATCGAATAAAAAAAATTAAGGACACATTTAAAGTATTTCTCCAGTTAATTAAGAGATTTATAATATTCAAAAAACCAGTCAAGAAAATATATATTTCTCTTAAACTAAACGCATTGTATTTGCAAGTTTTTTTTTACTTTAAGGCAAACTTCATCATTCTGAACGTTATCTTCTACAAAACTGGAATTAAATTTCCCGAGAGCTACTATACAGTGTATATTATGGGGCGTTCGTAACATATAAGTGCAGCATCAAAATTTTGAAGACAAATGTGACAAAACCAACGTTAATGTGAAATATACAATACCTGTCCTAAAGATTATTTTATGTTGTTTAACAATTGACTTGAATATTGCTCTACACTTTTTTCATATGGGACAGATTGAAGAGTGTCCAAGCCAGAATTACATCTTTGCTTGTGGTTGATAATCTATTTTATATTAATGTAAACATTTTACTTTAGAAGGCTTCACAAAATCAGTTTGAGTTGAGCGTAAAAAGCGGTCATTCCGTCATAAATGTGGCGTTGCCAACGCATTTGCCTTAAATATTTATAAATGTTATTTTCTTAATGATGAACGTATTTTTCAACTTTGGCTTCCTAATCTCCTCGAAAAAGGTTATTTGATATGTCATATTGGCGCCATTTGGCAAACGCCGAGGTATCAACATCTAACTACATATAGAGGGTGGATGTATAAATTGTCGTCTAAAAACTCAAAGATTTTAAATGAACTAGTTTCCTCGAAAATAATTATTTGATTTTGCATCTTAGCACCATTTGGCACACACCGATGGCTCAACATCTAACCACATATACAAGGTGCGCTGAATAAATTGTCGCCTAAATGACTCAAAATAGTTAAATGACACAAACATCACATTGTAACAGATATATTTACCAAAATTGCACAAAAATAGGTTCAAAAGCAAAAGTCTGAATTCATTTTTTAAAATTGCCATTGGCTTCAATCACAGCCGCCAGATGACTTCTAAATGTTCTGCAACTATTTGTGGAATTTGGTAAATGTTGCTATAATCCTTGTGTACTCATTATGTGTATATATCTGAATCAAAATGTCGGGGAATAAACAGCAGCTTTTTGTTGTTTCTTTTCGAAAACAAACTGCAACTGAATGACTTTGTTATTCTCTCATAAATGGCAGACCATAATAAACTTTGTAACAGTTCAGCAAGAATCTGCCCTCAAAAGAATATTGGTTATGTTCACTTAGATAAATGACGAAATTAACTGGACACAAGGTGAATCAAAATGATTCACATTTTCAAACGTGATAAAATCGAGAGACATCAACAACTTATATTTAAATAAAAAATATTCTATGAATTTTTATTATGTTTTTCATAGGTGACTTGGCCATATCGTGGAGTGGGTGATTCGGATCTGGTATCATTAAGCACACGCGCATACCAGAGCAGCGACCGCTTCACCCGGCTCTCTGACTTGTTCCTCTCCAACTCATGTCTGCAAAATACTAAACTCAACTCTAAAACAGACTCTAAAACAGATTCTCTGTGACAGCTGTAGTAGTAAGTAGTTACCTCTTGACAGCAGTAACTTTCGGTTTTTTCTGTCTCATCCGAGGCACTGACCCCTTTGACCATTCTGGTCGAAAAATCGGCCAGACACCTATGTCACCAGTGAAAAATATACTTATTGGAAAAACTCCACAGGGGCCAAGATATTATACAGAACTTGCCTTGAGTTAATCGTTGGTGTTACAAAGAAGTTTTTGGTCTGTCGTGCAACTGCACTTCATACATAATAATAAAGGAGGTTTCAGTCTGGCGAGTTAAGTGTTCAGATTTAAGGAGTGATAAGGTCGCAGAAATTCTCTGAAGCAATGACTGGATTCTCTTGTTTGTGTGGCATGATGCAAAGTTCTTTTGCCAGACAGGACCTTCAAGCAACCATCCTCTTGATATAGGGCTACACTACCTTCTAAATACCTTTTTTGTAGAACTAGGTGCTGACTCTGAGGGCCTGCAGCAATATGAATGGAGGCACAATGTCGCCATCACTAGTGATTATACCAAACATTATCGTAGTCACTATTAAACTTATCGAACACTTTCCGAATACTTTGCACTGTCTTTAGATTGACTCACACACACTCTAAAATGTTCCTATTAGAACTTCCGAAGCAAATTCCAAGCAGTAGAGCATGCGGATTCCAAATCTCTGACTGTGTGAATTGCGTTATGTGCAGCTTTTTCCACATAGGTGACCCAATTGATCATACTATATTGTGTAGTTGACAAGATAAAAAACAACCAACACGTATGCACTGATTTCAATATATAACCCGCAAATAATTTACGAATCGCACCCTGTAATCCATGAATAACAATATCACAGCCTCCCCTTTCATGATATTTCAAAATATTATGGTAATTTACACCAAAGTTTTAATCCACCAATCAGGTTCTTAAAGTGAATGGTCTTTTGACCATATCACATTGAAACATAGATCATTGAAGATAAGCAACATTGAAACTGGACACTTCTTATATGGGTGACTGCTGGTAGATGCCAGATGCTGTCAGCTTGGATAGATAGGTAGAGTAATGGATAAACGCTAAGAAATCGAAGTGTCGATTTTAAGGCAAACTCAATTTTTTTTTATTTTCCTTAATATGCAAATATCATTAGGAAAGGTATAAATCCTCCCCTTAAGCTGCAAGGTGTAGTTAAATAGTGAGACTTGCATCAGAAGTGTTATTTACAATCCCGTAATATGTTTCGGCTCTAATTAGTCTAAAAACTTATTGGCCGAAGAAAACCAAACATCAATCAATAAAAGATGGTAAAATTTGTCAGCGAAGCACAATGCACCTGTATTTGTTTTATCCAGTCTATTCAAAATTTTGTGTCAGTCCTTCAAAGCAGATATAGTGATCGGTATGAGGAAAATGAGCTTGAAAATTTTAATTCTGCCAAGTTGTATTAAATGAAGAAAATGGAGAGGAAATACAAGAAATATACATCATTTTCAACGGTCAGTTCCTCTCTTCTCATTTGTAACGTTGAAAAAGTGCACCCAGAATAAGAACCATTTATTTCACCTACGACTTCATTTAGGATATCTTAGGGATGTGCGTTGTGGTGCATCAGATATCGACTCGGAACGAGAAATCGGGGAGCTGAGTTCGAATTCCAGCTTAATTCATTGCATTCACTTACGCGCAACTACCCTTGGGAAAGGTATTAATCCGTTTCTTCCTTCCAGTTATGGGTTAAATAACAGGACTGATTGGGTTCCATAGCCTTGGTCAGCAACCAGTCTACCGCGGAAAGCAATGGCAACCTACTGTGAGATAATCCTCTGCCCAGCCAGTCATGTCTCTTTCGAGACATGATCGACCAAGCGTGTATCACGCATGGCACATACTGAATAAAACTGAATAGAACTGATATACATATATATAGAACTGAATAGAACTGATATATATATATATATATATATATATATATATATATATATATATATATATATATATGAATGATCCATTGCTAACGATGATCGCAAACACGGTCATGCATTTATACTGTTCAAAAAAGTTTCTAACTGTATCTGTTATATTCCATTTTATCCATAGTCGAATCAGACGGACAAGGGAGTATCGCTGACATATTTCAGTTAAAGCTGCTGTAACTACCCTTTACAGCCGTCACATAGTTCAAATTTGTTTCCATGGCCTTATGAATGATCCGTTATTTTCCACCCCATCACCTGTTTTTCACAAGCGCCATGTCGCAAGCCTATAACATTTCATTGATGTTGCAGAGGGGAATTAAGCGAGTTATATTTACTTATTGCATTTCATTTAACATGTGTCTTCTTTCTTATCGGCTTATTTACGCCTATTACATATATTAAATTATTAGTCTCTCTATCGCTATTTTCCTGGAAAATGATTTAAGGAGTTATGTACCTTAGTTCTACATCTCCAAATATTAGCAGCTAAGACCAGCCATACTATATACACTCATGAATACTCCTCAGTGTCTTTGGTAGGCATTATTAAGCACAAGTTCTGCCCCAAACCTGCTGCATTGTCTATTAGATAGGCAAGAGAAAGTATCACTGATCAATTAACCCTTTCAACTCTAGTGCTAATAAATATCTATCCTACATTTCCATGCAAACTTTAATACTTATCCCCTACCTTTACGTCAATCAATCAATCTCTTTCAGTATTCCTCTATCTTGAATTGCTCTTTAAAAAAAACCTCATTGGTTTTTGTGAATGCATGTCAAAGCGAGAAGAGATCACGTGTGCGACATTAGAAACTTAAAAACAGATGATACTTCTAATTGGAAAGAAACAGTTTAAACTTCTGATATTCATAATGAGGAAACAATAACCACGGAATATAACACTCAGGGAACTTACTGAGATCAAGGAAGACTTTTGGAAACATACTTATCTATTTTGTGCGAAGGATTTACAAAGAAGATAGCAATAGGAAATTAAGAAAATTACTTAGACCAAGCAATTATTGGATGTTGTGAAAAGTCATAATCCTATCTGACTTGAATGAATATGGGACATAAAAAAATAACAATGAAAGATGATATATGCAACTAAATCTCGAGACAAGGATAATTATTCCAAATTGTTGAAGGATGATATCTTCAATACCGAACTTAAGATATTCAGTTACGAAACATTCTTACAAAAAGTAAGGTGGCCTGTAGATTCCTTCCCTGACACCATCAATAATCCGCCGAACACTCAGGATTTGTTCAATGGTTGATTTATTTTTCGGAATTCTTTTTGATTTTTTAAGTGATTTGTTCTATTTCTAGCTGTATTCTATTGAAAAGCGTTGTGCTATAGATGTTCGCTCATAGAATGGAGGATTCGCTTCCTCTAGAGAGTTTTACCGATCCTAGACTACCTGTTTATTTTAGGGGAAACAAAATATTAAATCTACTTTCCAAAATTCTACATCTTTTAAAATATATATGTTGTCTCAGCTTTGGAGTAGAATAGCATCGAAATCCTGAGGCTTACTGACCTTCAGAAGAATGTTATAAAATCCCACTGTTGTCTTAGTTTTTGTGTATTTAGTGCAAGTTCTACATCTGTAAAGTAGAACACTATCCTTTTTGTGTATTTCAATAAATCCTTCTACATATGAAAGAACTTGGCAGATCCTTTTAGCATATAGCATCCACGCAGAGAGGGTAACGGCCATAATGATGCAGTAAAAAATACCAAATCTTTGCTAACATAACAGACGGAGGAACTAATCAAAGCAGGAATTCACCAGGGTGACAAGTTTATAACTATTCATTTTTCTATTACAGGAAATTGTGTTGTAAGAACATCCTTTGAAAAACTTATCAACGTTTTATATTATTACCAGGATTCTCAAATCGATATACAGAAAACTCGCTGACCGATATTGACTACGCAGATGGCATAGGTATTACTAAAGACACCATTACCAATGACACAGTTCTCTTACATCTTCTATAAAATACTAGATCAATGCCTGTAAAACTAAATACACGCACTTCAACTATCAATGACTTATTCAAAGTCTCTAATAAACAAAATCCACCGAATCTTTCACATATCTAGGAAAGTAAAATAAATTCTTTGGAAAAGAACGTCGAATGCACATTGCTAAAACCTAGATCACGAATAAAAAGGATGAAATCTGGAAGTTTGATCTGCCAGATAACCTTATGCGGAGATTCTCCTGAGCCACTGTAGACTCTGTGTTAATGTATTGTACCATTGCCTGGACTCTAATCTTGATGTAACCTAACATCAGATGCTTATATCTATAATATCATCTGCGTCCAACTAAATGGCAGTTCTTTGTAGCCATCCCTGATATTTCTACAATCTTACGTAAATGCAAAATTCGTTTACAGGACACAAGAAATATGCGAGTGATCTACTGTCCTGGATATCTAGCTATCGAGATAGACGAGTTGTTCTCTTATCAACTACATGTGCTGACCAACTATCTAGAGACACATGAGGTTACCCTAATAACTTTCAGACTTTGAAGTAGAACACTAATGGTTGGCCTGATAGATTCACGAATATCCGAGCTGATTTTTTAATGTATTCTTCTGTTTATTGAGAGATTTATAATATTCAAAACGCTTTTTCAGGAAATATGTAAATTTTTCTTAAACTAAACGCATTTTATTTGAAAGTATGTTTGCTTTATGGGAGAATCGGTAAATAAAATTATGGTCATAAAGTGAGAGATTGTGTTAGACAGACAGACAGAGAAAACCAAAATAATTTGTATGGGTAATGTTAATAATAGCAGTCTCCTACAAGGGTATATATGTCATTCATTGAATAAGCAGCCATTACTGCTTTGGGTTGAAATTTTTAAAATATGTCTCTTAAATCCACTATATGTTAACACACTTCCCAGGATCGATGGGCTTTATTTACTAATCTTTTATTTGAAGTAGTGTGGACTGTTAAAATCTTCATTATGTCAGTATTTTCTCTTTTTAAGTAATATGCAATATCTATTTTAGTTGTTGTGGCTGTAGGTAAAAAAGAAAGATCAATGATTATTACAGACAAAGATAAAGACGTAGGAAGAGATGGCGAACTCTCTATCTCTACGTCATTCTCCTTGTCTATAATAATCAGTTAGTCATTCTTTTCTTTACCAACAGAATAGAAATCTAAAATAGATAATATATGTTAATCTAAGAGAAAATAATAACATGACCATGAAGTTAACAGACACTTAGAAATAGAGGAATTAAGAAAAAGCAATAGAGATGGAATAAAAATGAGAAAGTGGGAAAACACTTGCTTCCAAAACGAAGCTGCTATCCTTTTAACTACCATAGAGAATCTTTTCTACCTACCATCAGTATGGATCACGCTGGACACCCTTAGAGCAATACTATGCGCCTCATTGGTCTCACTCTTTCAGCTGACATTAAGTGGGACAACTACATTGCAGTAATAGCTATATCTACTGCTAAGACAGTCGGGTTTCTATATTAGGCCAGGAATTTCTTCTTTTCTGAATCCATCATGGACATTTTCAAATAGATCATCCGCCATTCATTGTCATATCTGGTAGGGCGCCCCTGCTGCTCACCATGGGGTTCTCGACAATATCCAAAGAAGAATCTACAATTTAGATGATCTTGACCTGGTCTCTCTTTCACTCACCGACGAGATGTGCCTTCCCTCTGTCCTTTCAACAAATACTTTCATGGATACTTGGTGTCATCCTACGCGAATTTACTAGACTGGCAACAATATCCCACCCTTTTACTGAGAAAACAATCAAGTCCAGTTACAACTTCTATTCCCTCAGCTTCTTTTCTCGCACTTCCTGCCTGTGGAACATTCTTCCGTATTATTCTTTCTCTGATAGCTACAATCTCCAAAAGTTTAAATGCAACGTCGACTGTCATCTCTTATTTCCTTGATCCTCATCCTTCTTCTCACTTTACATTTTGTTTGACGCAGACCTCCTTACACAAATGTACCCATCCTTCTCTTACTCATTCTTCGATACTTACTCTGATCTGTTCCCTTCTGTCTTCCCTCTCTCATTATGTCACCCCCTGCACACCAATGGCAGTTATGTCTTGTTGGGGGCGAGCCATTTATAATAAATAAAACATAACGATAAACAAGCAGCGAGAAAACTTTAAAAAGAGAAAATAAATGCGTAGAATTGAGAGATACGGATAGAGAAAAGAGCGCGAAGAGATAAAGGGAGGAAAAGTATAAACAATAATAGAGAGGGTTATAGAGTAATAAAAGAGGATGATAGAGAGGAAAGGCGGAAAGGAGAACTGAGATGGCGAGAGGCAGAGGAATACAGAAGAATAGAAAAGAAGTGAATGACAGAAATATATATATAGATATTGAAAATGGGGAAATATCAGAATAAAAATAAGAACGGTAGATGAAGCGAACAGGTGATGAAAAGAGCGAAGACATAACGAAAGAGAGGAAGAAATTTTCAAGTTTACGGAGAGAAATATAAAAACCGAGCTAAAGAGAACAAAGTATATATATACAGATATACTGAGATAAACATATAGTTACAAAGACAGAGCAGTAAGAAAAAGGAAAACTAGTTACATAGAGAAATAGGGAGAAATATAAAGCGAGAAAGAGAGAGAAATTTATTTTATAAAAACTTTGAGAAAGTGAAAAGTTGTATATACAGAACGATGGGGATAGATAAAAAATGAATAATATGAAATAAAATAGAGGTAATTTTTAATTAATAAATTAGAATATGCATATTTCGATAAACTCTAGAAGAGAGAGTAAGAAAGATTGAAAGTGAGAATAAGAAAATAGTGAGAAAATAAAAACAAAGAAATGCATACAGAAAGAGAAGAAGACTGATATAGAAAGAAAAATAAATATAAAAAGAGAAATAAATATAGATAATGTAAGACTGAGAGACAGAGTGAGATAGATAGATAGATAGATAGATAGATAGATAGATAGATAGATAGATAGAATAGAAAAATATAGGTATAATGAATGAGCAATAGAGATGCAACGAAAAAATGAAAGAAGGTTGTGAGGAGAGAGTTGAAGAAAACAGGAGGTAATTAATAGAGTGAGGAATAGAGAGTTGCAGAAATATGAGTTAATCGTTGAAAACGATATATATATATATATATATATATATATATATATATATATATATATATATGGAAAAGAGAGAAACAGAAAAATAGAAAGCTTTACACTAAAGAGTAACAGATGGATAGCGGAACAGAGAATGAAACAACGAATAACATAGAAAGATAGAGATACAAGTAGATAGTTAATATATGAAAGAAAGGTAAATACGCCGATAAGCATGAACATTCTTGCTAAAGAAATACAATAATCAAATATAACTTTTCTGATTTCCCTCTGCCAACATCACCGGAATGTTATAATCATCGCTCTCTGGTTAATATAATGCAGAAAGATATATTAATTAAATAAACTATGAACCAACGCAAGTCTTAATGTACATTTAATAATCGTCAAAGCTAATAATATATTTATTCAAGGGCTTTTTAAATTAAGGGCAATTAGGAATAATTAATTAGCTAGTCTTTAATCAATGGCCACTTAAGAAACGCCATCTTTAAGAGAACAGAAAGGAAACGAGTAACGATATACTGTTTCTCTTTCGTCCTGTCTTTCCGTCCGAGCCAACCACGTATGAATGGGCGCCACCGAGTAAACGGAAAAGCCTGGGAATAATCAGACTATGCCAATGATTTGATCACGCCAAAGTAACGTGAGAATGCATTTTAACATGGCGGCAAGGAAAGACTGGAAGCAATCTGAGTAAATTCAATATATCTATTAGTAAATATAGGTAAAGAACAGAGGCCAAAACATATACATATATTTCTTCGTTTTATTTTTAATTTAAATCCTTACGTCAGTATATATACTGTTGAATAAGCTGACCTCTGCTGCGTTACGTGCCCAAATCAATCGTCATATTTATCGCATGCACAAGGCGAACACATGAAGTGGGTGTAGTTGTGCTAACGAAAATTTTAGATGGAGAGTTGTAATTTTGAAATTTTGTAAACGGTTTATGAAAAGAAATGTTAAAAAGAAAATTGACAGTTGTTAACTGATCAGATAAATAATAAACATTATCAACCCAATTAGTAAATAATTAAGTTACAAATATAAGTAATGAAAGAAATAATGTTATTGGTGACATGTGTGTGTGGTTGATTTGATAGTGTGGTGATACCGAACAAAGCAAAGGACCGGATGTTTGCCTTCAGAGATCTAGAAAGCAAATGACCAAAACTGGTCTTTGCGCATCTGGGTTCCACGCAGAAGTTCCGGAGGTAAACCAAAAATAAAAAAAAATATCAAATTCCTTTTACAGACCTGTATCGGAAATCTGGATCCTGATTCGTCATCAAAACGCAAAATTCAAAATACTTCAAAGAAAATCTTTTTCCATAGCCAAAGAAAAAACCATTATGTGATTCACACCACGTGACTATATATATTTATGCATGGTCTCTAACCGTTCACGAGCAGTCAGAAGAAGCAGGTTGCTGACACACATCAAAGATGTAACTCTCAACTTCAAGTGACCCGGATATTGTCCTCTCTCTCTCTCTCTCTCTCCTCCTTCTCAACAATTATTGCTACAAACATTTCTCATGAACTCTTAATTCTTCAACCTCATAATTGAATACGAACTCTACTCATAACATCTTAATAAGGTTTATAATTGAACAATAATTTCTACAAATCTTGTTATCCTTTCCTTTTACTAAATTTCTATTTTACATTCAAAATATATATCTTATTATTCCACTCTTCTGCACTACTTCTACACATTCCAACTCCCGGCAACCAACCTTCTGAAGAAAACCTTTCTAATGATTATGAACTTGAAATAAATCCTCTAAGCCGTAGGGAGTTCGGTTACGAAAGACACAAGGCCATAATAAAAGAAACATTAGCCAGCTCCCTACAATAGTTTAACGGCATATACGCTCCTTATTTGTCTTTTAATGCAGAAATTTAAAATTCTTGTGGATTTTGAGTTAATAAACAGATGATATGTTATTTTGTTTCCACAATCATACACATGGTAATTGATTCTCAACTTTTTTGCATATAGTTGTTTGTGTGGAAATAATTACTAGAGGTTGCTGTGCATGTTCTAGTGCATGTTGTAGTTATATTGAAGCTCTATTTCGGAATACAGTTCGATTTTTAAAGAAATGGTAGTATATGATATGGACTGGGGGTTAATTCATACCGAAATATAAACATTTTGAATATTCAAAATTATACTGAGTTAAAACTTAATAGATTACTATCATCGCGCAAGTTCCATAACTCTACCCTAACATAAGAACTCGATGTTAACCTTCTAACTACTACGCAACTCTTACTCAGATCTTTTAATTCCTTTTCCATTTACGTGATGACGGATAATTATAAATGCAAATATGAGTGAATATCTCGGTTCAAATAATGAAGATAATGCTTAAAATTAATAGATGAGTTAATTTATAATATATATGCTTTGCTGTCCATTATAATCGCGCTTAAAAATTGTATATACTAAATATTTATGTTATCATACGGAACTTAGAGGAAGAAAATGAACCGGAAATCCCTAATGGAGCCAGATATTGCTGATAGTATAGACTTTTAAGATGATGATTTTCTCAAAAGTATAGATAAGGCACAAGACCAAAATTATTGGGTAATCACTGGTGAACGAACTCAATATTTATTTGTAATAAATCTAGAGGAAAGAGCTTGTTTACCATTACACTATGTAGAAAGGTCGGAATGCTATTTTAAGATGCTAGGCATAATATATATATATATATATATATATATATATATATATATTGCTCTAAGCCAGTCATTTTACTGCCACTGTTGTGCATGGGTTACATAGGAATAAAAGTTATGAGAAAGAATAAAAGGTTACAGGGGGTGTCATGAAGTCGTTAAGAGATGGATAAGAATACTGATGAGAGTGGAGTGGACAGAGAAAGAGCATGAGTGAGAGGATGCAAGTTAGTGAGATAAGAAATGACTATTGACTTTACATTTAAATTCTTCTAGATTGTAGCTCTCCGGGAAGCACCAAAAACGGAAGAGAATTCCACAGGTGGCAAATGCAAAAAATCCTGAGGGAGTAAAATGTGCGTTTAAATTTTATTGGTTTCACAGTAAAAGGGTGAAACGTAGTTGTTAATTTTGTAGCGCGAGCAAATTCATATATAGGGGGCTCCAGTGATCTAAGTTCATCGAAGAAGATGCCATGAAAGTATTTGTAGAAGAGACACAGGGAAGCCCCATTGCATCGGTGAGAAAGTAACTGTATCTAAGCTGCCAAGTTCGGATTGATCACATTAAAGATTCTCCGTTGGATTTTGTCAAGGACCCCTAGGTGGATAGCAGAAGCACCCTACCAGATATGGCAGTAGTTTTCAAAGCAAGGGCGGATTGTAGATTTATATATATGCTAGCAACTTGTTTAAAATAAAATTTTAAGTCAGCATTTAGCTCAAGAACTGAACTAAGCAAGTTTGTCGATCATTTTACTTGCAAGTATGTAGTTTGAAATTGGAAATGATTCTAAATATATGTTTGGAATAAATAGAGAACTTAACAAAGCTAACACAAATATATGCAATTTTGCTTTTACGATAATTCAAATAGTGGGTAATGGATGTCCATGCACCTAGATCAACCTTTGTTACACTACTTCACCCCGAGGGTCAAACACACTACCATGCATAAACACAACGAAATTATACAAAAATTATCAAACCCAAACAAAAAATGTCAGCCATGCAAAAAGAAAAGCATCCCTCTGATGATTAAATGACAGTGGTTTGCTTTGGAGGCATTATAATTTACAAGCCATTGCTTGTTTCAGTTAATTAGTGATTGAGTGAGGCTTGATACTATGGCAGGAGTAAATAGTTATGTTCATAGAGACCTAGTTAGGAAGTGATGAAATCGAGAACGTTATTGAGGAATATCAGAAACAGTGTAGGTCCGAGAATAGAGGCCTGGTGACGTCTTCGTAAAATAAACTAGAAGCGTGTCCATTTAACATTGCCTTCATTATACGATTTGTTAGAAACAATTGAATTAAGCCGAATATTTGTCCAGAAACACTCTGGAGAAGACCAGCATGTCAAACCCTGTCGAACCCCTTTAAGAGATCTAGCGCTACGGCTCCTGATTTGCCGCTCTTATGTAAAGCATGATAGACAATTTCAGTGACGAATGCTATCAGCTTTAGTCTTACAGAAACTGACGCCATATTATTTATCCAAAAACAGATAGTGTGAAGAAAGATTCTTCAACAAATCAGCATTGATTAGAGCTTATACTTTATCAATAAAGGAATAATTCGAGGGGTTAGATATGTCCCCAGGGTTATTAAACACACGAACTACAGAAGAGAACTTCCAACAAGTTAGAAGGCAAGAAGTAACTAGACATTTAATGTACAGAGTCTAGAAAAACAGTAGCCAGTTCAGAAGAACATTTCTTTAGGATAATTATTGAGAAACAGTCGAATCAGCTAGTCATTTGATGATACATGTCACAAGTGATTGCTAAAACCATGGACGACCGTATGTGTATAGCACTCAGTAGAGACCCTAGATGACGCAGAGATACTCTACATGAGTCCAAAGTGCAGTTAGAAGAAACTTTTCGGAAAAAGAATCTGCTATTTCTGCAGTAGATAACACCTTTTCAAATTGATTGGAATGACGGAAGATTTTTTTGTTTTATTGGCAGAGCTGACAGTACTCTAGAATCAGACTTGTGACAGTCAATACGGTGCCACATGCTATCATCAAATAGACACTATGCCTCTTTGAGAACAAAATTATCGCTCCGGTTTAGCCTGAAAAACTTACTCCTATAGGCTTGAGCGACCAAACAGCTAGAATATAACAAAGAAAAAGATTGTGATTTCACTCGATATTTCCGTGCTGGTACATAAGCTTCAACGCCGCTTTTTACGTAGAATGAAGCCAAAGTTGAACATTTTAAAACTAGATCATTAATAAGATTAATCAAATTTGCATAACGATGAAAATCCTGAAATGATTCTTAAACAGTGCATTGGTAACAAAAATATGTTTTGTTTTTAGTAAATTCTTGTCTGATGATAGAGATATAGGAGATATCTGAATACAATAGTGCGTGGTCAATTTTGCGAAAAGAACAGATCTGTAGAATATCTCATGATTCCGTGTAGGAGATAATGACGAAGTCAAGTAGAGAAGGATGTCCGTCAGAGTTACTTGAAAAACGCGTGCGGAGTCTACTGTTTGATAGACAATCTCTGTTGGTTTAGGCCCTTATATATATGGCTTCATTTATTCGATTCACGTATCTTATAATGTAGGGTTTATTGGTAACGGTAATATTAGCCCCGTCTTCATGGAAAAATTGACGGAACTGCCAGTGTTAAACTCGGTTGAAATTAATAAATCGATCTATTGAAACCATTTCTTAGGTTAAATTTTTCTAAAGTCCACCAATTATCATTTTTTTCAGTCTAGATTTGGGTTTCCTTCGTAACTTTTGTTCTGTGCAACATTGATACATTGATGATATGATATAATCATTTTCTCTTTGAGATACATGTGCAATAAATTTCAGTTGTCACTAGTGTTGAAAATCCTGATGCGGTTTCATTTTTTTGGTAGAGCACATTTTTATGAATTTGCAGCGGCAATTATTGAGGTTTGAAAAAAAATAGTTCTTTCTAATAGCATCAAACATTATATTCTCGAAGATATTTTTGATCGGTGATTTGAAGATTTTTTGTAATCATTTCACCACAGGCAAGGCGGCACCGCCACTAATGTGCAGGGGGTTATATAAGAGAGTTAATGTTTTAGGCAGGAGGAGAATGAAGAGAAAGACGAGCCAGATACAAGCGGTAAAAGAGAAAGGGCAAGAGAAAGATGTGAATACAGGAGTGAAGACAGTTACGAAGGTAAGGAGAAAGGAAAGAACAAGATACACTGGGTGATGTAGAAAGGGCTGGAGTTAGTGGATAAGAGATGGGAATTGACTTTGCATTTAAATTCCCGGAGGTTGTAGCCGTCATGAAAGCAATTTCCACTGGCGGGAAGCGCGATAAAAGAAGCTGGTGGGGTAAAATTGTTGCCTGCATTTGGTTGATTTCTAATAATTCCAGAGTGTAGCTATCAATTTCTTGTTTATCATACTTAAAAAATCCAGTTCTTGATAATGACTGATACAAACTGAATATTTTAAACAATCATATCATAAAAGTGCGACAGTTTATCTATAATTTGGATTCATGTCTAATTTCGTATCTAAACTTATTTATAAATGGAACTTTATCTGTGTGTGTGTGTCTGTGTGTGTGTATCCGTTACCTATAGACTCCAAAACGGCTCAACCGATTTTCTTAAAAAATGATACCGTTGTACTATAAGCGTCTGCGAGTGTTCTTAGCTAGGCTTTGCGTCGAGGTACCCTTGATAAATATCGAAAATCGATAATCAAAAACATCGGGTTATAGAAGGAGTGATGCGATTTTAATCAAATTTGATAGAGTCATAGACAAAGACATAAGAAACAACATTCAGAAGATTCAAGGTTGCAGTTTTTAAAATAGTGCAGAAAACCAATAATATATATATGTATAAATCGATACCAGGAAACCAAAATTTGACTTACATCCATTCATTTTTCTTTCAGTCTACGGTTTCGCTTTAACTGGGAACTTTGTAGCCTTTTGTGCTATCGTCCAAAGTGTCTGAGCTCCAGAACCATCGATTAGTTTTAAAACTTTCATTACACCCGAGCAACGCCGGGCTATACTGCTAGTTAGTCTATACTTCTGCGATTAGAGAGTATTTGGATTATTTACATATTTCGGACTATTTTCCTCATATTTATTGCTATATTTACGACATTTCAGCCGTTGTACTCAAATGCCGTTTTCACGTGCAAAAATACTTCTAGCCGATCATTTTATTTCGATTACTGGGTTATATCATTCTCATTCCATGTTCAATGGCATTTCTGATAGCCATGTAATTATCTCGCTTTAACTCAGCTTCTAAGCCTGGTATTGAATTCACAACTCTCTGGGTCAAGTCACTGAAATTAATCAACGTCTTTATACACTGGACAATGGCAGTAAATATGAGAAGAATAATCAGAAGAATGTAAAAAAATGGGTATAATTTGCTTCTGTACAATATTTGGAAATATTCGAATAAAATAAAAGTGCTTGACCTTGATGTTGAATTTGATAAATTTAAAACTTGTTTGGTGAATAATTGGGGTATGTGAACATTATCAGGGAGTGTACCAGCATTACAGACTTCGAGATCAGTCAAGTACTAAATGACTTGGTCATGCATACAACAGAACCGTTACAAGAAAAACCATCACAGTACTTTTGATAAAACATCGCATGTCTGTGAATTGGTAAATATTTTAAATATCTAATGAAGCATTTGTTAAAATCTTATTGTATGTAATAATATTCAATATGAATAATATATATAAGACCATTTGGAATTTAGTAGTAATCAAGAATGATTAATTACCCAGTTTTAAACAACGGCGACTTCAGGAAGTCAGACACAACCTTAGACAGCT
The DNA here is from genome assembly GCA_037127315.1 of Ascarosepion bandense. Lineage (NCBI taxonomy): Eukaryota > Metazoa > Mollusca > Cephalopoda > Sepiida > Sepiidae > Ascarosepion > Ascarosepion bandense. Next base: position 3,452,779 of record JBBBDQ010001823.1, on the reverse strand, counting down.
TTAATGTATTTGTTTTTTAAAAAATAATTTTGTAGACAAAACTTATATTTTATGTCTCAAATCTATCAAATCTTTGTGTGTGTATGTGTGAGTGCGTATGTGCGTCAATATTTGGAATGGAAACATTAAAAATATTTCATTAACAAAAATAAAAATTTAGAAGAAGCGAAGACACGCTTAATAAAAAAGAATTAAAAATTAAATTGATGTCATAACAAACAAAAAAGTCTTTGTACATGACAAGTGGTATTCGTCCAACATAATCAGATCTGGGATATTTTCTTTTCAACTACCAACCGGAAATCTGAAAAGGTTTACATGTGTTGTTAGAATAATTTTTTAAAAATAAAGTCAAGAGGAAACTTTCTCTGCTTTTAACCTTTTAAAATAGCTAAAAAATTGGCCGAAAGCCACTGGAACAATAGTCGCTTCGGAGAATTATGTCTTTTACTGCCATAAATTAAAGAATACAAGGAAAAGTTAATAAAAAAATCACCAGATTTTCTTTGTCTGCTATAGTAAAAGTAACGTGAATGAAACAAAGCTTGGTGCTAATAATATAAAAATATATGTATTATTTGTATATTTATATGTGTGCGTGCGTGAGTGTGTGTGTGTGTGTGTGTGTGTGTGTGTGTGTGTGTGTGTGTGTGTGTGAGAGAGAGAGAGAGAGAGAGAGAGATATGGAGTTTTAATTTATTGTTTAATAAGTCATTGAGTAATAACGGAATAAGTGAAAATTTTCCAGCCAGTAGATATAAATAAAACTTCTAATTATTAAAAATATAGCATCTACACAAACACAAGCATCCATTAAAATTAATATTTCAACAAATAAATAAAAATATATCTCAGATATTAACTATATATATATATATATATATACATATATAAGGTTACGAAATTGTTTAACACTGTCTATTTTTATTTTATATACATGTGTGTATGTGTGCATGTATGTATGTTAGTATATACCTATGGATGTAAATAAGTGTGTGTGTGTGTGTGTGTGTGCACGAAGACACACCTCCATATATAAATATTTAACTGGTGTTAATAGAACAGTGCTCAATTCAATATACTAGAGCAAAATTATATATTTATAAATATGCATATTTTCTTAGATTTTAAAGACGACACAGTTTTTTATATTAAGCGGTCATCGGGTGCATATTATGAAGAGCTCGTTTTCCGGTTATTATTCCAGGTATTATCGTTTTTTAAGTTCAGACAGTTATGAATTTTAAATCGGGTGTGTCAGTACTTTTATTTGTTAAATGTATAAGTTAGTTAAGTTCATACCGAAACTAATCTATGGTATAGAAGACCATCTGTGGGATAAATAATAAAATTATACTTTGGGATCCGATTATCGCAATCTGAAGGAGACGTTACTAAGTTTCTTTATATTAGGATGACGCGATTGAATAAATATTTCTTTCTAAAAATATAAAAAAATTAAATTAAAAAAGATAATGTGGAAAAAATTAAAAAATAGAAAATCGAAAAAATAATTAAAAGTGAAAATTACAAAAAACAAAATTAAATGAAATAAATAAATACGCACATACATACGCACACATAAATATATAAACACTCATACACATGCGCGCATGCGTAAAAACACACATACAGTTGCATATACGCATAAATATTTTCATACGTATATATATATATATATATATATATATATTAAAAATTATGTTTTAGAACATGTACATAATTTCTTCTATACATGTCCTCTTCTCTGCAATTTAGAATTTCTAAGAGGAGTTCGTGTTGAGTTGTCATCTTTATTGTTGGCTATCGTTTAAAGAAATTCTAACCGGAAGATACCCGACTGATAGGACGTACATTCCAACAGATAATACCATTAATCAACAATATCGCACTTACACACCAGATTCTTCGAGGGTCAAACGGTCAAAACGAGAGACACATTAAATTAATTACCAATAACCCCAACCAACCCCCGCGACAACAACGAACAAAATATAAACAGAGATTGATTCCAAACCTTTATTTCTCCCGATGAGGTGTTTGGGTCTCAAACACTGAAACAGCCATATGATTGTAGAGAAGAGGACATATACAGAAGAAATTATGTACATGTTCTAAAACATAATTTTTAATAAATATTCACAGCTCTATAGATCATATAACGAGCACTGTTTTAAATTAATGTTTTGGACGGATTTTTTTTTCTTTTTTCTCTCCTCATTCTATACTCACTCAGATATATATATATATATATATATATATATATATATATATATATATATATATTAGAATCTTTGGTACTTGGTAGGGTAAATTCCACAATTGATTGAATTTTATGAGAACTCAATATTAACATTTAACAGAGTATTATAATAAAGAACATAAGTTGAATCATTTTATAAACCCATTGGTGATATAATATTTCAATGCTCTTTTATATCAAATTCATCCAACCATTCGTTGGAAAGCACGGTCCATCAGCGGACGTGAAATCAAGCCCTCCTATCATTCTGAATATGAGATTCTGATCTCGAAATGTTAATGAATAATAAATACGTAATATCCAACATATTTTCACCTTCCTTTATTTCACTAAACGCATTAGGATGGTCTTCAAATACCTACCCATACAAATCTTTCGTAGTTTAATGTAATTGTTCGTGGGGTTATTAGATTTTGCAGGTTTGACATGTTTTAATTTAATATTTCATTGTTCTATAGCGAGATATATTTATCGAAGTTATGGACACATTTATAACTAATATTGACTTTGTTATTTTTAACCATTTTTTAATATAGTAGAATGTTTGAAATGTTTGTTGATTAAATGTTTGAAAATTTGACCGTTGTTAGTTTTTGAAATAATTTTTAAAATGTCGGTTGAACAAGATGATTTTACGTATCAGTTATTTCGATATATTTTTGATTTCTTTGATTTCATCAAAGTATTTGAAACTTACATTGTCAGCATTTTCAGCTAAGTATTTAATTATGACACTGTTTCCCGCTGACATATTTTGTTTGGTTTAATACCGCGGAGAGAGAGCAATTAATATTAGTGGTATTATTAGTTGTGCTTTATTGTAATCCGCGATGTGAGCTTACGTAAACAAAAACTATTTTTACTACTGTATGTACTTGTAAAATCTGGGTAATAGAAACATTGGCTGACGGTTGGGAAAAGGAGAGAAAAATATAATTTTCTTCTTTTTTCATGTTCGACACGTATTGTTTTGGGCAAGTTAAAATTTTATAATATGTAAGTAGCCATAACAAAATGTCTGGATTTACTTGATCAGGTCAGGTCCCTAAATCCGCAAAAGTATTTCTGGGAAAAATATTTGAGAATTGAAACCTAAAAATGATGTAATTGAAAGAAAGAAGACAGAAATACATTACATCATGTGAGCTGTTGATATTTTATTCGTCGAGCCATGGCTCCCCGCAAATTGTGTGGGTATAAAATAATCTCATTGTTTAAAAGCTTTGAGTCGGTTAGATCTCCCGAGAGGATTAGGGATGGTTATGAAAATGAAGAGTCAGCGAGAAAAATTAAAGTTGGCTGGGTAGTTGTTGAAATTGCAGTCGAAATGTAACGACTGTGGAAAGGTTTCCCAACTAGGGGGCCATGACTCATGGCTGGTCGCCTACCATAGAACTTACAGCAAAAGAATTAATGTCGAATAAAGTCTGCGGCCGATTGGCTTAATAGGAATCCCGAAAAAAACATTATTGTTTTAAAACTTATTTGGAGAATTGAAATTTCTGATTACTCTTGACGAAAAGCCCGCACTGCTATGAAAATAATTTTAGAAGAGAATTTGGGAGAGAGCTTCCAAGCGACAGGGATAAACCAACCCCCATACTGCTGCCGTCACGTCGCCGCCATTGGCCGCCACTGATTCGGTAAGTTCCGTTAAGCTCCGATAAGAACCCGAAAGAACTTTGTTGTTTTAAAAGTTACATAGAGAATTGACAGCTCTGGTCATAGAAAATAAGTTAAAAAAGTTTAATGAAAATTTGAAGAGATCTGTTTACTTTAACGAAGCATAGAAAAGAATTTTTTTTATTTTGAAGATTGAAAGCTCAGCTTTTGAAAACGAAATCTCTCTCTCCGTTGTAAACTGGCATTCCGACAACTGTGTTATCTGCTCTTGTAACTAATAATTAGTTTTTTTTATAAAGACATTCTTCGTAACTCTCCAGGCATGTTGGACCTTATTTATTTATTGAATTTTTTTTTTGGGGGGGGGCGGTGTTTATTTTTAACCACAAGTGTACACAAATGCCCTGTCTGGGTCTGGTGGAAAGACGGCAACAGGATTTGCATAACGCGACTTTCTGAGATCAAATCACAACATGGACAGTGGTCCGTTGTTGTGATAGACGTCTTGAGGTCCAGCTTCTGTGACTAGATCATCACAACCAGCAACAGCGGCCAGGAAGTGTAATTGGTAGACATAACTGGAACCTTTTCGACATCTTCGCATCGGGATCCGTTCCCGAACCAACGAGCAACCGAACCAACCAGCCAGCCGGGTGGCAGTACCACAATTGTTGCCGTCACGACCAGGATTTGACCTGAGGGTGGCCAGGGGTAATGTCGACGAGAATAAGCGTCACAATTAGACAGCCCGGGCAAAAGTGTTACATAATATATCTAATTTACTGTTATCAAAAATTGCCTTATTACTAGAGGTCGAAGAAATTCTAAATTGGATAGATTTGTAGATATTGTTTAATATACTATGGTGGTGGTTAGAATCTTTGGGAACGTATTTGCATATTCACTTAGTTAATAGATCGAAAGTAAGTTATAGTTGCGTCAAGATATTTGATAAATATATATCGCTAAATAATAATGAGATATTAAATAAAACATGTCCAACATGCAAAATAAGAGTAACTCCACTAAAATTACAACACTAACAAATATATTATATTTGGTAGTGTTATTGCAATCATCATCATTTATCCATCACACACAATGGTGCATAGGGCAGCACCTTTTTCTTGCTGTAACAAAATGTTTTTTACGGGGCAAGGTTGTTAGCCCTGCACCCAACCCCCAAAAAGGGAGGGCCGGTGGACCATTCTTGGTCCTTTCATTTACAGCACCTGGTATTCCCAAAGGGTCAGCCATTTAAGTACTGATCAGGCTCGATGTTGTTTAACTTCGATGATCGGACGGGAACCGGTGCATTCAACACGATGTAGCCGTAGACTAGTGTTATTGTAATAACAGAATAATATGTATATGTATTAATAAAAATTAGTATATATATATATATATATATATATATATATATATATATATATATATATATATATATATATGCGTGTGTGCGTATGATGAGGATTACCAAGATTTAAACTAGATATTTTGCATTTTAAAACATTTATTACAGTTAATATAAGAGGACAGTCCTCTTTATATACACTCAAAAATGTACAGACTCGCCTATATATATATATATATATATATATATATATATATATATATTAATATTCTCAGATGTAATGTTTGAGGGGAACAATATGATTAAAATACGATAAAAGTTTTCTTCTCGCCTCTTTCTTTCATTCATATATATATATATATATATATATATATATATATATATATATATATATATATAATGTGTTTTTCTAGAAATATAAGAATAACAATGTGTGTATTAATTTCGGGCTTTATCAGGAAAGTCCGTTGACACAAGGATCAGATTTCGTGAAAAACAATTTAACCGATAAACGACCTCTAGAAAATGAATTATAACTCCCACAGCAACTAGAATATTTTCGTCTCCAAATAACCGTTTTTGGCTATTTATTGGAAAGCATTTCAATTGTATAGATTTAATATTTGTTTTGCTGATGACACCTTCCGATATCATTCAAATATTTTTATTTTATTTTATCAAAATATTCCCAGTAAATTGTTTACTTCAATACATTTCCTAACTCTGTGAAAGTTTTACTTCGGCAATTTAAAAGCATAAATATTACACATACAAACAATAGAAATATAAGTTGTATGTATAATGTATCCATAAGTAATATAGCTCAATATTAGGAATAATGTGCGCATTAATACAATAGTGAATACTGAGGACAATTCTGTCTCACGTTTAGTGTCTGATGATAGATTTTACCATGACATAGACTATCACCACTCTTTTGATATTTAATTAAAATAATTGTGATATATATATATATATATATATATATATATATATATACATATATATATATGGTGAATGATATATGAAAATGTGGAAATAGCTTAGAGTGTCCCGTTTCGTATCTCTCAGTTTACATTTACGTTCTTTTTCTTCTATGTGCATTGTCCCTTCATGACGTAGGCGATTATGGCCTTCCACTTTTCTCTATCCCTGGTGGCTCTGAGCACGCCTTCTCCTGTTACACCATGCAATCCTCTTTCCGTCATCCACCTGATTAGGTCCTTCAAATATTTTATCCGTTTCTTTCCCATGTCTCTTTTTCCCTCTGACTGGCCTGTTAATATCAGATTCTCCAAGCCCTTCTTCCTCATTGTGTGTCCCAAGAACTTCAGCTATCTCTTCCTGATGCTCAGTATTAATTTCCTTTTTGTTTCCATCATTTCCAAGAACTAATCATTGCTCACATGCTCGATAGTCGAACTAAACTTGTTTACTGGCGAAAGGAAAACAGATGTTTGAATTTAAAATGAACTTTAAAATTTATATATATCTACAGCCTTGGCGAAAATTATAGAGCACCAATGCAAAATCGAAATTATGATTCAAACTTATATATATAAAGTTTAAGAATAGTGGAGTAAACATTAATAAATCTATTCTAACAACAATCAATATTTGGCATGTTCTTCTCTTGCCTTTATAACAGCTTTTATTCGTTTTTGCATATTATTGACAAAGTTGTTGCAAGTGGTATGATCTATTCTCTGCCACTCTTCATGAAGTTTGGCCTCTAATTATTTTTTTGATAAACATTTGTGTATTATCACTCTTTTCCCTAGATGGGACCACAAAGTTTCAATAGGATTTAGATTTGGGGATTGAGGGGGCCACCTCATCACTGTAATCACTTTTTTTCCCAATCAACCCATTGAAACCTTTGACGTATGCCATGGGGCATTGTCTTGTTAGAAGATTACGTCACTTGGAATGTTATTATTAAATATTTTAGTCAAAGAGTGTTGGTAAACCTGGCCCAGCATGTTAGTATAAATTGTGGCGTTCATTCTGCCCTCAAATGTATACAACATTCCAGTGCCTGACGAAGCCATGTCGCCCCAAACCATTACGCTTTCTCCTTCAAATTTGACAGTTGAGACCACACAATCAGGATAAAATGCCTCTCCTTTCCTACGGCGAACATAAACCGCACCAGGGGTGCCAAAATTCTGATGAAAAAAAAAGAATTTGTTACAATTTTTGAATAAATGTTATGGAAATATATTCACATAAAAATTTCAATTTTTCTGTCGAAAGTTTAGGAAATAGAAGCTGTTAACTTACCTCAAAGTTAGTTTTGTCAGACCAAACAATTTTGGCCCAATCATCAGGTGTCTAATTTTCATGGTTTTTTGCAAATTCCAGTCGTTTTTTTTTTGTTTGCCTGAAATAAGTTTGGCTTCTTCCTTGCTTTGCATCCTTTTAATCCCAATACTAATAACCTTCTACTCACTGTTCGAGCTGATATGTTTTTGTTTGTATCCTCTCTAGTTTCAGCATCAAGCTCTGAAGAACTTTTCTTCCAATCTGCAAGGGATACTCTTTTCAAAGGTCTGTCTTCCCTGGTGGTTGTAGATATTTACGGCCTTGACCTTTTCTGTTTTTGAAAGAATTTGTTTCCTTGTACCTTTTAATCGTTGTTTGAACTCCCTTCTTTGAACATTCCATCTTCCTGGCAATTTCTGCCTGAGAATATCCTTCACCTGATAAAGCAACAATTTGTGCTCTGTTAATCTCTGAAAGCTGCTTCTTTGGAGCATTTTCAATTAAATATACTATTATAGCACTGCTACGAATCAAATATTACCTGAAAAATAAGAAACAACCTTTAGTATGACAATGAATCATTTTGAATATTAGAATGAATTTAGTATGGAATTCAGCTAAAACTCTTAAGAGAGACTTTAACGCAAAAAATACTACAACCTACATTATTTAGTTGTCCCTCCCACTAAGGGCAACATGTGACACATGGTCAGTAATAAATGGGTTTTTCGGGCTATATGGCCGGGCGAGAAAATGGCTGTCTATTTTTCCCAGTCGTGCTTCTACCCTTCGGCGGAATCAGGACTGGGTTAGTGCTCCCTACTCGGAAGCAGAGAGACGCCCTCTACCAAAAGGCTGAGAGCTGACAGTGTCAGTTGTACAGTACAACTGCTATTATTACTATAACCTACTATTAAATATTTTACATTTGCTCTCAATTGTTCATTGTACGATACTTAACCTTTAATTACGTAGGGTTAAACTATCATCTCAATTTTTATAGGTGCTCCATAATTTTGGCCATGGCCATATATATATATATATATATATATATATATATATATATAGATATATATACATATATATATATATATATATTGGTATATATATATATATATATATATATATATATATATATATATAAGCAGTATAGCCCGGCCTTGCTCGGGTTTAATGAAAGCATTAAAACTAATCAATGTTCCTGAAGATCAGACTCTATGAACGTTGGCACGAAAGTAATAGTTGTTTCCTGTCAAAGCATAACTGTACATTGAAAGAAAAATGAATGGATATCAGTCAAATGTTTATTCCGGCATCGATGTCAAATAAGTTTTCCGTCGCAAATTGAATAAGTAAGTCCTCTGAGTAAATGGTATCATGGCTGAGATTAAGAACAATAACTATACCTACTTAAAGAAAAACCCAAAGCAAAAACCAAAATAAAAGAGCTGAAAAATTGATTTTGATCAGACCCAATAAGATATGGGTGTATTTCCACTGTCGGAATCAAATAAGTCATACAAGTATAAAGTAACGTAAGTAAGTCCATAAAAACTTATAGCACCCATCAGGAGTAAAATTGGAGAAAATGAGCCATATTAATGGCTGAATATATTTTTGATCAGATTCGATAGAATTTCGTGGGTATCTATTTCCGATATCGGAGAAAATGTGTCGTCTGAGAAGATCTACTAATGTTTGAGACTAAAAACTATAATTTTACTAAGTTAGAGGAAATTCTGCCACAAGAACCACGATCAAAGGCCTTAAATCCTGATCGTAATCAGACCTGATGTGATATCGGGGTATCGGTTTCCGATATCAGGGAGAAATCTGAAAGAATATGTAGCTCATGACATGACCGGGAGCCTAAAGAGTATTTGTGTGAAGTTTGGTGAAAATCAGATAAAATTTGTGGATTTGTATAAAGAACATACATGCATACAGACAGGCAGACACACATCACACAAACATCTTGCCTTTTATATGTAAAGATAATAGATACACAAGTTTATTTCATTTAGATTATGTTTCTTTTTGTTTGTGCTTTTAACAGTTTTGTTATTAGTATGATTTTGATAATAGAAGATCTGCCGAGGACTGAGAAACGTTAAATTAATGTAGTGATAAAAGTGTATTCTAAACCTTTTCATGTGAGAAAATTGCTTTATATTTGATGCGGAGTAAGTAATACACCCCACCTTTACACAAACGAATCTAGACACCTTATATAACGAACTCCAGTTGACTTTTGTCATATCAGTCAGGTGGGGCACCGAGAGATGATGTAATATTTAGCAAGCTTGTCTCGCTAGATCATTACAATTGAGTAGTGAGTTCGATACTATCTGGGTACACCGTACTTTTAACCTTGTGCCACATCTAAACAGTGCTTAGAAAATTACCCTATCTGGACAGATGTGTCATCTTGAGGTGGTGAATGGTTACCAAGCTGGACTCACTAGAATCTTTACAATCGAATAATGATTTCGATCCATATTGGGTGTTGTCAGCTGGAGCACCTCGAGGTTGTGTAATGATTATCAAACTTGTTTCACTAGAATCTTTACAATTGTGTAGTGAGTTCGATTCTAACTGGGTATTTCATACTTTCGGCCTTGTGCTTAGAATATCGCCATATCTCTTGTCAGCTGGAGCACCTCGAGGTTGTGTAATGATTATCAAACTTGTTTCACTAGAATCTTTACAATTGAGTAGTGAGTTCGATTCTAACTGGGTGTTCCATACTTTCGGCCTTATGCCTTATGCATACTTTCGGCCTTATGCCTTATGCCACATGTAAACTGCGCTTAGATAATTGCCATATCTGGTCAGATGGGGCCCCTGGAGTAACAAGCTTGTCTCGCTATCATCATTACAACTGAGTAGTGAGTTCGATCCTCACTGGGTGTCCCGTACTTTCAGACTTGTGCCACATCTAAACTCTGCTTAGAAAATCAAAATATCTGGTCAGGTGCTTCTGGGTATCATCTCGGAATTCTCGACAAAATCCAAAGAACAATGTAATTGGTCCTAATTTGTCTTTAGCCACATTCTCACAAATGAAATATGGCTTACTTTGTTTTGTCTCTTGTTTTTTTCGACAAGTATTTTCACAAATTCTGCTCTGAGGAACCTTATTCCATGGTGCCTCGCTCTCATAAGTTTACTCCTGCAACTAGATTGACAACTAGGTTCCAACTTTGTACCGTCAAAATTGACAAATGTAACAGCTAAATCTATCAATTTTTTCTTCGCACTTCCCGCCAGTGGAAGTGTGAGGAAAAAATTCACCAAGCCATTCCCCATGCTAGCTTCCCTGATAGATACAATTTCTAACAGTTTAAATGCAATGTCAATTGCCATCTTCTATCACCTCTATCATCCTCTTTCTACAACATCACCTGCAATGTTTTCTTACTCTCTTCCGTTACCTCTTATTGTGTCCTCCTGCACACTAGTGGCCGTACTCTCTAGCTTTTGGTGAGACGATTATAAAAGATTGAATGAGAAAAATATTTTTACCTGACGTTACAATGAGTAGCCTAAACAAGTCTTAGTATTATAAACGCTAAAAACGAGTTAGAGTAGTGGCAACGATGTCTCGAGTATATAGAGACTCATACGAATTATAACAAGTTTTACATCAGCGCACTTGATAACACTGGCAATAAGAATTTTGGACCATGTTGGTTTGATATTTTTGCTGTTTTATGTGTGGAAATGTACCAAACGAAAAACCAGATATTCTTCAAATATGGAAGAATTATTAACTCAGATGCTAAAAACACAACAACAGCAACCTCAACATAGGCAATATCATCATCTGTTGTTGGAACTCCAGAAGGAACGACAAAAGTTAATGAAATAGTTCAGAAGAACACGGAAAATTCCCTAAGTTCTTTCAGTCTAGAGGAGCTGTCAAATGCCATATTCCCTTGAAATTCAGATGATGGGATTGCCTTTTCTACTTATTTCAGAAAATACTAACAAATTTCAGAGACCAATGCAGCAACTGGGAAGACTAGAAAAATATCAATACTTCTGTTGTGAATGACAGTGCTGTTTACTATTCGTGCTTATCGATTCGACAAAAACATAACTTGAATCGTATAAACTATACAATTATACATTTATTCCGTTTCTTCGTTGTGGAATGGAGTAAGGGTTTGGTCGCAGGTAGCATACTTGATCTAAACTGAACTACACTCTTTCTGATCTCTCTGATCTCGTACATACGCGAGATTTTATGTTTACCCTACTTCATTTTTGTATAAAAATTGGCTCCAGATATATTTCAACAAACTATGGATATCATACTTACAAACTGTGTTTTTGCGTTTGCTTAGGTTGATGATATATTAATTAAAAGTCAATGTAAAATACATATCGAACATGTAAAAACAGTTTAAAAAATACGATAATACGAGTTCAAATTTACTGATAAAAGTGCAAATGTTTAAGGCCTAAAATAAAGTACCTAAGAAAATTAATTGACAAATATTGTCGTCAAACAAAACCGTCGAGGGTAAGTGCACTTAATAATATGTGTCTTTAAGCAAATGAGACTAGATTACAAATAGTTCTGGGAATAACAAACTCTTATCAGATTTATAACTCTATATGCATAATTTGAGTGCTTCGCTGAACATGTCGCTTTATAAAAGCGTGAAGTAGAATTGAACTTATAAGTGTCAGATGTTTAAGGCAATAAAAAATTTCTAACGTCAGATTTATTAATAGCGCATTATGATTTAAAAAAAATCCTATTGTCTTCATATGCTAGTAATTATCGTATAGGAGAAGTAATTCTACATAAATATGATGACGGTAATGTGAAAGCCGTTGCTTGTACATCGTGTTCCCTATTGCCAACAGGAAAAAATTAACAGGCAAATCGTAAAAGATGCGTTCGCAATAATATTTGCAGAGAAAACATTCTAAGAATTCATACGCGGAATGAGTTTTCAGTTGTCAAGTGATCACCTATCTTTACTGCCAATTTATGGTTCGAAAATAAGAATTACTACGCAAACAGAATAGATTTCAACGGTGCTGTATCATTTCATTAAATTACGATTTGATACTGGAATATCAACTGTCCAAAAATTTAAAGATGTCGACAAGTTATGATAATTAATAATAAAATAGTGAACAGTTTTTTTTATGCAGTATTAAAAAGTAAAATATAAATTTGAAATATATTATGCAAAGTCGTACGCAAATTACCAGTTACACTGGAAGAAATAAAATGAAAAATTGACTTGCTTGTAATCTTGAAATTATTCGATATATATAAATATATGTACTGTGAAACCAATAAAATCTAAACGCAACTTCTACCCCCTCAGCTTCTTTTCTCGCAATTCCCGCCTGTGAAATTCCCTTCCGTTTACTTCCTCCCTCGACAGCTACAAACTCGAAAAATTTAAATGTAAAGTCAATAGTCATCTCCTATCTCAATAACTTGCATCCTCTTTCTCATGTTCTTTTCTCCATCACCGCCACTCTAATCAGTGTTCTCATCCTTCTCTTTCCCATATTCTGACGCCCCCTATAACTTGTCAGTCTTTCTTATAACTTTCCTTCTATATAATACTTTGCACAACAGTGGCAGTAAACTGCCTTGCTTGGAGCGATATTATTAATATATATATATATATATATATATATATATATATATATATATATATTCAAGACCTCAACACGATATATATATATATATATATATATATATATATATATATATATACCGTGTTGAGGTCTTGTTTTTTTATCATATGCCAATCCCTCGCAAATCTGATCCACCAACATCGAGTGGTAACAATCGGTCCTACTTTAGCTATTCTGAAATTAAAAACACAGCGTAGGTAGAATCGGCCAAGGGTAAGGGAAGCCTACTGAACGTGTTCGAGATCGTGTTATTTTTCAGGACATTGTAAAAGTAATAAGAACGCGCAGAAATTGTGATCGGGATGCAAAATCATCAATCAAAAAATTACAACATTGGCCAGAATATAAACTCTGTAGTAAAGACTGCACACAAAATTTGTAGCTCTAATAAAAGTATCCCATTATCTTGTGGTAGCGGATAGCTTTACCAAAAGGCTTGAAATCTGAAAGTATAAAAAAATTTTACGGTTACAGTGAAGTTTTACACCAACCGTTTGCAAGGTATGGATTTCTGGATAACGTAGACTCGGATAATGTTACACTGTTTATTTTTTACGAATTTTAAATTTTCACAAAGCAAGAATTCACTCATGCAACCAGACTGGTACAAGGACCCACCTATTTACAATTAGATCAACCAAATGCAGCCGATAAATCTACTCCAACAGTTTCTTTTCTCGCACTTCCGCCTGTGGAACTTCCTTCCATATACTTGCGTTCCTAACGACTACAACCACCAGGAATTTAAATGCAATGCCATAACTTATCCACTTGACTCCAGTTCTTTCTACATCACTCTGTATATCTTGTTCTTTAGCTTTCTTACTTCCGCAAATATCTTCACGCCTATGTTCCTATCCTTGTCTTGCTCTTTCTCTCACAGCCACTGTCACTGGTTCGTCTTTCTATTTACTCTCCTTCTGTCTAAGCTTTTCTCTTATGTAACCCGCTGTGCACCAGTGTTGGTATCGCCTTGCTTGAGGTGAAACGAACAAAAAAGAGGTGGTTTTGATTGAAAGTATTGCTTCACTGCTGACAAATTGAACGGTTTGTAGGTATATTTAAGAGAGCTGACAAATTGAACGGTTTGTAGGTATATTTAAGAGAGCTTTGAAAAATAAAGTAACGAAAATTAAGTAAAAGAGTAGCCTTACAAAATTACTTGAGAGTATACTGTAAATCGCAATACGCCGTCAGGCATGTCACACGTAGAATTGATGTTCGAACGAAAATTATATTATATCGGTGTTCGACAAGCTGCTATTAGGCAAATAAAAACTAAAAACGGATGAGAAAAATGGCACTATCTTTTTTCAAAATGCGTGAAAGTGTTTTTTATAATATATAAAAATGGAAAAGAAATGTGGAAAAACGTCGTAATAACTCACGAATTAGAAAGAGGATGTTTATGGTAAAAGGAAAAAGTGGGAGCAGAAAAGAAATAGCAATTAGTTAAAGAAAAATTTTACTGAAGAAAGACACGCAAGAAAGAAAGAATCTATGTAAATACTGTATGATATTTTTATGTACCAATCTACCATGTATTTGTTGAACATACACAAAAAGAAATGTAGGCACAAATTAGAGAGTTTTTTTGTTTTTTTTTAACGTGAAACACACAAGTTCAGTAAGTTGGCAAAATAGAATGGTCTGAATACTAATAAATAAAATTAAATGTAATCTCAAAGGCGGTAATGTTGTGGAGTAAATATTAATTCAACCCGAGTAACACAAATCGACTAAACCTGACGACTTAAATAAAGAACAGTAAATGAGTCAAACAAATCCGTAACCAAGACTATTTCTGACAGATGTGACGACGTGTAGCGTAAGCAACTTATTAAATATATCATAAACGCTAGAAACAAGTTATAGCACTCATTATAGTATAAGTTATAGCACTTCTGGTGTTTTCAGGTGATTTATAATAACAGTTATTGTAAATTGCCTGAACACACCGGAACGTAGAAACTGGTGTACCATTGAATATATATATATATATATATATATATATATATATATATATATATATATATATATCCCATAGCCCAGAGATAGTATCGCTGACTGACGCCACTTCGGTCGGGTTTCAATCCTGGGTTAAAAGCAATCGGAGTCTAACCGTACTGATGAGATGTGATACAGCAAAACAGGTCTGTCTGCGGATGACTATATATATATATATATATATATATATACACCGTTCATTCAGCAATGAATTAGAACACTCTCAGCTATTGGGCGTGTATAATGATATATAAAGTCTGCCTCCTTCTACCTAGCACCCGTAGCTCAGAGGTAGAATCAGCGAGTGATGCTAATTCGATCGGGTTTCAGTCCTGGGTAAAAAGCAATCAGAGTCTAACCGTACTATGACCTGTGATACAGCGAAACTGATCTGTCTACGGATGACTATATATATATATATATATATATATATATATATATATATATATATATATGTATATATAATGATAGAAAAAGAAAGAATTTGTCCAAAAAAATTATCTTAGACCCATTGCATTTTGCTTTTGTGTGCTGTTATTTCATTTTCAGTCATTTTCATCATATGGTAGTCACAACACTTGCATATAAAAAAACTGCTAATAATATGGGAACAAGACATGTATCCGAATGAAATTAGTCTAATATTTACGTTCAATCGTTTCGCCAGGAGCAAGCTAATATTGTCCCTATGACGCAAGGAGATTACTGGGAGTGTAAGATGTTTGCGGGTTTTTAAACCCCGTAGAAGTTTAGTGAAATGTTGTCTTCTGTAGTAAGTAAGGATAAAAGAGCATTGACGTGAAACCACAAGAGTAAACAGGACAACACGAAACTTAAGTGAAAAAAGAAAAGGCTTTATAACAGAAAGAGTAAGAAAGCGAGGGAAGATACAAAATTGGTTTAAGAAAATGGTTGCAAAAAACAGTGAAAACGTAATTGGAATCAGTATGGTGCATTCTGTTAAGAGATTTTCTTTTCTGTTGCGAGGTCAAAATACATTCGTTATCAAGTAGAAGAAGCATTCCGTTTTCTGATACTTTGCTGAAATTTTTGGGACATTCACGAACCTATGTCGTCTTGGCCGATCCATTTTTGGACACCATTTTTCTGCTGGTTGAGGTTCCCGGAGCTAGAATTAATCCGTGTTGACTCGTCAAAGTCGCAGGAAAAATGAAGAAGAGCTGGGCTGCTGTCAGCCCAAACCAGTGGCCGGTAATCACGACCCCCAAAAAGGGAGACCATTCATGGATGAAATATTTCCAATGGAGGATGAGAAAATATTAGTGAGAATAAAATACAATAAAAAAGGTGTTCGGTAAGATACAAGATATTGATTGATGTTGCATATAATTTGAAGTTTTTTGATGATCGGAGAGAGAGAGCAGCGAAAATGCGTTCCAGAGTTGAGAAGTGAAAGAATAGAAACTGTCATAAGAGAACTTCCGGTTTTATTCAGCGCTTTCAACAGTTAAACGGTTAGATATATTTGTAAGGAAGCAGTATAGCCCGGCGTTGCTCGGATGTAATGAAAGCTTTAAAACTAATCCATGGTTCTGGAGCTCAGACACTTTCGACGTTGGCACGAAAGACTAAAATGTAATAGTTTTTTCCAGTTAAAGCAAAACCGTAGACTGAAAGAAAAATGAATGGATGTAAGTCAAATTTTGATTACCTGGTATTGATATCAAATAAGTTTTTTTGTCGTAAACTAAAATTTGAAGGGTAAATAAGTCCTCTGAGTAAATGGCATCATGTCTGAGACGAAGAACTACAATTATACCTACTTAGAGCCAAACCCGAAGCAAAAACTAAAATAAAAAGGCTGAAAAAAATACAGACATACAGGCAGATAAACAGACACACACACAAACATTTTGCCTTATATATATATATATATATATATATATATATATATATATATATATATATATATTATCGATATTCTGCATTATTGTAACAACTGCAACCTTGAAACTTCTGAATATCGTTTCTTATGTCTTGTCTATGAGTTTATCAAATTTGATTAAAAAATGACCACTCTTTCTATAACCCATTTTTTTAATTATCGATTTTTGATATTTATCGGGGGTAACTCGACACAATTCCTAGCTAAGAACAATCGCAGAGTCTTATAGTACAACTGTGTAAATTTTCAAGAAAATCGGTTTAGCCGTTTCGGAGTCTATAGGTAACGGACACACACATACACACAGACACACACACAAAATTTCATTTATAAATAAGTTTAGATCTAGTAGTGGGATTAACTTCATGCAGTTGACTAATTAGAAGAACTGCAATGAAACTATTTTTAGAACAAACAGTATAAACATCAGGCCAGAGGGAAAGTGCCTAAATGGATTCTGATGAGATTATCCTTGATAGATAGATAGATAGATAGATAGATAGATAGATAGATAGATAGATAAGGGGAAGTCAGTTAGCGGAAAAGAGAGAGAGTGTATAGTAGTGGTAGACTACACTAGATAAACAGACTGACAAATGCAGACATACATAGATTGTAATAATATTAAAATATTAACTGCTAGAATGATTTAAATTATAATCTCTTTTCTCATGTTATACCATCTTTTATTTACATTATATTATCATTTTCTATCTATCTATTTTAGTTTTAGGTGTTATATTGTGTCTTATAATTACTGATAATATGTTTAGTCATGTATTTGCATTTTATATTTATTATTCTTTTCTCTTAATATATTCATAGGCATTCTAATTTTACACACACACACACATATATATATATATATATATTAAGTTTAATCTTAAATTTAAATTTAAATTGTAATTTTATTATAATTTATAATCTTAAGTCGGTTATTTTAGTCTTTATTATTATTTTTCATTCATTTTATGTTTTACGATATTTTTAAAGTGTGTGATTTCATTTTAAAATGCCATAAGATTCGAATTGCAGCATTGTAACTTAATGTTACACATCATTTCCATTCAAATTTGAATTCTAGTCTTAGCATCATTTTTCATTGGCTTAAACTTTTCCTAACATATTCTAATTTGAGTATTTTTTTACTTTCCACTTTTTTTGACACGTTGTACATTTTTCTTAAACTTCTCACCTTTTGTATTTTTTCTGTAGTATTTCTTGTGCTTTTCTTTTTCGTTTTGACTTTCTTTTGTCCTCTTTCTTTTTCATTTCTTTATTTCTTATTTATTTTTCTATTCTTCTATTTGTCATTTTTTCTTTATTAAACGTTTTAACTTATATCAAAATTTTCCAAAAATCGAAAAATGAAGTGATGCTTCTGGAGTAAATTTTAAACAAATCGATTATTACCGTGATTACAAACTACTTTGTTTTTTCAATGTCGAAACAAAATGTACAATTTCGTAGTAGCTATTTACATATTCTCATGGAAATGTTAAATAATAAATATTTATTGATCTATCAATTTTGGTGAACCCTGTTATAAATTAATGCTTTGAACTTTGCTATTTTATTCTTCGTGATTTTACAATTGTATATATATATATATATATATATATATATATATATATATTCAACATTTTAAATTCTGAAAATGATAGAATGGTGAAACCAGAGAAGTTAATTGAAAACCGCTGAATAAATACTCTTAAACACTTAAGTTGCATTTTCAGCAAATTGTTCCTGCATATTTTTACTGTTGAAAAATTATATAAAATATATGAGCAAAATGCTTTTTATATTGTGATTTAAATAGTATTTTAGTATTCTCAACCAAAAAAATTGTTCATAACTGAAATCACAATGTCAAAAGCATTTCGCCATAAAATAGGTACTATATATCAAAAGATTTTCTCCTACCATCAACCTTGCAGTATTTAAGAGTATAAAAACTTCTTATTGCTTTTTGTTTTTTTAATAGATTAATGCTCTCCCGATGCTCAGTCTTGCGTGTTACGTTTTAAAGAACGCTCTTTATTAAAAACAGAAAATTAATTACGTTACAGTCAAATAGCAAAATAAAATAAAAACATCGGAAGATAACATCCTTGAAAATGGACAGTGAAGTTGCTAAAACCGCTTCTAAATTCAATAATTATGAAATATTTTCACATTCCTGCTTCTTCTTTTATGTGCACTCTCCCGTGAGGACGTTGGCGATCATGATTATCCACGTCTCCCTATCCCTGGTGGCTCTTAGTATGCTCCTGTTACACCTCGCAACTCACGTTCCGTCGTACACCTGAACAGGGCCTGCAAATATGTTATTCGCTACCTTCCTCTGTCTCTTTTTCCCTCTATCTGGCATGTTTTATATATATATATATAACAACCAGCATACACTGTGCGCTGTGTATATTTGTCTGTGAGTACATTAATGTATTTTTCTGTATCAGAGTAGGGAAATAACTAAATATTACCAGAAGTACGTATAATCATAGTATAACTGACTTTCAGTGCAAACATGTTAGCATCGCTGGGCTGACACATTATTACGTGTTTGAAAAGCAGAGAAATGAACGGAAATAAATTTCATGTCAGTGATTCAGTGACTGATAGAAACGCATCCCGTGATCTTTTCACTCGAGTTACTTTTGCTAAACGTTATTTATTTTAATTCCGGATAAAAGTCAAAATTCCAAGAGATGCAGTCGGACATTTAGGTTTAAGAAGCTAAATTTAAATTCTGTTATAACTAATGAATCTTCCTATCTCGGACTCACTCTCTGTCTGTCTGTCTGTCTGTCTGTCTCTCTCTCTCTCTCTCTCTCTCTCTCTATATATATATATATATATATATATATATATATATATATACAAATTATTTAATTACTTTGTTTTTAGTCATAATAAAATTAGACTAGTACACAGTTGCATGACAAAGTCTTCCATACAATTATATTGTATAACTTGTAAATAGTTTTCATTTGTAAAGGCACATAGGTTTCTACCATGTGATGTCTTCAGGCTATTTGCAAATATATATATATATATATATATATATATATATATATATATATATATATATTGTATCCATAAAGTTCTTGAGCATTTTAACAAAAATTATAACTATATTTCTAATTTTTGTTAAATTTATTTCTATCGCAAATACAAATAAAGTTATAAATTTTTAAGAGTTCACACGAACTTTGTGGACACCCTATATATATATATATATATATATATATATATATATATATATATATATATTACGGTAACTTTCTCCCTTTACAACACACGGTGGCATTCGAAAAAGAGGACAAGGTTAAGAGGCTGTATTTATTGATAGGAAAGGAAGATAAATGTTAACATTTGATTTAACAGGTTAAGATTGTAGTAATTAGAGAAGCATTCTGTTTTGATTCGTTTCCACAACGCATGTATTCGTGGAAGAAACTTATTTGTTACGGGAGGAATACGGAGGGAATAGCTGTAGTTTGATACTATTTAATTGGTATGAAGGGACTTTGCCTTACCTGTTAGAACTGGCGGAACCAAGAAGGCATTTTGCCTGAGCACTTTCTGTAGAAATAGCGATAGAGTAGTGAGAGGCTAGCTACATCCCGCTTCTGATAGTGAGGTTTGAGGGTGGAAAATAATTTGGTACCACAAGGACTGGGAGGTCATTTTGGATTCTGTTGAGAAGGGATAGAGTGGTCTGGAAAACTATCTCCCAAATTTAGCAACATAATCCATTTTTGTGTCTGATTTTGCTCTTGTCAAGGCAGATCGGGAGAGTGGTGTGTTTGTGGATACAAATCGGGCAAATATAATCTCAAAACTGCAATGATCTAATTATAGCTTAAATGTGAAACTATCAGTTACATTGCAGTGTTGATGTCTGTGTCCACACTGGTTATATCTGCATTAGATCAGCGTGATAACAGTCTAAGAATGTTACTTTCACATTGAGCATGTAAGTTAGAGTTGAATAATATCAAGATTAGAGAAATGAAAACGGTGTCAAAAAAAAAAATAAATAAAAAACTTGTACAAATTTGTTAGAAATATATCGCATTTTTGGAATACTCTGATATGCCTGTTTGTCCGTTACTAATCACGCAAAAAAGCATATGACTATGAAATTTTACAGTATTTACATTATCCGGACTATTGTCCATATCTTTCTTGCCATCTGTACAACGTTTCGGCCGTTGTACACTCCGGCCTTCTTCAGGTGCTAGGAATTTTGAACCAATCCATTTATTTCAATCTTTTTATAGGATATTACAGTGCAGGCAGATCTCGAAATTATCATCTATTTCGACAATGGAATTTGTATTTTTATTAAATTATTTTCTTCTTCTTTTGCTTTTTCCGCTTGATTTGCCCCTTCACGAATTAGGCAATAAAATATTTCCCAAACTACCTGTATTTTATAGCGTTTAATAATATCTGTCTTTTTACTATGTCATCTAATTCCTTTTTGGTCAACATGTGCAAATTTGCAAGTTATTGTATGCCCCACTTTTTTTAAATAAAATCTGTGTATGTGTGTGTGTGTATCTATGTGTGTGTGTGATTCTCCAAATATCTGACTAAAAAGTTACTCGCTCTTACAATACTTTCTTCGTCACTGACAAAGAATCAACATTTCTTTTCTTAGATAACAAAATTGTCCAATAACGATCCCTTACATTGTGCTATTATCTTTTCTTATGGAAAAACGACAGCCTGGGACATTTAGTGAGAAATCCAAATAATGTGACTATGGTTTATTAGCACAGCGGCATCTGAGGGTTTCCCGAACGGCAACGTCCCCCATGCTATTTGTACGTGCATTCAGGTATGCCTTCGTAAATTTCTAACAAACAGTTCTATGAGAATTTAGAAATGAAGTCAGAATGTTAATTAAAGCGAAAAAATAGCTTAGAATCGTATCATAGTTATTACATTTGCAAGTAAATCGCTAATTTTCCTAATAGGTTACTAGATTTGTCAGTAAGTCACTGAAGTTCTCCTGAATTAAAATTGATATGTTACACACACACACACACACACACACACACACACACACACACACACACACACACACATACATACATACATACACACACATATATATATATATATATATATAAAAACATACACACGATGGCATTTATATATAGTGTATGAGAAGATAGAGTTGAATCATAAAAGCTTCATGGTAAAAAGTGAGTTGCTTTTGCTTTTTAATTCTTGAAAGTCATTTATTAATGAACAGATAAATGCAAAACACTAAAGTGGAACATCTTTTTAATGAGCATTAACTAGATATCCGATAAAAAATGATAAAGAGAAGAGATAATCAAATTACTTCTGTATAAAGTGCTGAAAGCAAAATGAAATGGAAATGAATTAAGAGATTTTTTTACAAATATTGAAATATTGAGCCTTGATCACCACCTGCTGCAAGAAAGACTAGTTTTGTTTCATTGTCATCTTTGCGTTATTTCTCATCCTAAATGTCTCAAAATAAAAGCTGTTTTGTTTAGTTTTTATTTGACTTCCTATCAGTAAAATAAAAGTAAATCAACTAAACACCACAGAAGATGTTTTCCCTGATGAACACAAAAGGTCAATCAAAAGAACCAACAGATTTCAAAAGAAATTTTGTATCATTCTATTTCTCTCTCTCTCTCTCAATATATATATATATATATATATATATATATATATATATATATATATATATATATAATCTAAACTTATTTGATACACTCTTAGACAAAGACATAAGAAACGATATTCAAAAGTTTCAAGGTTGAGTCCTATCCTTCGATAACTTATTTGACTCTGATATTGGAAATCGATACCCTGATATCCTACCGGGTCTGATCAAAATCAGTTTTTCAGCGTTTTTATTTTAGTTTTTGCTTCGGATTTGGCTCTAAGTATGTATAATTGTAGTTCTTAGTCTCAGCCATTATACCATTTACTCAGAGGACTTATTTAATCTTCAAAATTCAGTTTACGACGAAAAAACTTACAAAAAAACGCACAAAAATCCCAGGAAATCAAAATTTGAGTGACATCCATTCATTTTTCTTTCAGTGTACGGTTTGGCTTTAACTGGAAACAATTATTGTTTTTAGTCTTTCGTGCCCACGTCCAAAGTGTTTGATCTCCTGTACAATGGATAGTTTAAAAGCTTTCATTACACACGAGCAACGCCGGGCTATACTGCTAGTATATATATATATATATATATATATATGTGTGTGTGTGTGTGTGTGTGTGTGTGTGTGTGTGTGTGTGTGTGTGTGTGAGTGTGTGTGATTCTTTTTATCATTGCGTTTCTATTATTGCCTCTTTCTATCACTCCCTCTCTAGTATTCAACTGCTTCAAATTCTGTATCAATGTCTATCACGACCTCCCTTTTACTCTTTTACTCTTTCATTTTATCGTTATCTCCTCCTTTTTTATGGACTTTTCCTCTTCTATCATTGCTTTCCATTTTTAGCATCTTATTTCCAGCATTGCATCTCTCTTTCTTTTATATTATAAAGAACATTACCTCATTCTTACAATATTCAACTCAACTTTGACATCTCTCTCTCTCTCTCTTACTCTCTCTCTCTCCTAAAAAAATTATTATCCAAAACTGATATGTTTTGCAATTTTGTCAAAAAAAATCACATAAATTATCCGTTTTCTCATGTTGTTTTCATTCTTTATCTGCTCGTTTCATTATGAAAGAAGCAGAAACACACTAAGCAACGAATCCAGAATGTTCAAATCAGCGAAATCTCACTATATTAGATAAGATATAGATTTTTATTTTTATTTTTGGCAATTTCAAAATTTTATATAAATTTTTATCAATTTGTTTATTTTTATTTGACGTGATCACAAAAACCAGCATTTTTTCTTCATGGTTCAGTAAGTTATTTAGGAAGAAATCATCGATATGATTATATTTCAATTAAATAAATAAATGTTGTAAATAAAGGGGTTTCGCCTCTGCCACTGCAGTATGGAGTAGACTCTTCTTATCATCAGTTTATTTCAAACTTGAATGTTGCACACAAAAAAGATATATATATATAGTAAAGTTTTGTAATTTGCTTGAAGCATTGTGTAATATAGTTGTATGTGTTATGTCTTGAAGGCTGTCACAATGCGTTGAATGAAATAAAGGAAGGTCGGGAGGTGTTTGTATGACGTGTTTATCATTATGATATTTCGAGACTATAATCTCATCATCAGAATGGCAGAGAAATCCTCAGAATGTTCGTGCTTTTTAGCGGCCCATGGCTGGCTTTATCCACTGCTGCTGTACGTGTGTGCGTGTATGTATGTCTGCGCGCACACACACACACACACACACACACACACACACACACACACCATTGGACCATAAAATATAAAAAAACAACTAGAACACACACAGATACACATTCGGACACACACGCACACGCACTCATACATACACGCACACACGTACAGCAACAGTGGATAAAGCCAGCCATTCATAGATGGGCAGCTAAAAAGCCTGGTCATTCTGAGGATTTCATTGCAATTCTGATGATGAGATTATAGTCTCGAAATATCATAATAATAAACACGTCATACAAACACCTCCCGACCTTCCTTTATTTCATTCAACGCATTGTGAAAGCCTTCAAGACATGACACACACACACACACACACACACACACACACACACACACACACACACAGACAGACAGACACGCACACACACACACACACACACACATATATATATATATATATATATATGTAGAAATTTACAAACGTTGTTTTTATATATAGCGTATTTATTTATTATATTTATATATATTTACTTTTCAACTTTACAAATATGCTTGCCTATCGCCTAGTTAATACCCTCCTCTTTTCTTGAACAGAAGTAGAAAATCGTCCATAGTGTTCTGTTTAAAAAAGGGTTCGCGGTTCTTTGCCTCTCCTCAGGATTTAATAGTGATATTTTCACGACTTTTTGTCGTGTGTATAAATGACGGCAACGTCTCTTTTTGCAGATGGCAGTTTTCTGGTTGCGGATTGCGACTGTTAGAACCTGAAAACTTTCATACCGTCTTGAGAAGCTGCTATATCAACAGTCGAATAGTATTAGGGTTCTGCCTGTACCATGCCACGCAAAGATAGGGGTCTTTGCAAGCGCTTCCAGTGGGCAACCATTTCCTGAAGTCAAACTATGCTGCAGTCTGCGCCAATTCATTTTCTGCATACGTCATATTTGATTAGTTTTTTTTAATACTACAGCCTCTCCTTTCCAAACCAACCTAAATACGACAATTCCTAAAAAAAACATTTAAAACTAAATCAGCCAAACAAAAACATCTAAACCTCTCGAAATATCTTTCTCTAGCATCCGTGGTATATGTAGCAATTTATGTAGTGTGGAATCGTTCATCTGCAATAAGATTCTGGACCTCCTAGCTCTCTGTGAAACCAACCTTAACACTACAAACTCTCCACTATTTTTTTTTGACTCGGGTTACGTTCTTCTGATTAGGAAGGATTCCAGTTTACATAAGCTTGTCCTGGAAGTATATGTCCGCGAACAATTCATCTGGCTGGGTAGGTTTCAAATGAATATCCAGTCCACTCGTATATGTGCGTCTGTCTCTCTACTAAACTCAGATATATTTTCTTTGAAACGGCTCCCCTCCCTCTACTGACTCTTCTGTCCTAGATAGTTTTAGGATAATATTGACAAGACCGTTTCTTTTCTCCTGTTTGCTAATATATTTGTGTTTGTTGATTTCAATGGCCACCATGCCAAGTGGAATTCCGTCCCTGATCTTTCTGGTGTCCATACATTAAACTTATCAATCTCTCAACTGTGGACTTTCTCAAAGCGTCTTCCCAGTAATCTGAAAGAGAGTCTTTCTTAATAGATCTTTTATTAACTTCAGTCACTACCATTTGACGTACCATAGAGCTCTGTCCTCTTGGTAACTCAGATCAGATCAAGATGTGGCTTCTGTTAAAATCTCTTTCCACTCCAAGGACAACTTACCAGCAGAACATTTTACTTCTACTCAAGAGCAGACTGGGAATCGTTCCGCGATTTCCTTTGTGATGTCCCTTCGAGCAAAGTTTTCAATCTGTAAGGTGTTCTTCCGGGTAAAAGTCGGCATCAATGTTTTCATGCCATCCAGAAAATTCCAACTCAAATCTCATTCATCTCTTTGATTTTTCCCTGCTACCTCGGCTGCCATTATCCACAGCAATCTCTTCTTCCTGCTTCAATGGAGCGACGCTTATGAGTACAATATGATTTCTTCTTCGCCAGGTCTAGCACTGATGGTCTTACGACCATCACTGAATATATATATATCAGGCTCTTCATAGGACCGGCGAAGCCCTGGATATCTCAAAAGCGTTTAAGAGAGTTTAGAGTGTTCGACTTATGCGCAACTTACAGGGCTACGGTGTTTCGGTAGGATTTTTCGATTTAATTGAAATCATTTCGATCAAATAGGGAAATGAAAGTAGTCTTAAACAGGCATGCTGCCAAATCCTTTCATAAAAACACGAGCGTCTATGAAGGCTATATTTTAGGTCCTACGCGTTTTCTAATCTTCACAATGACCTTCCTGATGTAATCAGTTCAAAAGTAGGCATCTATGCAGATGTCACCGCCATTTAGTCTTCTCTCGCTAAGAAATTTGACAAAGCTGACGAAGTAGATCTAACTGCTGCGCTCAGAAAGGACGTGAAATATATTATAGATTGGGGTATCAAGTGGCTCATAAATCTGGGGAGACTTTCTTATTTTTTATCGCTATTGAGGACGCCAGTCTTCAAGATAGTATCACACTGCGCCTCATCGGACTCACTCTCTAAACCGGCCACAAATTGAACAGCTACAGTGAATCAATAGCTCTATCTACTGCTAAGAGGTTTTTGTCATTTTGTCTGGCTAGTAGAGGTTTTCCGCCATAAACCATCTTGCACATTTAGAAAATTATCATTCGTCTGTGCATTGAATATTTTTTCCATATTTGGTCGAGTGATTGTGATATACATCTTAGGGTTCTCGACAAAATTCAAACGAAGATTTGAAATGTAAGCAATTGCGTTATGGCCGCTCGACTCGAGTCACTGTCTCACCGACGTGTGGCTTCCCTCTGTCTTTGTTATGAGGGATTCTGCTTCAACGAGCTTCTTTTCCTGATGTTCCGCCGACATGAATTTACTCGTGCTAATAGAGTGGCAACTGGATCCCACCCTTTTACCGTCAAAATAGTCAAATATAACCGCCACTTCTGTTCCATCATTTTCTTTTATCGCACTTCCTTCCTGTGGAAAGTCCTTCCATATACTTGCTTTCTTGTCAGCTGTAATCTGTAAAAGTTTAAATGCAATCTCAACTGCTATCTTCTATCTTCTTGATTCCTAACTTCCTCTTATCCTTTCTTCTATATCCCCAGTAGACTTACGGCCATATCACGTTAAATACACAGGTTTTCTCTCGATCACCGAAATTAAGCAAGGTTGAGCCCGGTCAGTACTTAGATGGTTGACCGCTTGGGAATACCAGGTGCTGTAAGCGTTTAGTGACGGATGTGCGTTGTTTTGCAGTAGATATCGACTCGGAAAGAGAAGTCGGTGAGGCGAGTTCGAATTCCAGTTGAATACCATGCATTCATTTAAGCACTGGTACCCTTGGGAAAAGTATTAATCTGTCCCTTCCCTCAAGTTATGGGTTAAATAACAGGGTCGAACTTGGGGAGCCTGCCCTTAAAAATAAATCCCAATGAATCTTGATACTCGAAAAGAAAAAAGTATTACTAGACACAAAAACATATAAAAACAACAATTCATTGTTGAATGTAAAAGGTATTACCAGCAATAAATAAATAAAATTTAGTTGGCAATAAATGACCCGCCGAAGTTGATATGCCATGAAAACGAAACACCCAACCATCATCCCCAGTAACGTGGTCCCTTTTTGTTTATATCTCACTGTAATCACCTGCGCATGGGGTGAAACGTTTAAAAAATCTATAATAGCTGAAATTGGTTTGTATTGGTTTGTATTTGATCCTAATACGAAGTCCAAAGATAAGATATATCGACTAACGGTAATTCATATTTTAAATACAGAACATATTTTTTCGAGGAATTCTATTACAAAAGTCATATTAAAGTGATTGATTAATTGAAAATAAACATACAAATATTCATAATATTGTAAATGAATATTTACTTCTTCTTCTATGTATCATGTCCCTTCAGGACGTAGGCGATCATGGCTTTCCAGGTCTCCCTATCTCTGGTGGCTCTTAACACTCCTTCTCTTGTTACACCATGCAACACTCGTTCCATCATCCACCTGATTAGGTCCTTTAAATAAGTTATCCGTTGCTTTCCCCTGTCTTTCTTCCATCGATCTGGCCTGTTATTATCAGGTTCTCCAAGCTCTCTTTCCTCATTGCATGCCCGAGGAACTTCAGTTGTCTCTTTCTGATGTTCAGTATTAGTTTCCTTTTTTGTTTCCATCATGACCTCATCATTGCTCATATGCTCGATTCATGATATATGCATAAATATGAATGTTGAATATTTTTCAAAATCAGATCAAAACATTATAATATCTTTCTGCAGTCTTTCTTGTTAGAGTTGAAATGTCTTCTACTCACTTGTTTTTCCTTGACACTAAATGAATATTTTTTCAGTATTAAGATTTATGCAGTTAAACTTTTCACAGAATTGATAAGGATACTTTAGACTGTAAATGAATCCGACCATATATGGAAATTTAAATTGAGAAACGATTATAATTTTAAAAGATTTTTTTCGTAAATACCTAACTGATAAAGACATACGCATTTTTTCGTCGATTTTTAGCATTTTGTCTGTTGTCTAATATTATCAATATTCGATCGTTTAAGAGTTAAACGATGAGCCAATAATGGATACCAAGAATGTTTTTTCATGAGAAATGATAGAATATTTTAAATGATAAAAAATTAATAGGATGAAAAATGACGCATCATTTTTCGTTCTTTTAATCATCCATGGATGATAAATATGAAACATCATTTAATATTAAATGCATATTTCTCTTAAAATTATTTGAAATCAAACATTACAATAGGCCATTATTCTGTCTGCGAGGATACAATTGTTAATTCTTCATTCAGTTTCCCCGATTGCTATACATTTCTCCTTTTCAGTCATGCTCGTTTACTTTCTTTGTCAGAAACAAATGTACCAGTGTTTGATATTATTTGAAAAGTAAAGCAACACGCCATAACTAGACAATTATTATAGTAATTGACTAAATGTCTTGGTCGATCTCATTAATTTTTATTTATCATAAACAAAGTTATTGACTTGCTTAAGTCTGAAAAATAGCATATGATGTTTGATTTTATCTTATGTAGATTTTATGATTACAGCATTATCAACCGGTTCAAACTCTTCCGCAATCTTTTGAAAAAATCATAAAAATCTATCATTTGATTTGTTTCCAGATTTTTCTAAATTTTTCCCCTTCTCTTTCATTCAAGTTGTCTTTTGCATCTTTGTAACATTATCACCTTAGTTGGGGTGAGTTGATTAAAGAAAATCTGCGCTAATAGAAAATATAGAAATGTCTCTCTCTCTCTCTCTCTCTCTCTCTCTCTCTCTCTCTCTCTCTCTCTCTATCTATCTATCTATCTATCTATATAATTAGATAGATAGCTGGAGAGAGATAGAGATATATCACTCCCTTTCCCTCTATGAATTTATCTCTATCTCTCCCTCTCTATCTATCTAATTAACTTCCACTTTCCCTCTCTGGTATAATGCTAAGTATGAAAATAAACTACATTCATCAGAAATTTATCTTCCTTGTATATTTATATAATATTCATTTTCTACATTCTCAGCTTACGTTTATATTACACTCAACATTCAGTAACATTCCACTTTTATATTCATATTTACTGGGAATTAGTAGAATGAAATCTATGTCTGTCTGTCTGTCTGTCTCTCTCTCTTTGTCAGTCTGTCTGTCTCTCTGCCTGGCTGTCTCTCTGTCTATCTATCTGCCTCTCTGTCTCTCCGTCTCGCTGTCTATTGATATATCAGCATGTTTCTCTGTATGTCTATTTATCTATCTGCCGTCTGTCTGTCTCTCTATCTGTTTATTTATCTATCTGCTTGTCTATCTGTCTATTTATCTATCTACCTGTCTGTATCTCTGTTTATTCATCTGCCTGACTGTCTGTCTCTTTGTCTGTCTGTTTATCTATCTATCTGCCTGTCAATCTGTCTATTTATATCCATGTCTATCTATCTATCTGTCAGTTTCTCTGTCTGTCTGTCTATTTATCTATCTATCTAACAGACTCACTCTTACAAATCTATAACCCATTCATCCCTAATTAGAATATTGATGACAAATTTAGTCTGGTGCTCCTATTATTTACCTTGAGCTCCTTAAAAATATCCAAAGAAGAAGCAATATTACCGGTCGTGATTTGGCAGCTTGTCTTCAGTCACTTTTCCACCTACGTAAATTTGCTTCCCTGTGTCTATTCCGTTTTCCCGAAAAATTATTTTAAGCGGAAAATCCAATAAATATCAACTACCAGGGCAATGAATGCCAAATATTTTCTTCGTAGGAAAACAGCAAAACCATTGCGATTACTATATTAACAGAATAGAGATTTCATTTTTTATGTATCAGAGGGAAAGAATCATATATATCTTATTTTTCCAAACACAGTTACAGTTTAAAATTTAATATCCATAGGGACATTTAGTCCTTTGCAGCCTCATGACGACAAATAAAATATTTATTTTACGTAATAAATATTTTACCTAAGCTTCTTCATTAAAATGCACTTATCACATATTTCTACATTTCCATATTACGAATATTGCTCAACGAAAATTGTTTGACAATATGACTCAGGTTTCAGAAGTATTGATCCAAACATGTAGATTAAGTGTACAATTTTCTAAAATATTACATTATATGTTTTCTTGTTCAATGACTTGAAATAACCGCGAGAAAAATAATCATTCTTCGTAAATTGTTCTTTAAAGGATGATGCTTGATTCACTTATTGAATGAATAAAAAAGCGGTTTAACATAAACAGTATGTAAAAGCAAATCGTATCTTAATGAATAACATGTAAATGTTTACTAAATAAATTTTTGCATATATTGAATATTAAAAAAATAAAGGCTCTAAGTAATGAATCTATAAAATGCATTAAAAATTTAACGTTTTTTTCTTTTTACAGTAAATAATTGGTACATATATATATATACATATATATATATATATATATATATATATATATATATAAGAAAAATATGTAATCTAAGCAAATAGTTTTTTACATAAATAATATACATAAATATGATTAATGTTAAAACATAAAAGTTAAAAGCATTTTTCACGACTCTCCTGAAATGTTCAGTTGCGGCTTGAATCAATAATTGAATGTGGAAAGACGTCTATAAATTCTTCTCTTTGCACGCTCTGAAGAACTCTTTATCTCGGCAAATACACGATTATATCCAGATTTCAGTAGCAGTGCTGTTTTCGAAATATACATTGGACATCAGTTACAAATAACGTGAATCCATAAATGTTTGAGAGTAAACTATCAAAAAAAGACATGGGCTTTGCCTCTCTTTCGCCTGACGAATATGTGAACATTATCCGGCTTACAATTATGAATACTACACAATAAAATTAAGATCAAATTGGGAAATATATTCCTGAATGATTTTCTCACATAATCTGCCTCCCCATCCATCTCAGTAGAGCATAAGCTATCGACGCCTCCTCCGCCACCATCGATGAGGGATAGTAGATGTTTCTGTGACTGGTCTTTTTTACAGGTAGAAGTGTTGAATCTACGTAAAATCATCTAGCTCCCAGGTGAGTTAGACTGTTTGCCAACCAGGGCTATACAACATAATCAGCTCTTTAACCAATAGCTTGCAAAGGGAAAAGATAGTTTAAACGGTTCGTAAGTGTGTTTGCACGTAAGATGGATTAATACACTTCCCAAGAGGGTTTGAAAAAAATACATCTGTGATTCGAACTCGGATCTCCGACTCCCAGATAGGACCGATAAAATATAACCGCAATTTCTATTCTAACAGGTTCTTTTCACGCACTTCCCGCCTGTGAAATTTTCTTTCCATATAATTGCTTCCCCGAGAGCTACAATCTCCAGGAATTTAAATGTAAAGTCAATAGACATCTCCTATCACACTAACTTGCATCCATTCTCTCAAACTCTCTTCCCATCTACCCCACCCCCATTCTCGGTATTCTCATCTGTCTATTACCCTCCTCCCGACATTTCCTATAACTAACCACTCTTTCTCATCACTGTCCCCTGTGCAACCCCCTGCGCAACAGTGGCAGTAGAATGCCTTGCTTGGGGTGATATGATTAAAAAAATAAAAAGAAGATATTTGCAACACCACAACTCTCATCCTGCAGAAGATGGAAATATAATATAAAAAATTGTTATCAAGACAAAACGAAATAACAAAAAATAGCAAATGCGTAGCGCATTATCTTTTCTTATGTGGTCGCATGTTGGCATATATATATATTAGTCATCCACATACAAGCCTGTTTCGCTGTATCACAGCTCATCAGTGTGGCTAGACGCATTCAATTGCTTCTGGTCGGAATCGAAACTCAACCGATTTGGTGTTAGTTGGAGTCGCTACTCCCTAAGCCATCGACGTATGGAATCAGAGAAAGGAAATTTAAACCTTTTATGTATAAGCTGTGTATACACACACCAGTCACCGAGAGAACTCAATTCATTTCTGACGAGTCACGCATATAGCAGAAGTGGAAACTGTTTTTAAAATTTTCTTCTCCAGAGAGCTGAATCGTAATGAGAGCATAATATATATATATATATATATATATATATATATATATATATATAGGAAAAACTGCTAAAAATTTTAAGTTTAAAAACGTATTTTTTGACAGTATTTGTTTATTTCTATTATTATATTTTATATTTCAGACCGTCCTCAGTCCTTCATCAAATGATTTTAAAATTTAAATTAGAAACGTATTTCGCTAGAGCGTTCGTGAAGAAAAATTGTTTGCATCACGTGACGCAGAAAGCGACAGATTTTTTTAAAAATATTTGTAAACGTAAACCTATCTTTAATAATACTTATAAATTTTGTTTTAGAGAAAAATCTTTTAAAATTGTGTCAATGGCTAAACATTTTTAGAAGGATCGGGGATGGTCTGAAATATAAAATATAATAATAGAAATAAACAAATACTGTCAAAAAAATACATTTTTAAACTTACAACTTGTTAGCAGTTTTTTCCTATACATATTAAGACAGTATACGTGGATCATCACTATGTTATATATATATATATATATATATATATATATATATATATATATATGTGTGTGTGTGTGTGTGTGTGTGTGTGTGTGTGTGTGTGTGTGTGTGTTTTACGCATTACTTGTCAGTAATAAATTAGGTTCTCCCGGCAATATACACCGCATATATATAACAAGACAAAGCGTTCGATTGCTCTCTGAATGATATCTATCCCGGCCGGAAGCAAGTGGATGTCTCTTCCACTGATGAACTGTGAAATAGCGAAACAGGCTTGTATGTGGATGACTAATATATATATGGTAATAATTTTTGTTGTAAATTTATAATGAAAACAGTTTACTGCAACACCGTTGTGTTTCAGTACCATCATATTAGCACCTGGTCTGGCTGTCTGGTACTGAAAACAACGTCTATTGTGGTGCAATAAACGATGTTTTTGTTATAAAATTATAATAAAAATTTTATCATATATAATGGTCTACTAATGGTTTGGTTTGGTTGTTTTGTTTTTATGGCATATCAACCTCAGCGGGTCATTTATTGCCAACTAAATTTTAATTATTTTCTGCTAGTATGTGCGTTGTGGCGCAGTGGATATCGGCTCGGAACGAGTAAATTGGAGAACCGAGTTCGAATCCAGTTGAATTTCTTGCATTCACGTACGCGGAAATACCCTTGGGAAAGTTATTAATCCGTCTTTTAACTCCAGTTATGGGTTAAATAATAGGACAGATTGGTTTCTATAGCCTTGGTCGCCAACTAGTCTACCGCAGAAAGCAATAGCAACCTTCTGCGGGATAATCTTCTGCCCAGTCAGCCATGTCTCGAAAAAGACATGATCGCCCAAGCGTGTAACTCGCATGGCACTTAACTGACTGAATACATATTTCTTTCAACAATTTATTGTTGAAAGAAAAAGATATATAAGTTTTGTGTATAGTAATACTTTTTTCTTTACGAGTATCAAGATTCATTGGGATTTGTTTTTTAAGGCAGGGTCCCTAAGTCCTACCCTGTTATTTAACCCATAACTTTTTACTCAAACTCTCTATATAGGTTAATTACTGTTTAGGTTACTTACTGTTTTACTCTATCCCAGGTGTCTCCGATATATCCGTTAGAATTACATTGACTAGGTCTCCATGTTTCGGGAAGGGACGGATTAGTACCTTTCCCAAGGGTAACAGTGCTTAAGTGAATGCAGGGTATTCAACTGGAATTCGAACTCGGCTCACCGATTTCTCTTTCCGAGCCGATATCCACTGCACAACAACGCACATCCGTCACAAAACGCTTACAGCACCTGGTATTCCTAAGCGGTCACCCATCTAAGTACTGACCAGGCACAGCGTTGCTTAAGCTTTTGTTTATTCGAGTTTATTTGCCCATCATCATTTTTGTTATTTCCGATTTGGTTACAGTTAGAATCCTGCAGTCTTACCTCAGTGAATTAGCTAAGGCATGACAAATATTCTTACACGAGATTTAATTTAATTCACTGATATAAATTGCACGCGAATTGTTGTATGAAGCATTTAGACACGTTTTTTCATTCATATAAAACTACAAAACGCACACACAACAGACATTCAGGCAAGTGAGTGCATGCACGTACGAACATACGTACATATATATTCTTTCTCCAGTGTTTTTTATAGTAGACTCTCTTACAAACTATATATATATATATATATATATATATATATATTACAGCCAACCTGAAAATTTTAATTTGAAAATACGGATTTGAAACCTAGATTGCGGAAATAATTCATTTCCAAATTAAAAAAATATTCAGTACCTCTACAATATAAATGTATTAAACACTTTTTTATCACAACTGATTATTAGTCTAATATAATTCTGAAAAAATAAATACTTAATTATGTATATATATATATATATATATATATATATATAGAGAGAGAGAGAGAGAGAGAGAGAGAGAGAGTGGGGGAGTGCCAGGGTTGTTTTTCAGTAGTTTAACTGATAAAATGTATTTTGACAGACAGGTTTACTTCTCATAAAAAGCACGATATCGGGTAGTAGATATAGAGTGTTGACAAGTACAATGATGCTGTCGCCTAAAGTGAGCAGATCTATGCATATTATCGAAATTTTGTGAGGCTAAAGTTATGAAGTTCTCACTTGTCTTGTCTATTTGACGTCAGACACCGGATTTTTCTTCTTTAGACAGGGCATGTTGTGAAATGTACCAGCCAAAAATGAAACAACTGTCTGGTTAACAATATATGTCTAACTCACATCATAATAGACAAAGCTACCTTGACAAATAACACTGATACAAACAAAAAGAATTACATAGGAGCAACAGAAATGGCATTTAAAGTAATATTCAATGATGACAAAACATCATTCAATACAGAAAAATTCAATAAAGAACAACGCATCAGAATATTTATGGAACATATCAAGAAAATATCATTACCAACAACATTAAATGGGAAATATTAAAAATATAACACCGCCACACATCAGTATTAGCGAAGGTTATAATTTACGCCTCGAAGATAAGCTAGCAAGAACTGCTTTGGAAGTCAAAGTAAAATACTAACAACACGAGAGAATAGGGAAATGTAGACATGTGAATAAATACCTATTTTGCTACATAAACAACAATAACTAACAATAAAATCAAACAGAAACGAAACATAATACAATATAAATAATAATGATATGAACACAAATATACATACACAGAAAATAAAAACCAGAAACAAAAATAAACATACAAAAGATTTAAAAACAAAAAATCCAGACACTCAATCTCGATACAAAAAACCCGGAAATAAATCAACAACCACCAAACGAAGAATAAAAAAGACACAAAAACACAAATATACAAAAAAACACCCAATCATGACCCAAATAAGAACACCTGCAGCAAAACATACCAACACATGAAAAAAATTCAAACCATTAAAAGTGATCAATACAATAAATAACCTAACCGAATATAAGACAATTAAGCCAACACCCATTCACGTGTACACAAAAAAAGAATTAATAAAATAAATAAAAATAAATCAAACAGCATAATAACATTAAAAAGTAAAAGAAAAAAGAAAAAAATAGAAACAGAAAAATCAACTAATCTCAAACAAGACAATTCCTACAAAATTTACGCCATGTTCTATATAATGGAAAAAAAAAAAGTGACCTAACAACAAATAACTTTGACAAGTGAGAACATCATAACAGTGTCCTCACTAAATTTTGAAAACAGTATGCATCTGTTTAGTTAAAGGGGCAAATTGTTTGTACTTATACACATATATATTTTTTTATACAGAAGTCCACTTACACGATAAAATTTACTTACAGAAATAGTTTATATATTTTTTCTGATGGAGTAGAAAGCAATGAACTTTTTCACAGCGATGTCGCCTATTCAGTACGCTTATATTTTGAATTTAATTTAATTTTAGTGCCACAGATTGTAATAAAATTTTCGTTTGACATAAGAAATTTTTTATATAAATACAATAAAAACAATGTTCGTGATCAATTACAACTTCTAAGAAAATTGGAAAATATCAATAAACGTAAAATAAACAACCCTTTTTGTTTGAAGTTAAACCAACTTATATATATATATATATATATATATATATATATATATATATATACGTGCGCGAGTATGCGTGTATGTATGCGTGTATGTTTGTGGGAGAGAGATAGATAAACAATGAAAGACTAAAATATAAAAAATGATGTTCCTTCAAATGATTTATCAACTTACAGTACAAGTGACTTGCATATATATATATAAAGGCAGCGAAGGATAGATTGCGTGGGTAATATTTGAAAGTTACTGCCTAATGATTCTACCTAAGAATCAAAGAATGTTTCACATTACTTAGCTCTGCACCTGGTCCCTACATTGAACCGTTTCCTATTAGAAAAGTAATAAGAGATTCCATCATCAGCACGCAATTTTTACATTCTCACCATTTTGATGTTCTTCAAGGTTCACACATGCATGCTCGATCGCATAGGTCAGTCGATACAATTTCAGTCAGTAAAAATGTTTTAACTTGTGTTTCTTATTTATGTACTTGACTAAAATACAAGCATATATTCGTGCATCAGGTAAATCCGGACCTACATTTCTGGCCATAATTATTAGGCAACTCCAGTGTTTTAAAAAATGACGTATTTTCTACTATTTTTAGTATTTATTGGCAAGTGAAAAATTGTAAATGAAAATAGAATGATTCTTTTATTAATACTGCATTATAACATGTGCATCTAATGAATTTATAAATATTTAATAATTGCTTATATTGCAGTTTCATCAATGAAAGCATGAAGAAAATTTAAGGTGATATTTAAAGGGCCTGAGTAGGTAGATGGAAGAGCGGTGTTTGTGTGGGTTAACAGGGGAAAGGGTGCTAAAATCACCAGGGATAGAGAGACGTAGAATGCCATAATTGCCTACGTCTTGATGAGACATGGCACACAGAAGAAAAGATGACAAATAGAAAAGCATTTTGGGCAAGCATTTTAGGCAAGTATTTTAGGCAAGCTTTTTTACTGCCATAAAGTGCTCATTACCAAGGTAAGGATAGATATACAGAGTTAATAAAAATAATATGGAGAATATTGTTGGCCTTGTGAAATGTTTCCCGAAATTATATATATATATATATATATATATATATATGTGTGTGTGTGTGTGTGTGTGTGTGTGTGTGTGTGTGTGTGTGTGTCTGGGTGTGTGTTAGGCAAACAAATGACAAATTGAAAAAAATATATAGAACATTTCGTGCTTTTGACATATTCCTTTGGACCAAAGTAATGTTTTTATTGATGCAATGTTAAATACGACCGGCTATAATTATTAGGCAACACCAGTGTTTTAAAAAATGGCGTATTTTTTACTATTTTTTAGTATTTATTGGCAAGTGAATAATTGTAAATGAAAAATGATGGTTATTTTGTTAATACTGCACTGTACGAAATATGTGTATTAACCCTCTAGGGTCATTCGTATCATATTTGTTACAGTATTTCTCTATAAGAAAACATTTGGTATTTCCCTATAAGGAAACATTTGGTATTCATTGACTGAGCAGTCAGTACTGCTTTCATTTGAAATTTATAAAATATTTCTCTTAAAAAATGTTTCAGGAAAATACTTCTTTCAAGGCTTGTTTTCATACTGTATCAAATATGATACGAATGGCCCTAGAGGGTTAAATGAATTTTTATATATTCAATAATTACCTATACTGCAGTTTCATCAATGAAAGCATGAAGAAAATTTTATAGCTGATTCGGACGCGTTTATCTTTGCAAAATTTTACAAGGCAAGAAAGCAAATTAATAATAACAAAATAATCATTATATTTTCATTTATATTTATCCACTAAAGATAGTATGAAATACATATTTTTTAAAAAACTGGTATGGCCTAATAATTATGGCCGGTACCGTATTATAATATTAAAATTACCTTATTCTAGTTGGAAAGCCTTGAAGTAATTCAACCTCGATATATATTAAATGCAACGCAAATACACCCTTTTATTAGAAGGATTACTTGTGCTGATTCAAAGTTTAATCATCTCTTGTCGCAACCCAATTTGTAATTTTCATGTTTTGTAACAGAATTCAAGATTTCTCCGTCAACAAAATCATGAATCACATGCGACTTTAACGTATGGTTCT
Source organism: Ascarosepion bandense (assembly GCA_037127315.1). Lineage (NCBI taxonomy): Eukaryota > Metazoa > Mollusca > Cephalopoda > Sepiida > Sepiidae > Ascarosepion > Ascarosepion bandense. Next base: position 3,413,599 of record JBBBDQ010001823.1, on the reverse strand, counting down.
CAAAAGTGTTTTATTAAATTAAAATATAGAAAAATGCAATCACGACATACTACAAATGTTGCACTTAAATAAGAATTAAAACAACTACGTTTTTATTCCTCTAAGTGGGAGAATATAAAATTATTGACTTTTCCATAAGAATGAGATAGTTGTAGTTTCTTTAGCATATTATGAAGAAAGAGAGTTTGGAAAATTTGACAGACACAGAACACGTAAAATGCAAAGGCATTGTTAGAGGACAGCAGGAAATAATCCATCTAATGAGATTGTGTAAATTGTTGGCAGAACGGAGCTTAGAACAACAAAATGTCTAATCTTGTTCAGTGTTACAAAAAAAAACAATTAGGGGAACAATAATCGAATGCAAGAAGAAGAAGAAGAAGAAGAAGAAGAAGATATTTGATTGCGCTTTAAAACATGGATAAAGTTGGTATCGAATTTCTGCCACTTGAAGGAGAAAATTCATCAAATTAAATAGAAGGTCGGTGAATATTCATGAAAGCTCTAATGATCTAGAAAAGACTTCTGAGAATATAAACTGAACATGTCATCGACGAAGAAATTTAGAAACCAAATGGATTCTTTACTTCAAAACGGGAAGAGACAAGTGAAATTCCTATATGACTTAATTAGAAAAAAAAAACGCCGTGTAATATCTAACATAAAAGAAAGTCACAGAGGAATGCTACAAATAATCTACCTAAGGATTTTGTGTAACCACAATTTCTACACCAACAGCTTCTTTTCTTGCACTTCCCGCCTGTGGAATTCCCTTCCGCATGCTTGCTTCCCCGACGGCTAAAACCTCCAGGAGTTTAAAAGTAAGATCAATAGACACCTCCTAACACACTAACCCACACCCATTCTCTCCAACTCTCCCACTATGTACATCCTAACTCGTCTATCGCCTTGTGTAACCCTTGCGCTATAGTGGCCGTGGAATGCCTTGCTTGGGGTGACATGATTAAAAAAACATTGAAATGAACACCTGAAATTATCTGAGATAGCAAAATAACAAAATTTAATAAGAGCTAGATAAAACAGAAATTTGTAGAGTTATGATTGCCCACATTTTGACGGGACAAGGCAAATAGGACAATAAGAACAAATGGATGTAAACAAAGCTACGTTGTGGTGCAGTGGATATCGACTCGGAACGACGATTCGGAGAGCCGAGTTCGAATTCCAGTTGAATTCATTGCGTTCACTTACGCACAAATACCCTTCTCGTTCCGCTAGTTATGAGTTAATAAATAAGACAGATTGGTTTCTATAGCATTGGTTGGTAACTAGTCTACCGCAGAAAGAAATTGCTACCTACTGCGGGATAATCTTTTGCCCAGTCAGTCATGTATATTTCGAGATATGATCGCCTCAGCGCGTATCACATCTGGCACTTAACTGACTGAATGACAATCCTAAAGAGGAAAAAGAAACAGGTTTTAGTTATAAGCCTCGCATTGGCAGGTCTGCTTGTGTTGTGAATGTGAATAAGAGCAACATCTTTTACATTTCATAGGTAAAAAGTATAGTAAAATTCATTTCAAATCATTCAATTTTAATATTGTACAACCAGGAATTTAGGGGAGTCATTTTCTTACTGAAATATTAGTGCAAGTTTTGTTCCTTGAATACTGATAGAATTCTTTATTGGGGAGAAGATGGTTTGGGTCCATGGATAAAGCACTCCTAGGATGGAACTTCTGTAATGATGCTGAAATAAAAAAGTCAAAATGCTGATTACAAAGAAAACAACCAAGAATACCACGATTGAGAAGTAAAGATATTGATTTGAAGACAAGATTTAGAACTTTGTTTATTCAGGCAGCTTTGTATGCTTCACCGATTACATCAGTGGTAGTTAACGTACAGGCATTACTCTATGAACGAGCAACCTCCTATCTTCTGATGGAATTAAACTGTGTTGTAGATAATATTTTAGACCTCAGAGATATTTTGGTCAATTTTGTCATGCAGTGTGTGGATTAACTATTACAACTTTGTAATAAAAAATGATTTAATGAGCCACGCTTGACCTGTTAGATGGATGAGAATAGATTTAAGAAGTTGAGTTAAAATTTCAAGACATTTACTTCATTCTTGTATACCTTTTGAGCTGCTAATGTTTTCTTTTACAATAAAGAAAAACAGGATTTATGTTTTAATCACACTTATCACGACTCTCCTTAATGACTAGATTCGTAAGGCACTATATGGCTGGTTCAAAAACAACTGTAGTGTCTTCTGGGCTTATTAGTTCTTATCTCACGGGCTGATTTGTGAATTGATTCTTCCTTTTCTTAGATTCTTACATCCTACAGTGAAGAGTTCTCATTCTTATCTAAAACTCAGTCAGGCCTTCTCTGCTATATACTCTAGAGCTGGAAGAAGAAGACTTTTTATGTTTCCCAGCAAAAATTGCTCAAAATAATCAAACAGATTCTAGGTAGAATTGAACTCATCATGATAATTTTCTTTTACACATCGATAAGCATTGTACATTTCTCCATAGGAAACGTTTTTCATGTTTCTACAATAAGTAGAACATTTTGTGTATAGTAGTAATAATAAAATTTACATTTCGAGAGTTTAAAAAATAGAATGAAATATATTTGAAAAAAATACATGAAACTATAAAGATATAAGATATCACAAAAAACACAATTGATATAGAAGAAATTACTAATTTTTTCTTCTGTTTTATTCAAGCCTTTTTTATATTATGTATTACTTATATTATTATTTATATTATGTAATATTTTATAATATTAATTTATATTTTTATATAATTATAAATTATTTCGTAATATAATTTTATATTATCATTTTATATAAAATTATATATAATAATAGAAAATTATATATAATAATAGAAAATTATATATAAATAATATTGTTATATATCATTTATGTTACTCTCTTACTCTCTCTCTATATATAATTATGTATATTATATTTTAATATTATTTTTAATTAGTATTCATATTCTCTTGTATTTTATATTATGTATTTATATTTGGTTTTATATATATATATATATATATATATATATATATATATATATATATATATTATATACCAAATATAAATACATATATATATATAAAAATACATATATATATATATAAATACATATATATATATGTATATATATATGTATATATATATATATATATATATATATATATATATACATATATATATAAATACATATATATATATATATATAAAACCAAATATAAATACATATATATATATATATCTTATTTCTCTTTTGTATTTCTTTATATTATTATTTATTATTTAATTTTTATTCTGATTTTATATTGTTATTATTTATATTTCGTTAAGCTTTATATTTTATATACTTTATTTTTCGTATTTATGCTCCAAATAAAGAACCTATTAAAACAGGTTACTAAGCAATAGATTTTAAAAAGAGTCAGGCCACCCTTCATATATTTTGGCCAGTAAGTTTGTGTACTTCATGAACGTGTTTGAAGCCCACTATCCGTGACCCATAATTTGTGCCAATTAGCTTTCCTTCGTTCACCAGGTATTGATCAAGCCAATGATTGATTACTGCGCAGGTCTTGATTGTAATTAATGGCGTCATAATAACAAATCGCAACAAGTCGATGGTAAATTGCGATAGATGTCATGTACATTCGATCATAGGGGCGGGATTTCAAATGCGAAATTTTATCAGTAGTTAAGGAAGGTTTACATGAGGTCGCTTAACTTCCCGAGCGAAACAGAGCATAAAAATATCATAGTTATTCAAAGATATGCGTATCATTTTGAAATCTACTGAAAGAATGAATAATGGAATCGGTTTATTTTTTACACAGAAAATAAACAGAGATGAAGATACGATATGTTCAGTTCTATCTACCATTCCTTAGTTACAAATTTATAACTATTAGACAGGTGCTGCTAGTACCACAGAGATGACTCGCCTTGTTTTTCCCGGATTCCATTTATAATAGAGAACGTGTGCTCAGGCACTTTTTAATGAATAACTGCTAATAAGTGGAACATATTCTTGTGTAAATGGTTTCTACATTACAACAACTAATCAACAATTAAGCTTAATCTATGCTCATTATATTAAGTAATCTTAACTTCATACAACATGCACTTAAATGCGCATCACACACATCATTCAGTAACTTTTATCATAAGTGACTCTTGAGCCTTGAATTGGTTCAATTTTAGTGCAAAAAATAGTATTGTAACAATTTGTAACGATATTTATATTTATTTAGTGCCATTTTATGACTAATATTTTTTAATACTGTGAATGTTAACACATGCCTATGGAGATGCGATGAAAATTATATAGGTTGACTATGAAAGAATGGTGCAAGAGTTAAAAAATCAGGCATGCAATACATTTTTACTAATAACTGCATTGTTACTTCTAATTAAAGTGATATCCGACTCTTCAATGAAAACTTTAATGTAACTTGTAGCGGCTTGAAAATGAAGAATGCTTAATAATTTAATAACCCTAAAATGTATTAATAATGCATTAATCACTAGAACATTTCATATTTCTTTGTAGATATTCTAACATCACAATGGCGGTTAGTTAATCACAAATGTGATAAAAACAAGCGCAAATAAGTAATGAATCTAGATAAAAATCATCTAGACTGTATACTCAAAACATAATGAAATAAAAACTAAATTCCGATTTAAAATACTCTGTGCTCCTTTTCCTATTGATTGTTTAGTTACCTAGTTTTATAATTTATAATTATAATTATAACTTTATAATTTCTTGTAATTTTAAAAAATGTGTGTTAAAAATTTCATTGCACGTGATCGTTAAAAAAAAGCACCGTTACGTGAGCTTTGTTAAAATAAACGGTAAACGATAAAATCAGTTATTGCAAATCGCCTGAAGACATCACTCATGTTAGAAACTCGTTTACAAATGGAAAATATCTATCTATCTATATAAAGTCATCAATCGAAAAGGATTTCACAGTCATTTTAACATCCTCCTGTGAAGAAAATTTGTTTTTAAAGAATGTTCCCACTGATATGAACTGATGAAATACAACGGCAGATAAAGAAAACATTTTACATTTAGTCCCATCGTCCAATTAGTGTTTTACGACTATAACTTTACAAAGTTTAATTAGTAAATTGTATGAGACTGTTTGCTAGTTTAGCATGCTTGCTGCAGAAATAGTACTTCATAATTGTAAAATTAATCGCGACTTAGTAAATATTTAAATATATGATGAAAATGAAAGAAAGAGAAAATAATTATAATTCCTCTCTGAAGTTAAATAAATAATAGTTGAGTACATTTCTAGACGACTATTCTTTCCTGGAAATAAAGCGTGCTAATAAAAATGATGCCATCACTGCAATAGAAATTCTAATGAAGTGGAAATAACACTGGTATCCGATGATTTCTTCTTTTACACACACAGAGCATGCAATCAATTTATAACATTAAGTTTCGGAATTCCATATGTTCTCATTAGAATCAATTGATTACTGAATTCACTTAAAGACAGCAGGAAGTTTCCTCCTGTTCAGTCTAGACTCATTTCTGATTAGCTGTACACAACTACTAGATCTTCAACAGAATGAATAATAATTTAGATAAAATAATTAAGTTTGATAATAATTATTATTCAACCTTTAGAGTAAGTACTGTGATAATTAAAATTCATACCAGGATTTATTATTAACGGATACAATCTTGACAATGTTAGATATGCCGAGGTATATTAGGTATCCGTTTATTCGCGAAATAATGATAGCGCGCATTTTGGTCAAAATCCAGTTTTTTAGTGGTGAAACTGGAGTGACTTATCCAGACTGCATCGAGGGCAATAGTATGCAATGGCGTGCGCTACCAAGACTAAATTGACACCCTCTCGGCCGTATCGACAAGATCCGAAGAAATACATGGTATTACATTTGAAGACCACTTGTCTGATGAAATTAAATGTGAAACTAATCTGCCAGCCAAAATATAACCAAAACATTTAAGTACACATAACTGTTATCCTTAAATATAGCATGTTTAAATTACATTAGTTATTACACTGTTCAGACTATTGTTCTTATCTCATTGCCATGATTACGACGTTTCAGTCGTTGTATGCTTCAGCTTTCTTCAGTTGCACAGAATTCTGAACCGAATCCTTTATTTCGATCACTAGGGTATATCGTTTTTATTCCATGTGCGATACCACTTCTTGATATCATGTAGGTATCTCCCTTTAACTCAACCCTCTAAGTTATTTTATCGCTACTGCTGTAGCTAGGTATCGAACTTAATGTTTTTGATCAAGTCACTGGATCTAATCAATGCTTTTATCCACTCGGTCATGTGTTATTGTGGATACTTTCTTACATTCCGCAAGAATAAAAGGCATTAAAATTGGAGACCCACTGACTGCAGTATTTGCAGTTATCACTGTTGACAATAAACTGACCTTGGATTTCCACATTGTTATTTTATTTTTATTTTTTTATTTTTTGTCTGGATAACATAAACATGTGAATTAAAAATTGAATGTGCTGAAATCAATTAAGTACAAAATTTGAAATATTTAGAAAAATGTTTTCACACAGAAAGGATAGTGCAACATCGAAATCCAATGTTTCCTCAGAGTAATAAATAATGCTGTGCAAAAGCTAAGCAAAGTATTAAGATCTGAGAAAATACATCAGAAAAAAAGAAAAGAGTATTGAACACTTATGTAATAGTTCGCCTATATTGTAGTGAAAACTGCAGAATTTCATCACAAATAAAGAGATTTGTTTCAACATAAATGTGGTTTGGAAGATGAATGATGAGAATACTATGGACTGAAGACATATAAATTTCTAAGTTTCATATTGAGGAAAGAGAGCTTCGAAAATTTGATACTAAAAATAAATTTTGAAGACGAGGATGACATAAGGAAACCTTTGCATGATCTACCACACGGGCATGTTTAAATGGTTGGCAATATTAGGAGACGTAGCAAAAATACAACATTTACTAAGAGCTACATAAAACAAGACATAATACACAGAAACAAGATCACCAATATCCGTATTATGCACGGTATCTACAATAAGCTTGCATATGTGTATATTAGGGTTATGACATTTTGTAATATAACGGATTTTCTGCACTATACTTTTGATCGACTTTTGTTAAAAGTTAATGAAATAGGCTGTAATTTATTTTAATTCCGTTTTAAATGTCCTATCCAGCACTTAATATTTAAAATCGTATATGAGTATAGCAGTGGCTCAGTGGATATAGAAGTTAGTTATTCCCATTGACTGACCCAAAGGGTTATTAAGTTAGAGAGGTGATGAACAAAGAAATCAAAGAGTTGAGTTAGAACGTAGATAACTGCATGGCTGCCACAAGTGTCACCGCACATGGAATGAAAATGATATATCCCAATGATCGTAATGAAGGATTCAGTTCGAAATTCCTAGCACATGATGAGGGCCGAACTGTAAAACTACAGAAACGCTGTAAATGTACCAACAAAAATGTGAACAATAGTCAGAACAAAGTAAATAGTGTAAATACTTTCTCATCTATTAAGTATAAACAAATACTTTGTTTTTAATCATTTCACCTCGCACAAGGCAGAAATGCCACTGATGAGCGGGGGGCTACATAATTGTAAAAAGATTAATTAGAAAAGAGTGAGGAGTACAAACAAGTTAGAAAGGAGCAATAGAAAGCTGAGTATGCAGGTGCGATGACAGATACATAGGTGGAGAGAAAGGGAAGGATATACGGGGGTGGGGAGAGAGCTAGAGTCCAGTGGTTAATAGATGAGTATTGACATTGCATTTAAATTTCTAGAGGTTGTAGCCCTCAGGAAAGCAAGAATATGGGAGCGAGTTCAACAGGCGGGAAGTGCGAGAGAAGAAGCTGCAGGAGTAGAATTGTCGTCAGTATTTGGCTAACCTGACTGCGAATGGGTGGGACCCAGTTGCCAGACTGGTTGCACGAGTAAACACCTGTTGAGGAGGCACCAGTGACTTAAGCTTGCCGGAGCAGAAGCCATGAAAGTATTTATAGAACAGACAAAGGGAGGTCACATTTCGACGGTGGGGAATGGCTGCACTCGAGCCGCTAGATCAGTACCTATCACATTACAGACTCTCCTTTGGAGCCTGTCGAGAACACTGAGGAGAACGGCAGGGGCGCCTGACCATAAATGGCAGCAGTACTCCATGCACAGACGGATGGTTGACTTGTATATATGCAGGATGGATTCAGGCGGAAAAACATCCTGGATCGACATAGTGACCCAATCTTCTTAGCAGTAGATTTAGCTATGTATTCAACATAGTGGTTACATTTGAGGTCTGAGGACAGGGTAAGGCCGAGGAGGCGTAATGTGTTGCTCTCAGGGAGATTCGCTTGGTCCATGCTTATGGGAGGCAGGAGAGGTTGCCTGTGATGGTTGACAGACAACAGCTTGGTCTTAGACGCATTGAAGTTGACAAGCCACTTCTTGCTCCAATTCACAACAGAGTGTAGATCCCGTTCAAGTTCAGCAGAGAGATTATGTCTGTCCGCCACGAGAGGTTTCTTAGTGGTGCGGGAGTATATTGTAGTGTCATCTGCGTAGATGCCTACCTGGGACTTGGTCTCATCTGGGATGTCGTTGATGAAAATAAGGAAGAGTGTCGGGCCCAGGATAGAGCCCTGTGGGACACCAGCATTCGTGCTGTAGGATGAAGAGGCACGCCCATTCAAAAAGACCTTCATTTTGCGGTTATTTAAAAAAGATTGGATTAGGTCAAGTAGGCGACCGGTAATACTGTAACCCCGTAGTTTGCATAGGAGGCCTGAGTGCCAAACCCTGTCGAAAGCCTTGGAGATGTTCAGAGCAACCGCGCGCCTCGTCAGACTCATCAAGGGCCTGGAGCATGTACTCTGTTACGGTTGTTAGCAAGTCGGCCGGGGACCTTGCAAAGCGGAAGCCATATTGCCTGTCAGAGAAAGTTTGTGGACAGAGAGATGTTGGAATATTTCCGCATTGATTATGGCCTCGAATACTTTCCCGAATATCGGTAGAAGACCGATAGGGCGATAGTTGGATGGGTCCGAGGGTTCACAACAATTCTTAAATACAGACACGACTGAAGAAAACTTCCAGCATGAAGGAAAGCAGGAAGCAGAAAAGCAGTAGTTTTTATCGAAGTATTATGACTTTCTGGAGCCTTCTAGAACTTTCTTGAAACTTCTAAAATTTTCATGAATTTTCAGGATCATATTGTATGTTTAAGAGCTTGCTGTAGCACATTTGTAAGCTTGTAAATTATGCTTTATTTATAAATTGTTACCTGGATTTGAAACTCATAAGTACTATCATAAGTACTATCCAAATACACTATTAACCCATTGAAAAATAAAGTCCCTAAAAGTTTTTAAGTTTTTATTTAATTGTAAGGTTCTTGTGTGTATTACATTTATAATCTCTTAAATGCGATAAAAATACATTACAACTATCTAATTACATCATTAGAAAATTAAAGAATTCTTCAAGTTTAATGCTTGTGTTTGTAAGTTTGCAAGTTATATTACAGCTATAATCTATTAAATGCGATAAAAACCCGTATTATCTAAGTACAGTATTAGCAAATTCAAAACTAAATTTCATAAAATACCTTGATCTTTTTGATGCTATTGCATATATGATAAAATCGAATTGTTTGTTTATAGGTAACCTTTTTCAAGAACTGCAGCCTTGTGAGAATTAATTGAAAAAAATGAATAATGTCTTTTTAGGATCTTTCAAACTTTCCATGATAGCATCGTCAATCGGTGATTTTTTTCTCTTCAAACTTCATTTTGCTTTACTCTATAGACTGATGAATATAGTTTGTTTCTTCGCCTTGATACACGCGACAGACAGCTGAAAAGCTGACACCCACAATATCCGCAATCTCTCTGTAAATTTTACCAGTCATTAGAACAAGTCGAGACATTAGTGTCTGGGCCTGATAAAAATCTGACGTAAATCCATGAGGATGCAATGTTATTCAAGGCCAGATAAATGTCATCATACACCCTGTAAATAGAGTTATATTACTGTACAGTACTTTAAATGACCTAATCTGAGAAAAACATAGGAGCCGATTGCACCCTTAACTTCAGTGGGTCTAAAACGGATCATATGGTGAAAGTAAGGAAACTAAACTAGTGGTTTCAATTGATTTGCGCAACGGTGTAAAAGAAATTAATAAATTTTTATTATATTTCAATAAAACTTCATCGATATATAAGACAAAAACATGGGCTTATGAAAAGGTATATGCCTAATTTATATGTTAGTAGATAACGAAAACATACAATTTAAACATACATTTTTGTATAAGTAAACGAAAATGATTTCGATTGAATTCGAAATTGATTTAAAGATTCTAGTTTCCCTCAGGCTGACCGTCACGAGGCTGTAAATTACAGCCGAAAAAATGTAAACACCGACCGAAAGGTTTCAGTAATTAAAGTAGTATATATATATATATATATATATATATATATATATATATATATATATATATTAACGTCATGCACGTTCAGGCAATCGGGAATCTCAACAGAGTTGTTAGATTTTATCGTTTAAAAACTGTCACTCCTTGTAAATGGCTACAAAGTGTTTGTACTACATTTACAAAGACAGTTTGCTACCGGGGTCTAGAGAGATCAACATATACTGTTATTTACTCCATAGCGCGAAAAAGATATATATTACTCCCTAAATGCCATGGACAAAATAGAGCGAATGGTAAATTATTTTAGATAAAAAGTTAACCAATTTTAGATATCATAATTCAAAAGATTCAGTTAAGTAATGTAACTACACTGCATTTCATTGATAAACTATAATCAAGTAATATCATAAAAGCATAGAAACAAGAAAACAGCACTGAACAATTACGTAATATCAGTTCCTCTATATGACAGAAAATACTGGAACAATCTCCTCACAGACTTGAAGAAAAATAAACTAGGTTTTACAGACGGATGCTGAGAATACAATGAACAACAAAATCTTAGAGAAAATGGAAACAAAATGGAAACATCATGAATATCAGAAATTTAGCAAGCTCATCACGCTACAACTCGCAAAGACTGAATAAAGAGTTCGATTCTCACTGGATGGCAGAAACTTTCGTCCTTCTGCAACAATTAAGCTACTGTTAAAAGAATAGTGTTGAAACTATAGCGGTTGCTATGTTTTTCTTACCAACATTCGCTCCATATCATTTACTCGTCTGCGATTGGGTAATAAATCACTACTGATTTTGTATAGGACAATTTAACAATCGCAGTTGCCTTTGAATCTTTCGGCTCTGAAGCAGCTGTTTCATATGTATGTGGTGATTGGTTAATTTTTAGCCAAGCACATAGTTTTCATGTAAAACCAGTTTTTCCCGCGCTTCGTTCTGAGTCACTTTTCTTCGTTATATTCGGCTACTTTTCGCAAGTTAGGCAGTAGATGAACAGGCTGCGAAGCGACTCTACGTAAGTCTACTCAAATATCTATTAACGCACACTCAGACACAGAACTTTTTCTCCAAGAACTTCCTTTGGAACCTTTGAACTCTTGACCAAAATTTGTGTTACAATTACATTCAAAATAATTGTATTCTTCATGTTTTCATTCTTACATGAAAATCTTTCTAACAGTTATAACAAATCTTTTCAGCGCAAGAAAAAACTTTCTTCATTTAATTGACTTTGTTAACAATCAGTCAAAGGGGAACAACTTCTTTCCTCTTACACTATCTATACTAATATTACATGCTTTGTTTGTTAAATGCTGTATTTATTATTGAAATACTTTAATTTATTGAGTACACATTGGAGTTGTTGTTTTTATTTTTCTTGAATCGTATGTTGGACGAATCGTAATATAAATCGAAAAGAACCTAAAAATCCTCTACAAAACAGTTGATATTACTATGGTACATAATGAGGAAAAAAGGCTTACAACATGTGTCAATCGCTAAAACAGAATAAAGGCAAGAATCACAGATTAAAACAATGCATAATCTACATAGCGAGCTTCAATAAATCGATGGCCGAGCAAGGAAGACAGCAAGAAGACAAATTTTATTAACATCTACAAAGAACAAGAAATTGTGGAGATCCAAAGCCGCCAACATCCTGAAAGGACGTTACACATAGAAGAGGAAAAATATTATTTAAAACGTTAATGTTAATAAGATATGTTTCTGATAGTAGAGACGTTTTATCATTTCTGTAAAGTTTTAACGAAATTTTATCGGCTTTCAACAGACTACTTGTTTCAGGCAATGACTGAAATCATGAAACTGATTATGTGCAGAAGCCAATAGAACAAGGAAACAAGTATATCAAATCGGCGAAAAATAATCAAACATGTAAAGATTAATGAGAAGATAGAAGACACTTCAACCAATGAAATATCGATTACTTTTGCCTATTAGCTTATATTGCGAAATATCTCTTTGCATTATCATATTTATGTATGTGCGTGCGTGTGCGTTTTATTAAGTTTGCACTAGTGTAATGTGGATCAAAAGATAAAGTAATAAAACACAGTCAAATGTTCAGTTTTAGAATATTGCAGCAATTATTTAAAGTTTTTTTTTTTTGCTAAGTAATTAGTAAACAGAAACTTTTAAGATTTCACTGCAATGGAAATGGAAGAGATTATATATTCGCATTAAAATTATAGTGTTTATCAGGATCCTTCAAATGAAATCAACTTGAGTTAGATTAACAGGAAATCATCGTATATATATATATATATATATATATATATATATATAGGTGGCGGGTTGAACGTGTTTCGTTCTATGCAATGACGTCATGAGAGTAATATGTTATGCTTATAGACGAAATTATATATCTGTTTGGATGGAAGGAATGCATATATAATTGTCGGATACAATTAAGCAGAAATGGAGAAACTGGGAAAACGTAGGAACGCTAATTTATCAATCTTAACAAGTCTTAACATAATGGAATTATCACAGACGCACACATAAACACACACACACGCACACACACACATATATTTATCGAAAATAGTGAGTAGTTTAATATTGCCAGATATTCTAAAAACGAAGCATCTAGTTTCGCATCCGCTCCTCACACGTCATCAGTAAATACAAATTAGAATAAATAAAGCCATGAAATGAGTGATGGAAAGAAAAAAAAACACAAATGTAGAAAAAAAACTATGAATAGTAAACAAAATCTAGGAACAAATGATAGCGATTCTCAACAAATATTCACGCTGTTTACACAGAGAAGCTTTGCGGGATCTGATATAAAGAGCCTCCAGCACTTTCAATTGAAATATAGAATGTGACTCGGACACAACCATGAACCAGTTAACACTGAAATCAGCAATACACTTTCTGTTATTTAACATTTGGGACAAGTTCATTCAAGGGAAATGTGTAATGTCTAATCTTAGTAGGAACGTGTTGTTTAATCCTCATATCTAGGAGCTGAGTTGTTCTCCCTATGTAGTTAGAAACGCAACCACAATTATATCTATAAATAACAGTTTACTTGGTGAGGAAGGAGAACATCCTTGCGCTCCAAACATAAAATAGGCCGGATTTGAAAAAATACATGAACCTCAGTCGAAAAAAAATAACAGGAACAAACACTCGATGAAATCTGTCTTGTCAAGCTTTCACAACCAGCTCTAATCCAGGGAAGTCTAAGATAAACAAGGCACTTTTTAACTACAAAGTTTTAACTTTCTGAACTCCACAATCTTGGCATGGATAACGGAATGCGCACTATTAGGCGGATACCCTAAACTAGGTAATGTCTCCTCCACGAAGTTAATTTCATCATCCAGAAGAAACCCCGAATGAATTAGCGTTTTATTAATATGTTTCTTACGTTCTCTTTGACGAAAGAAATCCCAATGCGTATATTACCCCGTAAATGTCGGTTTTCTATATAGAGGCGAGAAAGTTTGTTGGTGTTCGATGTACCCGGACATGAAAAACAGACAGCTGAAAATTAGATTCTTTCTCAAACGTAAACCTCCGGGCTGGATGTATACCATTAAGGAAAGAGAGAAACTGATTAGCCTCAATTTCATTGTTAAATAAACAAAAAGTATCGTCAACATATCGAAAATACAGTTGAAGACAATATACACTACCACGTATTGTCTCCTCGTAAAAGCCCACAAAAATATTGCCAGATCCGAAAGAAGAGCCCAAAACAACTCCGTCAAACTGCATGGTATTATCGAAACTAAATTCATCAGACTAGGTGTAAATTTCATTAATTCAACAAATACAGATTCAATAATACTAGTTGGGAACAAAATCTGCCATAAAGCAAATCACGGCAACTATCAACTGTCTCCAAAAGAAAGACACTAGTGAATAAAGAACAAAAATCAAAAGAACACATGAAATTACATGAAGAAAACAAATTTTGGATGCGATCAACAAAGGAAAATGAATCCTTTATACAAAATCAACTCAAGCGCTGCGACGCCGCTTCCAAAAGTAATGACAGCCATTTGGCCACCTTGTGTTGAGCAGATCCAACCATTGATAGAATTGCTCTAAGCAGTACCCCATCCTTGTGGAATTTTCGTAACCCATAGAAACAGTCACAAATTGACTCAGACGGTCGAATTTTGTTTAAAATCTCCCGGAAAAGAACTCCACTTGTTACCCATACCGGGAGCAATTTCTGAAATTTTATTTCATTTCAGGTAGTCGCAACAATCGTATGTACAGATCTTTGATTTTTAAAATTAGAAGTCTCTTTCAAAATCGACGATAATTAGCTCCACACTTTGCATAACAACCCCATTTATTCACTATTTTTTATTCCCTAGGTTCAAGTGCTATTTTGTTATTTGACCAGGAGTGCTTCCAGGGACGGTGACGCAAATAAATGATATTTGACTACTTCGGGAGTATCGAAAGGGACGTAAACAACATTGAACATGACAGACAGAAAGAGAAATATTTTTCAATAGTTCTTATGTTCAAAAATCTTATTTTCTGCTGATAGCTTATTAAATGATTTGATGAAGATACGTGTTGGTCTTGGAATATTCATCCGTATTATTTTTATTGACTTAGGGTCTGATTGTTATGGAAAAATAATATGTGCCGATAAGCAGGACAATAATTGTTGCTTTCAATACGAGTTGAGAGGCTTATACGTTTTTACTTTGGGAAATATTGTCGTCGGTCAATATCATACATGCAGAAAACAAATAAGAACTAAAACTTCCAAAAAACGGAAGCATTTCTCTACAGCAAAAACTGTAGCTAACAAAAGTAAAGTAAGGTCATTTTCAGGTTCAACGCTCTCAAATTAGATATAAAGGCGTTTGGTGTCTCCACACGATTTCATTTTTTCACCAGTCTAATTAAATGTATAAATAAATAATATTTCCTTCCTACAAATAGCAAACTAAGGTCGTAAATTTGTAATACGATTCTCCCGTAGACTTAACTGCCACCTTCTGATCATAATTCAATTAAAGAACAGTTTTAGTATAATATAGTTATGTATGTAATATTAGACTGATTTTAGTAGATAACACATTAATACTCAAAAATACACACAGTAAAACGAACCTTCAGATACTGGAGGCCATCTACATTAAATCAAATCAATCCACACTTCATAAAATCACATTTAAATCTAGTCATAACACATATTATTGCTTTTAGACATGATTCTTTTAACATTTGGATCTCTCAGGTGGGGTGACGACATAGAACAGCATTACAAATTTACAAACTACGTCTGCTATTCGGTGACTGCAATCGTCGCATAGCAATGTTTTATGTCGACACAACAACAAGATAATATCATCTTTGATGGTGGATGTTTTATGCTATCGTCTCTGTAATCTCTCTAAATGTGGCTTATGTTAGACGAAAGCTTTGAAATAGCATAAAAATTTTCCATATTTTCACCTAAAATAAAGCCAATATTCGATATTTACAACGTCTAATGATTAAACTAAATAGACAGTCATTTTATGTTATATATATATATATATATATATATATATATATATATATGATGTCAAATCGGCCGGGTTTCAATCCTGGCTAGAAGTATGATGATGATCTGAGATACAGCGAAACAGATCAGTATATATATATATATATATATATATATAAAATACATATATTAATATGTATATATATGTATTAATATTAATATATATATATATATATATATATATATATATATGAAATATATATATATATATATATAGATAGATAGATATAGATATATATATATATGCAGAATTTCAAATTTTCTAGGGACACCGTTATGATGCCGTCAATCTTTCAGACTAAGTTTTTTCATCTGTTTAACTAAGTGACAAACCTCTCAACATTAATCCTTTTAACACCCTTTCTTTACCCAGTTATCGGTCAGTTTACACCAAAAAACGTATTGCAAATGTAAATTTTATCAGTATAACTACTAAAAAACATGACGTGAAACATTATGACATCTATGTATCTATCTATCTATCTATCTATCTATCTATATATATATATATATATACATGTGTGTTTGTATAATTTCATGTATAGAAATATATATATATATATATATATATATATATATATATATATATAGTCTTCTACCCTACAATGTATGCAATTTTAATAACCTAATATGCTAACATCCACGTCGAAATGTGCGATAAGTGTCAAGACATTTGCTGGCTCTCACCACTATAAAATGTTCAGATATTTTCCATAAATAAATTATGCATATGGTCTCTTCAGCTCTGTAGAGTAATCTATATCCTTCGCTTGTCATCTGCTCACGAAAACGATGAACATCAATTAGCTTTCTTTTTCTCTTGTCATTTCTCCTACGTTGAGCCTGCTGACGTTTAAAAAATTACATCATTTTTAAAATATCAACTCGGGCATAATGACAATTTATTAAATGTTGCAAACATACATTCTTGCACACACACACACGCGCACCCCCCCACACACACACGGACATTGAGAGAAAGAGTGTAACAAATACAGAGACAGAGAGAAAGTAAATGTCCGATGGATAAATTGTCGTTATAATGACGAGAAATGAAAATAAATATGACAACACTTTTTATCAGATATATTTAAAAAATTAGACAAAAATACTAAAAAGAGTAAATTTAATCCACTTCGGAATCTCCTTCATATCGTTTAGGTGGTCTCCTTGTTTAAGTTAATGGCAAAATTCTTGCCTTCATTTATTGTTTTTGTTGCAAGGAGTTTTACTGTTCACTCTCGAGGTCTCTCAGTAAAAAAGTGTCATAGTCTGGGGAGTTAGATGGCCAGACACAATTCGTATAAGGTTTGATGCCGTCGCAGAAATTGTCTGACAAAAGGGGTTGGGTTCTCCTTTTTGTTTGACAGAGTGCAGATTGAATATTTGGTGTTCTTCACTTTCGGTACATTTTTGGGTACACCTGTCTTTATAGGTGACACTTTAACATTTTGAAGTGCCCTTATTATAGAATTCTTCGTGAATGACCTTCACTACATTACGCAATTGACAAAATAAGAACAAATTCGCGCACACGAGAAATTAATAAATAATAAATGTCAAACATTTACTAATCGATACTTGTGTGGTAGCGCATGAATATTATACAATATATAGGGTTAATACAAATATAAAACTTTGGTACACATTTATTGTTATTTCACCCTAAGCAATACAGGATCCCTATGTGTATGCAAGGCATACAATGTGAGAAAACAACAAGGTACATAAGATATCGAAGAATGGATGAGAACCAAGGAGACTGAATCAAGTAAATGGAAGGGAATTTCACAATAGCATGAGAGAAAAATGATAGAGTAGAAGAAGCAGTTACATTTAAATATTTCACCGTAAAAGTTAGGACCTTGATGCCAATCTATTAAAACGCATCTATATATGTTGTCGGGGCACCCGGTAAAGAAGCTCACAGGAGCAGTAGCCATGAAAATACTTTTAAAAAAAGACAGAGTGAAACTATGTCATGTCAGTGAGAAAAGGGATTGAAGGCTGGTTCTCAAGACAGGATTGATTATATTGCAGATACGTCCTTGGATTTTTGTCAAGTAATTCAAGATGAATAGCATTGCAACATCATTTAATGAACGGACGAATAGTAGATTTAAAAATGTGCAAAATAGATTATGGACCTTTTTGGACCGACACAGTGAACCAAATTCCCTAGCTGTGACTTTCACTATAAATTCGAGGTAATCCTTTAATTTGCGGGTGTTTGAAAGAGGGAAGGAAAGAAGACGAAGTGTGCTGCTCTCTAAAAATCTAGCGTCGTCCATTCTAATAGTAGGTTGATAATGTTCTCTACGTTTGTTGAAGAAGAACACCTTCGTTTTAAAGGCATTCAAATGTACAGGCCATTTTAAAACGCCATAGATCTGAGGTCTTTTTGAAGGGCAGCATCCTAGTTTAATTTGTCAGCTTGGCAGGTTTATTATAGAAACGGGAGTAAATATTGGTGTCATCTGCATAGACGCCTACTAGGGAAAGGATTACATCAAGATAAAGAAAAGAAAAGGCCTAGGACCTAGAAGAAAGCCTTGATTGACTCCCACGTCCGTATAAATAAATCTGAAAGGGTGTCCGTTTAAAATGACTTTTGTTTTACGATTTTATAGGAACAATTGGATTAATCCAAAACAAGCGTTCCAAAGTACCGTAAAACTGAAGCTTGCACAGCAGTCCAGCAGACTAAAGCTTGTCAAATAATTTGAGATATCATGAGAAACAGTTGGAGCTTCGCCGTTCTAGCTAGAGCTTCGCCGTTATAAACCAGAGCCTTATGCCTTATATATATATATATATATATATATATATATATATATATATATATATATATATAATATGCAGAGATGGTCGTTAGCGCATCGGCAAGTAAACAAGAGAAGCCGAAGCGATATTATTTGTCAGAGAGTACGTTGAGATTCTTAACTTTTTCAACACTGATAATAGCCTCAAATATCATGCCAAAAAGAGATAATGTACGAATAGTGGGATAATTAGAGAGTACAGAGTGCTCCTCAAAAAATAAGAACTACAGAAGAAAACTTTCAACAAAAAAGAAAGCAGGAAGCAGTAAAACAATAAAAAAAGACATGTGCCAACGTAGTGGCATATTTTATTAGGATGATGCTGATATTCCATCAAGTCCGCTTGTGTTATGAGAGACAAGCTTAAAAACTCTGTTAGAGACCAGATAGGGGGGGTTATATATATATATATATATATATATATATATATAGAGAGAGAGAGAGATTCAGAGATAGGGAAATATTTACATATATATATATATATATATATATATATATATATATATATATATATATATATTTCTCAGTTGAACATCGGTTCTACGTAGAAAACTGGTTGTGAGTAATCCAGACGAATCTGTTATGATGTTGGAAGAGAATTTTTGAGCAAACTCCCAAATTTATCTGTTGTACATGTACAGATGTTGAATTAATAGATTAGAAGAGGGACAATGGTTTGCCGTTGTTCATCACACATGAACAGCCACCAGTAGTCTTTGGAGCCAAGATGGATTCTATATGCTACTTTTTTCTACCAGCAAACAACACCTTAGCAACATTTAGATCATGCTTGCATTCATTACGAGTAGAGAAAATGAGGCGCCTATTTTGATCAGACAGGTCGCACTCGTAAATATTCCTGTAGACGTAGACAGCCGAGCAAGTCGAAGAAAACCAATGTGATTCAAATCATAATATTCTAGTTGAGATGTAAGCTTCAATGCTGGCTTTCACCCAGAAAGAGAGCTCAGAGGCTCAGTCTTCAACAGGCAAACTAAAAACTTCGTCCCAAGAGACATCACAAACGAAATCACAGAACGGGTTCCAGTCCGCTCTTTGAGAGCAGTAAGATATTCTGGTAGTATGAGGAACCTGGATGGAGGAAGAGTAGAAAGAGATATTTAAAGACACCACTGAATGATCAGAGCTGCCAAATGGTACAGCTGCATTACATGGAAATATCAGGATGTAATGAAAAGTTCTTAACGTGAACCGTGTCCATTGTGGTTACATCCAGTTTGAGAAAGTCACCACTTGAGTGAGAGACAGGAATGTTGCAAAAATCAGCGTGTGTACAGTAGCAAAATCAGTGAAGATGTTTTTAAGCAATTTGGCCTGATGGGCATTGAAGTCACTGAACTCAAACTTATTATGCAACGGGTGAAGGGAAATCGTCTTGCCTATATTGTCTGAATTATTATCTAGATTGCAACTTCAGGAGAGAAAGGGTAGCGTTAGAGAAAAAAAAATAATTTACTGAGTTTAGTATAGCGAGAAAGAGACGCATGTAAGAGTAGACAAAAGATTCAAGAGAGATCTCCCTAGCTAGCGAGAGATATTTGCTGACATAAACTGCCAACCCATGCATGTGGACTTTGAGGTCTTTCAAAAAGAGAGGAACGTATCAAAGAATAGAGAAATCACAGGAGGATATTGTAAGATTGAGGATAGTTTTACAGAGTGCTAGGTTGTCAGGGGACCATTCGTAGGGTAACGATTTCACACTGCAAAAGTTAATAGTGATAACACAAACTTTAAAGAAAGTGATGTTGAGAAGTTTAGGTGTTTTTTGTTTTGTTTTTTGTTTTTGTTTTTGCTGTTTACTTACATTTTTGATTGTGTATTGTCATGATTTAGAGATAATTTTGTAAGTCGAGGCCTTGAGTACCAGTAGCAATCGGTCATCAAATGTGACATGTGTCGGAAGGGAATTGGCGCAGACTATATATATATATATATAAATATTAATCATCCATTTAGCTTACAAACCTGTTTGACTGTACCACAGTTCATCAATGTAGAAAGACACATCAAATTGTTTTTGGCCGGGATCGAAACTCGACCGATTTGGTGCTACCCTGCTACGGCATAGGCACATGTAATCATAAATTTTAATGCGTTGTATATAAGCTGTGTATACACACGCTAATAACTGAAAGAACTCATATTCTTTCCTGAAGAGAAGACATATATATATATATATATATATATATATATATATATATATATATTACTCATGATGTCACTTAAAGCATATACGTATATTTATATTTGAAACGTCAAATTCAGCGTTTAATTGACAGTATTGTTGTCTGTTATTTTGATATATATGAGATAATGTGAATGACCAAGTTGTCGAAAATACTCGAGGAAGGACCCCTCGTTTTTTTAACCTATTAATAAGGAATGGTTTCAAGTTTCTTTAAAAAGCGCTAATTTTAAAATAATTGCAACAGAAATGTTCGAAAAATAAACACGGCATGACTATTCTGTTCTTCACGCTGATAACTACTACACCACTTCCACTTCCTATAAGCCATCAAATCAAACAGAAATGTTGACTTAGAAAGAATTCATCATTCGCTTTTCTTAACCTGTTTGTAAATTTAAAAAAAATCTAGACAATTTATAAACAAAGAAAAAGTAACTTTTAATTTTATTAACACGTTATTCGCGTTTATGCCAGACACCCTTCACCTCATGATGAACACACCATATATATTTTTATGATTCTTTTTCAATTAAGAAATCTGACATGCTGTGTGGCACTCGGTGAAGTAAGAGATGTCTGATAAATGGTGTGAGGCAGATCTCCGATTTTAATCTACGTCGATTTTCAATGTTCCAAAACGTCTGCCGCCTACACGACGAAATAATAATTGTCGATGCCAACAGCAACGATGGAAGGCAAAAAGGAGAATGCTTCAACTGCGGCGCCAGTTTCAAAAATCAATCAGTCGCCAACTCCCGGAAACAAGACACCTTGTCAAGTTCGAATGGTGCAAAATGCCAATAGACAGACCAATGATGGACGTTAACCGTTTGGCAGGGTTCGGTTTTCTCTTGGCAGAGGCACTACCAGAATTGAGCAGCAATGCCAACCCCCGAATTCGTATCTAGTCAAAATGGGAAACTGGGAAGAATTTAGGGCAGACGGTCGGAGGGGTTGTTTTTGAGATTAAGACACGTTGTTCAATAATACATATTATTGGGGTGCTAGAAAACTTATGGCCCAACCCACACACCGTTATCAATATATCAATGCCAAAACCTATGGATTTGTTGTCCGCCCGAGAATTTTCGACACACCCACATCTGTACACACACACACACACACACACACACACACACACACACACACACACATATTTATTTATATATACATACAGAGTGCGATGTGTAAATTGTCTCCATATTATAATTTTGATTCTGCGCATGCACGTTGTTCTTATTTGTTTTCGTTGTTCTTTTGCTTTGTTTATTACTACACTGTATAGCATTCACTTACGCACAAATGGCCTTGGTAAATATATTAATCCGTCTCTTTCCTCCAGTTATGGGTTAAATAATAAGACAGATTGGGTTCTATAGCCTTGGCTGGCAACCAGTCTCCCGCAGAAATCAATGGCAAAGAACTGCGGGATAATCTTCTGCCCAGTCAGTCATGCCTCTTTCGAGATATGATCGCCAAAGTGTGTATCACCTATGGCTCTTAACTGACTGACTCTATAGCAGGCAGTGAGAAATGTGGAAATACTTTGCTCTACTGCTTGGCATTTATGTTGGAAGGTCTAATAAGAGCATTTCAGAGTGCTTGGTTGTCAATCTCAGGACAGTGTGGTGTATTCGGAAAGAGATTACGAAGTTATCTGAAGTGATCACTATAGATGGCAACATTGTGCCTTCATTTATCAACCCTAAACTCAACCCGGTTATTACTTCATGTACCTTGAAGCAGTCATTATCATCCTTCGACGATCCCATTTCTCACAACGCAGCATTGCTGTACTCAGACCCTAGATCAGTCAGTAGATGTATTGGACTTTTTCCCAAAGCTCATACTATCGTAGATCGCTGGCTTTTTATGAAGGTGCTTTTATATACAAAGGAGACAGAAAAATAAGGCTCAAAACGGCTCCCATCGACTCAATTTCACTCAAAAGACGTGGATCAACGCGTGATATGAATTTCAGGTACTTCCTCAAGCTGATGCATGTCGGAATCGCCTCAAGACCTACAACATGAAGAAGTAACATTCCTGATAATTCGACCATGGTGAGATTTGAACCCGACTCCATGGTCAAAAAGGGAATGTTCTAGACATCGGGCACGAACCTATTGATGAGGTACTGTTAACCTAGGTGAAGAGGTTGCAGGAAGACCCTATGGCAGGCAACAGAACACTGCGCCATGCTAAACAAGCAGGTTAACACAGTTATGACTGTCAGACAATTACTGTGACCACATCTCCCCTTACAACTGGCCACCAAACCTCCCGGACTTCAACCCCCTGGATTATTATGTAATTGCACCACCCTGTAACACGAAAGATGAACTGAAATCAAAGATCAGGACAGCATTCACTAACTTAAACAAGGTTATCGCTCAGAAAAGATATAGAGGTTTCCGAAGTTGTCTACAGTTTGAAGACAATAGTGATTTAATGAATAAATTTACTTTTTTAATATTTGAAGGTATTTTATGTAATCAAAGACGTTCAGTATATATAACATAGGATTTCAGTTATATTTTCATTTTAGCGTAATATAGACTACTATTCATCCGTCGTATCCAGCATATACACACAAACGCATACACCTATTTTTAAAGGAATTAATTAGATTCAAATCGGTAAAAAAGCAAGGCAGTCAAACAAATTGTCAAGACATTTAATGTAGTTTTTTTCTGTTGAGTCTGAGACCCTTGCCAACAATTTAGGGAGTTATTTCCTTATTAGAATCATAAGTGTGAATTTTCAGATCACTCGTATCTTTGTAATCTTCATTAAACTCATTCACCTTTTTCCGGATCCTCCGTACTCTCGGATGATCGGATTAGAGATTCAGGCGCAAATGCCCAGCAGTAAATTTCTGGCTGAGTAATATGCATCATGGTGCTCTTTTTCTCACAAGTAATGCTCATCTTATACTACTATTCTGTGCCGTCGACCAAATCAATAACAAAAACGCGCATGCGCTAAGTTAAAATATAACGATAATTTACGCATCGCATTATATATATATGTATGTATGTGTGTGTGTTTGCATGCGTGCATGTTTATTTGCAATTTAATAAACCACGCTCAAATTCCCTACTAAAATCTCAAACCATCACCTCAAATATTATGTTTCTAAAACAGTGATATTAAGAAGCATTCAATTCAAGTGTCAATCAAATGATTACAGAGCTTATTTTAGGAGAAAATAATTTTAACAAAAATACCTCTGTCTGTCTTTCTCTCTCACTCTCTCTGTCTCTGCCTACTAAAATCCTCGAGTGAAAAGTGTGCTTACGATAACTGAGCACTGATTCAGTCGCAGTCATTTTTCAATAAGTATCTGCAATATTAATAGTCATGAGCTTGTATATCGTGTATTTTCATACTAATTGTTTTGATGAAATTTCTTATTCCGTACATGGACTTAACACCTCTTTGCGCATTCCTGTATTTGGTTTGTGGTGCAATGGTCATCGACTCGACTTGAGAAATCTGAGAGCCCAGTTTGAATTTTTTTATTCGTTCCATAAAATTACGCGAAAATAACCCTGGGAAAGATAAGATCCCATCTCTTCTCCCTCCAGCTATGGGTTTAATAGCAGAACAGATAGCGATCTCTAGCTATGGTTGTCAAACTATCTACCGAAGAAACAAATAGCAACCTACTCCGGGAATATCTTCAGACCACTCACTCATGTCGCAAAAGTGATATGTTTATCCAAGCTTGTATCATATGACTTAACTGACTCATTATATTGCAGATAGGTATCATCATTTTTCTCATTAAATGTCAGTCATCTGATTTCTGCTCTCCTAATTCTCGCTTTATAAGTCGATTCTGTCTGTTTCTTGTTACTACGAGCTTGAAAAATATAAATGCTAAATTATTCGAATTGAATTTTCAATATCTTTAAGATTTTAGGAAAATTGTCCCTGAAATAAACTGAGATTATTTAAGGATTATGAACTAGATTTGGGGATACCGATTTCCAGAAAAATGTTGAATGATGGAAAACACAAAGAAAATTATGACATGAGTTATATATATATATATATATATATATATATATATATATATATATATAGTGCCAAGTTTATTTGGTTGGAAAAAAATGCATAAACAAAAATAATGTTACAGTGTATTAAGCCAAAGATAAGTCCGCAAGCTCATGTAGAGGGAAACGTTGTCCTGAAAAGAACAGGTTACTGGTTGCTTGATAGCATTGACCTGAAAAGGACAATTTGATATACATCGTTGCTGCTTGCCAGGTTGGCTAGAGAAAAAAGTTTGTTGAATTTGACTGGACCAACAGAAGATTGATACCAACTTTAGATGGATGTAGTGGCAGCTCATGGCAAGCTGAAGGTAATGATAGCTCTCTATCTGTAAATGCTGCAGATGGCTGACTGTCGGTTGCTGCTGGAACAGATACTAAACGTTGATCGTAGCATCTAGTCCACAGAGTTATCTAACGTGAGTACCCGAGCGCGTGCACTCGGACCAAGGCTAAAAAGGAACGCTTGTTTTCTTTACACAGTACTCACCAATACGATGGGATGCAACACAAGGTCAGGCTTAAAGTGGGGAACCCAATCGCGTACAATTGGACCGTGTACAAAAAAGCCATAAGTCTACCTAACTGGCTTACGTGGTAACCACCGATACCTCTTTTTAGTCAAATGAGAAAGTGCTGCCTGGTTCAGCTATCCCGCAGGACTGGGAACTTCGAATGTTTTCCTTTCCTTTGCTGCGCCTCTCACTGTAAATAGAAGACAATACTGAGTTACATTCTCCCCGGAATGCAAGTCTATGCCGCACTATTGAGAAGTGATGTGACACAAAGTCAGGATTAACATTGGGAATACGAGCGCGGACATTCGGATCAAGGAACTAAATTTGCCCAGCCTCTGCATATGCTGGACCGTGCACTAAACTTGTCCATTATTTCCAGCCCGTAAACTCTATCCGTAGCCTCGACTGAGTTGTTCTCTGTACAAAGGCAGACACGCTGTTGAGAGAAGACATGGATCTAAGGGCAGGACAGTGGAACGTTTGTTTTACTTGATGTTGCTTTTGAGGCACCTTTATATCCTGAATCTGTCTAACAACAACGCTGGTTAGTCCTTCCCTTTTATGTTTTTAAAAATGCGGAAGTGCCGACAGGTTACGGCAAGCTTTCATGATAATTTCATTTTCTTCTTGTCATTTATTGCTTGCCATATCAGTTAACCTCTTACCACGCCTGGCTGGTGTACAAACAAGATATATAGTTTATAATTACCTGTCCAGGCCACTGGAAAAAATGTCTATTATATCAATTTAAGTCACAGCATATACAACATTTCTTCAACAGTAACGAATGAAATTAACCGCTGTTAAATAATTTTTTGCATTGTTCCTTTGAGGTCACAAACACTTGGCATAAAAATCTCGCTCTGATTACGATAGAGAAAATGAAAGAAGACGAAATCTTACAGTATTTCCATTATTCGCACTATTGCCCTCATATTTGTTGCCATTTGTCCGACGTTTCGGTCATTGTACGCTCAAGCCTTCTTCAGATGCTAGGATTTTCGAACTGAACCCTTTATTACAATCACTAGGGTATATCATCCTCGTTCCCGGTGTAAGTATTCGATTGAAATTCATGAGTTATGTCCCTTTAACCCAATAATATCTTGTTCACGACTGTTGTAGCCTGGTATAGCCAAGTCACATGAACACTGTGAATATAGACGTTGGTTAGTTAAGGACACATGGCCCATTGAATATATACATTGGTTAGTTCCTTTGACTTGACTGAAAGATTTGTGAGATCAATACCAGGATACACAAGTGGTGAACAAGTAACTTGCATGGTTACAGGAAGATAACGCTTGACTTTCAGTCGTGGCATTAATACTACGCAAGGAATGAGAATGATATATCCCAGTGACTGTAATAAATGGTTCGGTTTGAAATTCTTAGCACCTGAAGAAGGCCGAAATGCCGTATAAGTGGCAACAAAGATGAGGACAATAGTTCGAATAATGGAAATACTGTAAATACTACCTCATCTCAGAAGCATAGACAAATACACAGAGGAAATCTTATTGGCAATAAATTCTTCTTAAAGTTTTTATAACGATTGTAAAATGATAATTGTACTGAGTGTAATTCTAATCGCTACAGTAATACTCAGAACTATAGTAAGAAATAATTCGAAATGAGTTAAAGTATCAGGAACGACGTGTAGAGCCTTAATAAACATAGTAGCAGTAACTATCATTATCGGCTTTCTTCCTTCACCCTTTAAAATTTTTATCAGTAGAGGCTCTGGAGTACAAAACCAAACAAAGTCATAAGTAGCTTCCACTTCCGTCTTTTTTTCTTTTCGGTCATTGAGACATGAACTTTTCACGTCGAAGCTAAAATGACTGTGTTCTTCTCAGCTTTCTCCGAATTTAAAAGCTTCGTGTCCGATCCCGCATATGCAAATTTTGGACCATCATCCAAGTGTCCGCGATCGAGTTTCCCAATTTAATCCTGACTTTGTACTGCATCAATTCTCAGTAGGGAGCCTCGCACACACCAACGCATTAAATCACGCTCAGATATATTCATTAACATTTCGTTGTGTAGGCAACTTCTTGTTCTTGTTCTTCTTTATTTTTTCTTCTTTTTCTTCCATGTCTCTTCAGGATGTAGGCGATAATGGCGTTCCACGTTTCCCTCTGGTAGCTGTCTCCTGTTACGCTAACCAAACCACGCTCTGCCGTCCACCTACTCAGGCTCTTGAAATACGTTATCCGCTGCTTTCCTCTGTCTCCCTTTCCCTCTATCTTACCTGTGAGTATCTAATTAACCAAGTTTTTCTTCCTTGTCACATGTCTCGGGAAGTTTTCTCCTGATGCTCAGCATAAATTTCCTGTTTGTTTCCATGATTACGAAAACCTAATCATTACTCACATGTTTGATCAAGGTTATCCACAGCATCCATTTGAAGAACCAAATTTTAGTTGCTTCAAGTTTTTACTACGTTTTTTATTATATTGTCCATCATTCACTGCTATACTGAAGAAAATACATCACATAGTTCTTCAGTAGTCTTTTCTTTGTTTCTAGCAAATTTTTGTTTTGTTTTTTAATACTCTGCTCAGCTCCTGGGATGCGTCCTTGGCCATGCCAATTCGTTTTGTGATCTTAGTTTTGCACTTACTTTTTGACAAAAGAAAAAAAACTCTTGTTTAAATTTCCATTCTCTTACTTTAACAAATATATCGCATTTAAAATTCATCGATCCCTATACTTTAGTAAATGTATCTTTTTTTAATTCTGAGAGCTTTAGGAATCCTGCCAGAATTCGCTATAGGCGGCCGTTAAGCGGTTAATGTTTCTTTGATTCGGCCTTATGTCAGACTTAACCGAACTCCCTACAGCTTACAAGTTCATCATCAGAATTATCATCAAAAATTTTCATCAGAAGGTTGTTTGTCGGCAGGTTGGAATGTGTGGTTTAGTGTAGAAGAGTGGAATAATATAAGATACATTTTTATGTTGAAATAGACATTTATTAAAAAGAGGAATTACAAGAATTCGTAGAAATCAATATTCATTGAGAATGTTAAGTAGATCAAGAGTTCGTACAAAATGTTCTAATAGTAATTGTTGAAATAGATAAGGAGAAAGACAAAAAGAACAATGTCCGAGTCCCTTGAAGTTGAGAGTTACATTTTAGCATTGCCTTCTCGCTGTTTCCATCTAACTTGACTGACGTTGATGAAGTCTTTTTATTGTAATCTAGATATTTTCGAACTTACACGTGAAGTGATTTTGATCTGGCAAGTCGGTCCCATTCATCAAAAATCATTTTAACACCTACTTGCGAAATCTGGTTTCGACTTTTTCTTTAAGCAGATGGTCAATCCTATTTCTATTCGGGAAAACCAGGTTTTCACACGTCTTTGAAAATTTTTGTAAATGTGAAGAAGAGGGTTGATTTTAGTTAATTTCTTACCCCGCTACAGCCGCAACCTGCACAATAAGGTATGCAGATGATACAGTGCTGAGAGCTGACACGAAAAGGAAACTACAACAAAGTAAATAGTTAAAGAAAGCGGACAAAGGGATTATATGTAAATTACAAGAAAACTGAATGCAAGAGGCGTCCAAAATGCAAACTACAGGGCGGTAACACTGAAATCTGGTTGGAACAGAAATGTAAATACCTGGGAAATATTCTAACTGTAGACGGTATGTGCGACAGCGATATCCAAAAGCGTACTGGAATAGCCAGGGACGTATTCCAAAAACTGACGAGAGTACTGAGATAAGAAAATATCACCGGAAACAAAGAAGATAGTACTAAACTTTCATGTGATTTCTGTCCTTTAATATAACAGCAAATGCTGGGCAATTTCATCCAAGATGAGCGAAGGAACGGAAGCAACCGAAATGTGATTCTACAGGGGATGTTGAGGATACAATAGATCGAATATATTACTAACGTTGAGGTTTTTGTAGAGGATTAAAACGAAAAGGAAACTGATACTTGACGCCAAGAAAAAAAGCTGAAATTTTGGGAAACGTAATGGGCCCAGTTTGCAATCCAATAGAATTCCTAGCATTCACTTACACGCAAATACTCTTGGCGAAAGTATTAATGTCTCGTCCCTCCAGGTATGGCTTAAATAACAGGACATATTGGATTCTCTAGCCTTGGATGGCAACCTGTCAAGCACAGAAATAATAGAAATCTACTGCGGAATAATCAGTCAGGTATGTCTCATTCGAGACATGATCGCCCAAGCTTGCATCACGTATGGCACTTAACTGACTCACTAAATTAAGAAAGTGGCTTTCAAGGATGTGATACGCACGGAACGGATACAGGGAAGGAAGGACAGGAGAAATCTACGCGTAACATATTTGATGGACTTGAAGTGGTGAATGTCAAATGGGAGGGGTAAGAGAAGAACTATTAAGAATTACAGGTGATAGGAAGATGTTGAAGACCATGATCACCTATGTCCTGAAGGGACACAGCACGTGGAAGCAGAAAGAGAACCTCTTTCTAACAAACAGTATTTCATAAAGTATTTTCATATGAACCCATAAAGATATAAATCAAAATAGCCAAAACCTGAATAATACCCTAAAAGTGTTAAATTCTCCAAGTTCACTTTTCTCTTCATGTACCTCAGAAACTGCAGTTTTCTCTTTCTGATTCTAAATACACTAAGCTAAAACTTAGTAAACTTCAGTCACTCTTTTATTTTTTTTTAATTGGAGTAGATAGTACCTACTATCGCCCGGTCTCACACTCCACCAACTTCTTTTGGACAGGAGTAGAGGTGATCGCCTTTTTTCTTGTTAGGAAGGGGTTCCCGGTTCATCTCTCTTTTTCGGTCTTGATGTCGATTCGGCTGGAAGCTTTTTGCAGTTGGTGAGTATGGCGGCAACGTCTTTTCATTCTGAGAGTACCGGGTTAACAGTTTCCTGGTTGCTGCTTCCGACTGGTAATTAGAAGCCCGAACACTTGCGTAGCGTTTTGAGAGGCTGCTCTGATCAACAGTTGAATAATATCGGGGTTCCTGTAGTGCCATTTCGTGCATGGACGGGCACCCCTGCATGAATTTCCGAGGCCACATTATGCTGCAGGCGGTGCCATTCACCATCCTTCACCTGGACCATCTGACCCTACTCTAGACCTCTCTCTATCCACAACTAAAACCACCATGAAATTAAACAAACAAAACAGCAAGACTAAACCAGCTAGTCATAAATAGACCAAACCTATCTGCGTTTCCTTTACAAACATATGAGTTATTCGCAGTAACTTTAATAGTGTAGAATTATTCCTTCTAACTAACTCACCGATATCTTAGCTATATGTGAGACTAACCTTGACCCTTCTATCCCCTCTTGGAGCTGTTCGTTCCTGGTTACCTTCCACTCTTCAGGAAGGACTCCAATGTCCATATGCATGGGCTTGGTGTATATGTCAGCGAACAACTCCCTCAAACCAGGGTTACATCTTTGGAGTCCCTGGATCATTCTTTCATGTGCTTCCGTCTCTCACTTCTAAACTCGGTTAGCTATCTCTTCTTCCTCTAGCGCTCCCCTTTCTCCTCTGACT
Organism: Ascarosepion bandense; assembly: GCA_037127315.1. Classification (NCBI taxonomy): domain Eukaryota; kingdom Metazoa; phylum Mollusca; class Cephalopoda; order Sepiida; family Sepiidae; genus Ascarosepion; species Ascarosepion bandense. Next base: position 3,382,378 of record JBBBDQ010001823.1, on the reverse strand, counting down.
GTACGCTACTTGAGAGCATCTCTACTAATATCGACAGAGCCATTTCTTCTCACCCATTTGCCCATATATTTGTGTTTGGCGATTTTAACGCCCACCACACCAAGTGGCTTGAAAACTCAGCCACCGACCTTGCTGGGATCCGCATCGTGTATTTTTCAATAACCCAAGCTCTAACGCAAGTGGTGGAGTTCCCCATGCGTTTCTCTAATAACCCTAACGGAAGGGACTCTTTACTCGACCTTTGCTTTACTTCCATTCCAGACTCCTGCACTATCAGGCAGCTCTGCTCCCTCGGAAACTCTGACCACGCCGTAGTTTCCGTCAACATCTCAATCCGCGCTAACTCTACCCAAGAAAATCAGCCCAGCAGAATATCATACTGCTACCAGAGAGCAGACTGGGCCTCGTTCCGAGACTTCCTCTGCTACGTCCCCTGGAACAACGTCTTCGATCTTCCTATCGAAGACTGTGCCTCCGAGGTCTCCTCTTGGGTTAAGGCTGGCATCGATGTTTTTATCCCGGCCAGGAAATTCCAGCTAAAATCAAGTTCGTCCCCTTGTTCTCACCCGCTTGCTCGGCCGCCATTGCGCACCGGAACCATTTCTCCCGGCTCTATCGAAGCTGCTCGTCGAACCAAAACAGGCGCCTTTTCGCCTCAGTACGGAATAAGTGTAAAAAACTACTGAACGAAGCTAAGAGGACGTTTGCTACCAGAATGAGGCAACGCATAGCCTCCTCTAAGTTTGGCTCCAAAGATTACTGGCGACTCTGCAAAAGCGTGCTCAACAAGAGCAAGACTTGAATATCCCAACTAATCAATGAATTTGAAGTTCTCACATCCCTAGCGGACAAGGCTGAATGCTTTGCCCGTAGATTCTCCACCAATTCGACACTGGACTCGTTAGGAATACCTACACCCGACTTCCCACCCAGAACTAAAGCTCAACTAAATAACGTCCACATTACACCCTCGCTGGTGGTCGAGATAATTGCACAAGTTGACCCACACAAAGCGAGCGGCGGTGACGGAATCCCAGTCATAGTACTGAAGAAATGTGCCCCAGAACTCTCGTCTGTCCTCTCTAAACTCTATACCCTCTGCCTATCTGCTTCCTGTTTTCCTGCCTGTTGGAAGTCCTCCTGGTTAGTTCCTATATTTAAGAATTCCGGCTAACCCTCAGACCCCGCCAATTACCGTCCTATCAGTCTCCTTCCGATCATTGGCAAAGTTATCGAAGCCATTATCAACGCCGAGGTAATTCAGCATCTCACGGCCCACAGGCTTCTCTCTGACAAACAGTACGGGTTTCGCTTCACCTGGTCTACTGCTGATATGATAACGACCATTACCGAGTACATATACCGGGTACTTGACAAGAATGGCGAAGCCTGAACCGTTGCCTTGGATATCTCCAAAGCGTTCGACAGGGTTTGGCACGCTGGCCTCTTGTGAGAACTGCGGATCTACGAGATAACTGGACATCTGTTTGACCTCATCCCATCATTCCTTTCTAACCGCACATTGAAGGTAGTATTAAATTGACATGCCTACCAAAACTACCATACGAACGCGGGCGTCCCTCAAGGTTCTATCCTAGGTCCCACGCTCTTTATGGTGTACATTAATGATCTCTCAAGTAGGTATGTACGCCGATGACACAACAATTTACTCTCGCATCGATCAAAAACCAGGAGTGGGCGACAAAGCGAACCTCGCTGCCTTGCTTGAAAAAGACCTCCAATCCGTATTGGCCTGCGGTAGGAAATGGCTAGTAAATTTCAGTGCTTCTAAAACGAATCTTTTATCAACTAACCACCATGGGCAATCGCATCTACCTCCCATTAGCGTGGGACAGGCTTGCCTCCCAGAGAGTAAAATACTACGTTTCCTTGGTCTTACACTTTCGGCGGACCTCAAATGAGATGACTATATAGAATCCATTGCCAAATCTGCTGCTATGAAAGCCGGCTCTCTGTGCAGGGCCCGGAAGTATTTTCCCACCTGAATCTATTCTGCTCATATACAAATCTACCATCCGCCCATGTATTGAATATTACTGCCATATCTGGTCCGGTGCTCCTGCTGCTCTCCTTGGGCTTCTTGACAAAATACAAACGAGGATCTGTAACGTGGTTGATACTGACTTGGCAGACCGGCTGCAACCACTCTTTCACCGGCGTGATGTGCTTCCCTGTGCCTCTTCTACAAGTACTTTCATGGCTTCTGCTTCGATGAACTTAGAGCACTGGTGCCGGCTAAGCAGGAATTTACACGAGATACTAGATTAGCAACTATAATATAATATAGTTCTTCCCAGTTCTTCCCAGTCTTTCTCCGACGTTTCCAGTCCGTTTCCGTAGATTCAGCAGGATGACAAGTCAGGTACACCCTTTTACAGTTAAACAGATAAGATGTAACCGTAAATTCTTTCCAACAGCTTCTTTTTTCGTGTTTCCCGCCTGTGGAACTCCCTTACTCAAGTCTGCTTTCCCTACGGCTACAATTTCCAGCTGTGTAAATGTAGGGTCAATAGACACCTCCTATCACACTAACTCCCAATTATTCTCAGAACACTCTCATCTACCCAACCCTCATGCTCGGTATCCTTACCCGCCTATCACCCACCCTCTGACATTTCCTATATTTAACCATTCTCGGTATCCCTACCTGCCTATCACCCACCCTCTGACATTTCCTATATTTAATCATCTTTTCTCCACTCTATGTAGCCTCCTGCACAGTAGTGGCAGTGACATGCCTTGCTCGTGGTGAAACGCGTATAAAAAAAAACATATATATATATAATTTTCATTATTGCTTCTATTTCCTTTAAAAATTCGTTTTTGTTCACATGTTTTGTTTTTTTTTATATTGTTCTTTGTATCCATTTTTGGGAGCATACCTCTGTCGCCTCAATCTTCCCTTCGACTATGGGAGTATTGTCCAGCAGTTCCATAATAGGACATTTTTAGTTGGTAAATAGCAATATTTTCTATAGTTGCACTGGGTAAATTGTTACCATTTTTTTTATTTTTCATTTCACGCAAGCGCACTATTTGTTTTTTTTGTTTTTTTGTCCAGTTGAAGCTTAAAGGTATGTGAACGCTTTAAACTAAAGCAAAGTAATTTACACTGAAATACATTCATTATTATTTTGTTAATTTACTCCAAAGAAAAGAAATTTTTTTCTTCATCTTTTTTTTCTTTTATTTTGTTTAATAAAAATTATCTTGCATTGCAAATCAGATGGACTGTTTTTCTTTGCATGCACCAGTAATTGATGCATTGGGAAATGCTATCGAAAGAAACATTACTCATTTACTTTGAACTACTATATTAAAAAAAAGTAGTGATGAATTATGATGGATTCTGATATAATATTGGAAGCCTTGCAAAAACAGGGAATACATTTACAACTGTCGATTGTCAAGAGATTTTTTAAGTTCTTCCCAGTCTTTCTCCGACGTTTCTAGTCCGTTTCCGTAGATTCAGCAGGATGACAAGTCAGATACACGAACAGGATTGTGGGCGTCTGATTTGCTGGCATTCTTCCTTTCTATCTCAGTCTATTCATTGCATCTACAAGGAATGATACAGACGATAGCCCATCAAAAGTAAAGCGGGAAAAACTGTTACCTAAAGAAAAATGGCTGCCGTAGATACAATTTGTTTCTGTATCGCTGAGGTCGAATTGAATAATTCTCGTCACGTAAAGCACAAAGTGTTTAAGATTTTTTTTCTGATGCTGCTACTCAGGTTCAAGTAGGTAACTGAAAATGGAAGAGAATGAAATAAAATTGAGAATAAATTGGAAACTAAATACCGAACATAAAACAATGTTCAATTTAGAGCATGAGCACAATTGTCATTTTTCAGAGTCGATATTTCCCAATACATTTTAATCTGAGAAACAAAAGTGACTTTTCCTATTACATTAAAGCAAGTTAATTGTATAATAAGATATTGGCTGATTGATCATTATAGGTTTTAACAATTGCTTTTTTTTTCAAGATTTAAATTCAGTATTTTCAATAATCAAGAGATTTTTCGTGAGAAGAATAAAACAAAGATAATATTAGCCATGAGAATCTGCCTTTCCTTTTAATCTTTGCTCAAAAATTTTTAACGGTTCTTTTTTTTTTTACATTTTTAATGACATTTTTTTTATTCCTAGCTAAACAGATGAGAGAACTGTATATTTAATCTTACATTTTATACAGGATTAATTGATATTCAGTCTTTGCTTTATTTACTTTCTTTAACAAAACTTTCCTTTTTCTTTTCCAAACTACAATTTATTAAATGATTTCCTTTAGTTGGACGAACTTCCTGTTATTCACGCCTACCTTGATTAAATAAGAAATGTATGCGGAGCCAATTTTGCTATAAAATCCCCAGCTAATAACATGATTTCTTGCTTTATATATCAAAGACATCTTCATTGCCGCTGTGAAAGATTTACGGTCAGACAATCGATGAAGGTTGTAAGTATTCCGTTGCCAATTAAGGGATTTCGCACATATAATGAGATCACATATAACTATTAAATTCTTCGTTACGTCGAATTCACCCGAAGCAAATGTCTCGGCGATCATTTTTTCATCGTTTTTTTTTTTTTTTTTTTTTTTTTTTTTGTTCACACGCAATCGAAATAATTGCTATTCTGGTGTTAGAACCGTCGAGAAATAAATTAGATATGTGATAAGTTGCTATGGTCAAAGTAAAATGGGACCCATAAACAAATTAATGAATACTGATTGCATGGTATATATGATTCCTCGAACTGTATCGGAAATTATTGGATTTTCCGGAAAGTTAATACTGATTTTAAGGGAGATTAAAACACAAATCAAAATTGTGCCATTATAAATTTTTCAACTACACATGAAACATTTTGTGGCACAAACATTCTCCATTTTTTCTTCAAGTTAAATATTCCTTCTTCCCAGCATTGTGGGTGATTTTTTCGGCAAATAACGCATTATGTTAGTTTTTTTTAATCATTCAAAAAATTTTTACCATAGAAATTATATTGCGAAAAGCTGAAAATTGAACATCCGAAAGAGTAAATATGGCAGGTTGGGTAACACATCCCAGGCAACTGCAACAATTACTGAAGGCTTGTCAAAATAAAGTAAGGTCTGGTATTATCTTAATCGAAAGAACTTTTTCGTCAATTCCGGCCGTTCTTTGTTGTTACCTTTATTTCCTGCAGGTATGAATAGCAATTTTCAGAATCACTACACTGGTTACTTGGTATAAGTTCATAATATAGTATTCCTTTCCCTTTTCATTAGATGCACAGCATGACTTTGTTAGGATGACGATCTGCATTTCGACTGGCTGCAGGATCTTTTCCGCTAAACAAGTTTTAAACGTCCATTTCTCATCACTCGTCACAATTTGCTTAAATAGAGCGCTTTTTACTTGTTTTATACAGTAAATCACAAATAGAAACTGCAATCCAAAATATTCTTTTCATTCATACCAGTACCCAAACATCATACATATTTTAGTAACCAAGATTCACTAAATACTCATGAACTGTAATGTTGATAAATTTATTGTTTCTGCCAATTGTAGCGTAAAGCAGGTTATTGTAAAACAATATCTTAATTTGGTCGTCATTTGTAGTGGAGACGTCTGTCTCAGCGTTTTTCATTAATAAGGTTACAATCACTAGCTCTAAACTTAGCGAAACACTTTCGTACAATTCTGAAAATTAAAGTACCTTCAGCGCTCTCAGTATATATATTTTGTCGCTTGCAATTCATATTTGCCTTTCTTCTAATAAAAGGAAGGCAATATTTAACAATGCATTTGAAATCTTCTGTTTTTCATAGGGAGGCAAAATTGACATGATTAAGTCATTTTTAATTTTTTCTCAAGTGAAGTTTGCTCTAAACAGAAGTGTAAACCTATTAACGTATTTTCCGGCTTACAAGACACTGAGGCTTGGAAAACGCACCTTAAAATTAGAAAGAAATTTCTAAGAAAAATCATTCATTTTCATGCAACAACATATTCGCCATGCATCTCTCATATACTGGCGCCAAGTATTGTTTATATTAATCACTCGTACGATTTTGGTTGCATGGAAATAACATACTAGTTGGTGGTCAGGAAATATAGTATATTACTTACAATTTTTAAGGATGGTTTTATTTTCATAAAAATGAATTTGTTTTTAAATATGCATGAAAAATATTATAAACAATCAAATAAATATTATTTATCTTCAGATCCAATAAACTAGTCTCTGCTGGATTTAAGTAACAGCTCTAAACTATCACCTGCACAGTCATTACTACTCTCAGTAATCTGCAATAAATGACTCTCAGTACCACTCAGATCTTGATGGTAACCATGGCGTTATTGATAAATTTGTCTTGAAAAACACACACTGCGTATTTGTAGCAAATAAAGTTTGTAAGCCGGAAAATATATATATATCGATAATTTGTCGTGTTCTAACATGTTGGAATATGAGTGACAAAACATCGGCTTAATCTTTGCGAAAAATTTAATATATTCAAAATCTTGCTTATTATCATAACAAATGTAAAACAACATAACAAAAAAAATCGAACTGACTGAAAATAGAAATAGTTTTCTTTATATACTGTATAATTTTAGGTTGCTGGTTGAGTTTGTTTCCTCACAACTGCCTATATTTTGCAGCAGATTCTAGTTGCTAATATTTGTTGCTTCAATACACACACACACACACACACACACACACACACACATATATATATATATATATATATATATATATATCTCGCACTTCCCGCCTGTGGAACTCACTCCCGTATTCTTGCTTTCCTGACGGCTACGACCTCCAGAAATTTAAAAGCAAAGTTAATACTCACCTACTAACCACTGGACTCTAGCTCTCTCTCCTCCCCTGTATAATTTTCACGTTCTCTCCGCCCATGTATCTGTCATTGCACCTGCTTTCTCAGCTTTCTATTGTTCCCCTCTAACTAGCTTGTACTCCTCACTCTTTTCTAATTAATCTTTCTACATTTGTGTAAGCCCCTGCACATCAGTGGCATTTCTGCCTTGCTCGGGGTGAAATGATTAAAAAAAAACAAAAAAAAACAATATATATATATATATATATATATATATATATATATATATACGAGATGATGCTTTAAATTTATTAACAATCCAAAAATGTGAAACTGAATTTGTAAGAGAAAGGCAAAGTCTTGAGAATGACGCAAGATTGTCGGCCCCCCAACTGCTATCAGAGAAAAAAAAACATTGATCATATTGACCAAAATTGGATGGTCGATAGACGATAGATTATGAATAAATTAGCCAATGCTATTAAAATATCCCGCGAGAAATTTGAAAAGATTCTGCACAATGAACTGAGTTCGACGAAACTTTCTGTTTTGTGGCTGTGTCTTCTTCTAAAACCGAATCTAATGCACTCCAGATTGATGCTATCACCGAAAAATTCATATTGTTTGAGGAATTTCCAGATGGTTTCCTTGACGATTTCTTACACTAGGATGTATGTTGAGTTCAGCAAAAAAAAAAGATAATACATACAGTTCAAACATCCCACTTCACTCTCTTCAAGGAAGACCAAGGTCGTTTCATCCTTAGAAAATACATACACTTAGTTTTCGGAATGCAGAATGCATTGAATTTTCTGATTATCTCTAAAATAGCCACAGCACCAATGGAGACTACAATACCACCTTGTTTAGACAGACAAAAAATTTTGAGACGAAACGCCAATGAAAACTGACGAAATGTGTTTTGTTTCGACAGGACAAAACTTCACACAACTCCTTCATTACAATGGATGTTCTGCGTGGATGTGAAATTTAATTGGTTGATCCCCATCCTTATTCTCTTGATATGGCTGCATCTGACTGTCATCTGTTCTGCAACAACGAAAAACATTTGGCTGGCAACCAGTAACTCAGTAGTTATAACGTAATATCTGTTGTTGAGTATTTTCTTCATACAGCACTGTAACATCAAGAGATAGGTGTGTAGACCGCATAATTAATATGTTGAAAGATAGATCACATTTACTAACATTCAGTAAAATTATTTTGGTCAGCCTTTGAAATTTCCAGTCAACCATCATTTTTATAGGCAGTAAAATTCAGAATAGAATTGGTAAATAATCTAGGATAAGGTTGGTAAAATAATCCAGGAGGATCGTAGTAATATATTTAAAATATTAAAATTGATCAAATAGAGAGCTGAATGAAAATTAATTTAACGTACAGAGCGAATAATTATTTATTTAACTATAAAATTAAATAAAACTTGACGGAGAAATGGCTAGTTTCAACATGTCATTTTAAGACATGCATTCTCAACACCATATAAACAAAATAAAATGAGGAAAATTTCTAAGCACAGAGGTAAAGGAAGGGAGATATTGGTTTTTATAGGGTTAGGCCAGCGGATAATAAAGGCTCTTATCTAATGTTTTGAGCTTAGGGTGTTATAATTTGAAGCACGATATGATTGCATGAATTTTCTAAATTGTAGCAAACTGGAAAATGCTCCATAGTTTGTAATTGTCTTTATTTGCATTTGGTATTATCATAAGTGGCCCTATACATAAACCGCGTATAGCATCTCGTAAGTTAAGCTCCATAGACTGCTGGCAGCTCTATAGCAGTGTGCTAAATAAGAGTAAGCTCTCATTCCCCTCTTTAGTCAATGAATTTGAGGTCCTCAGCTCTTCAGCGGTGAAGGCTGAGTGCTTTGCTTGCAGATTCTCTACAAATTCGGCACTGGATTCATCTGAAGTATCTGTACCCAACTTCCCATATAGAACTGAAACCTAACTGACTTACATCTGTCTTACACCCTCGATAACATAATTTCTCGACAACATAATTTCAAAGCTTGACTCTTATAAAGCGAGCGAAGATGACAAAATCCCAGTCATTCTCATGAGGAAATGTGCCGCTGAATCCTCCTCTTACCTCTCCAAACTCTATAAGTACTGCATCTTTATTTCCTGCTTTCCTGCCTACTAAATTTCTTCCTCTGTGGTTCCTATATTTAAAAATACTGAAGAACCCTGTGACCTCTCTAATTATCACCCTATCAACCTCCTACCAATGTTAGTCAAAGTGTTCAAAGCCATTATCAAAGCCGAAGTGGTTCAACATGTCACATGCCACAGTATGGATTCCGAATGAATCAGGTTAATCTCCCTGAAAGCAAAACACTGCGTCTCTTCGGCCTAACTCTCTCAACAGACCTCAAGTGGAATGACTACATCGAATCCATAGCTAATTTTGCTGCTAGGAAGGTTGGTTCACTGTGTAGGACCAGGAAATTTTTTCCGTCTGAATCCATCCTGCGCATATATAAATCTACCATCCACTCGTGTATTGAGTATTGGATCGGACCGATTCTGACGTGGTAGCTCAGCAGCAGTCATATTTTCAATGTGGCTTCCCTATGTCTCTTCTACCAATATTTCACGGCTTCTCTCTGCATGAATTCCCTCAAGATAGTAACCTTTCACAATGAAACCAATTAAATATCACCGCATCTTCTACATCTATTATCTTCTTTTCTCGTACTTCCTGTCTGTGGAATTCCCTTCCGTATACTTGCTTCCCTGACAGCTACAATCTCCAAGAATTTAAATGTAATGTCAATTGTCATTAATCTTCTGACTCGCATCCTTTCCCTCATGTTCTTTTTTACGTCCACTTTACTCTCATCACACCAGTAAACCCATCCTTTTCTTACCCACCTTCTGACTCGTCTCTCTTTCTCATCACTTTCCTCCCATGTAACCCCTGCATTCCAGTGGCAGTAACAACGTTTTTGCTTGGGATGAAATGTTCAAAAAACATACCTATTTCTGAACTTTGTCTCAGCAGAGACAAAATTTTGTTTGGAAAAACCAGAAGCGTCAAGCCTCACTGGGATCAGGAGGAAGGATTGTGTGGTGTTGTAAGAGAGAGTGTATTCTACGTTGATAAAGTGGTTTCAGAACAGAGATAAATTGTTATGTTATCAAGTTGTTCAAATGAAAGTAAAAACAAACTGTAATATGACTCGATACTCTTTATGAAAAATGAGTTTACAGAAACCATTTAAACCAACAAATATCTTACCGAGTTTAAATTTAGAATTGTTTTTCGGTTTGGATTTCACAACATGAATGCAGTTGTTACTTGCCACAGTGTTTCGATCTTTTCTTGAAGTTATTTCTTTATGATCAGAAAATGACGTTTTAGAAAATTAGCTACTAGTCAATAATTTTATTGTAGAAAAAAAATTAAGACAAAAACCGAAGCAGCAAGAAAAAATTCTACTGAATGCTTAAATATTTCATTAAGTAAACAAACATGGATATAAAAATGTAGTAATGAGAATATGAATAAAACATATGAATAAAAACTGGGAATAAATAAAAATAAACAAATAATAAATGTAAATTCAAATTTCGCCATCTTAAAAATTCTAGATTCAGAAGCCATAATCGACTAATCAATCAGTAACAATTCCAATCAGGATACGAATATACTTGTCGATATATATATATATATATATATATATATATATATATGTGTGTGTGTGTGTGTGTGTGTGTGTGTGTGTGTGTGTGTGTCTAATTTGTTTTTTGTGCATTATTTTCAATCTATACTCGTATTTCAGTAGATTTGAGTATGCCGACTGACACACATTTTCGTTCAAATTTTATCGTAAATAATCTGGACGTTAGAAATAAACATATAAATATACTGTTTCATTAAAAACAAAATATCGATTCAAATACGAATACCAATTAAACATAATGTTCAAATAAATAAGTTAATGTCCAGACGAACTTAAGTTGTTGTATAAGTACGTTCATGACTTCTGCTCAGACGAACTTAAGTCACTGGTGCCTCCTCAACAGGTGTTTACTTGCTCCCATGTTCTTGTTTTCCTGACGGCTACAACCTCCAGAAATTTAAATGCAATGTCAATACTCATCTGCTAGCCACTTGACTCTAGCCGTTCCCCCACCACGTATATCCTTCCCTTTCTCTCCACCCTTGCAACTGTCATTACACCTGCATTTTCATCTTTCTATTGCTTCTTTCTAATTAGTTTGTAATCCTCTTCTCCCTCCTCTAATTAATTTTCTTTCAGTTATGTAGTCCCTCGCACATCAGTGGCATTTACGCCTTGCCCGGCGTGAAATGATTAAGAAAAAATGTATGATTTTAATACATTTCGTTAATCTTCGGATTTGTCCGTAACATAGAGGTAATGATGTCGAGTTCATGAATGGTGAGGATAATCTAACAATCTACTTCATATAAAATATTGTTATATTTGTGTTATATTTGTACAGAGAGCCCAGTGGATATTATCGACAGCAATATGCTATTTATAAAGGAAAACTCAACATATCATTTAGATTGGTTATAAATTTTAATTCATTTGTATGAGCTAAATTGCCTCATTTCATCACACCGCCCTATATTCGTTTCAAAGGACCTCTAATCCGTGATGGATTTGGCTAAGAAATGGCTCGTAAAATTCAATTCTTCCAAAACGAAGCTGCTGTCAATTAACCACCACAGACCGCACCTCCCTCCCATTAGCATGGAAGAGGCATGCCTCCCAGAGAGTAAAACTCCGCCTGCTTGGCCTGACACTCTCAGCGGACCTCAAGTGGAGTGACTACGTCGAATCCATTGCTAAATCCGCTGCCATGAAAGTTGGCTCCCTGTGCAGAGCCCGGAAATTCTTTCTGCCTGAATCTATCCTGCACTTATACAAATCTACCATCCGCCCGTGTTTTGAATACTGTTGCCACATCTAATCGGGTGCCCCTTCTATTCTCCTCGGGCTTCTTGACAAAATACAGCGAAGAATCTGTAATTCCCGCATTTCCCGCCTCTGAGATTCCCTTCCTCAAGCTTGCTTCCCCGGCGGCTATAACCTCCAGGAGTTTAAATGTAAGATCAATAGACACCTCCTAACACACGAACCCTCCCATTTTCTCTAACTCTCCCCCTATGTACATCCTAACTCGTCTATCGCCCTGTGTAACTACCTGCGCTATAGTGGCAATGGACTTCCGTGCTTGGGGTGACATGATGAAAAAAAAAAAATTCTTTTATTCGAATCTAGTTATAAGAAAACTTTGGGGGTGGCGAATTTAAAATTCTAGGTAATGCTTTGTGTAACATTTTTGGCACCATGCATTAATAGAATAAGTATTTCATCGTTGCTGATCAGTAGGTGTTAATTAAATCAAAATGTATGAAAGTTACTCAAATTTAAATCGAAAGGTGGCTGCCAAAACTTTGTCTTACAGAGCACACACACACACACACACACACACACACACACACACACACACACACACA
>JBBBDQ010001823.1:3360000-3367500 GCA_037127315.1 Ascarosepion bandense | reverse complement strand
AAGAAATGAGTTGGCTGCTATTTTAGTAGAACGATAATATTTGTTTACTTTAAGCCCATGGGACGATGGTTTATTCGACTTTCAGCTGGTTGAATTTTGACTAACCCTCTCTTGCAATATTTTTCAAGCCCTAGTCAATTTATTTCTACCTTGTCATTCCAAACACGAGGCCCGAACTATTTCCGTTTTCCACTGCAGTTTTATTAAAAATACTTAAAAACTGTGTTGTTGAAGATATGTACCGCGTTTTTATTTCCCTCTCCCGACATTTGACTTACTATGTCAACATGTAAGTAATATCATTTAAAAATTTCGATTTACAGGGGAAGGGGAGAAAATTATTGTTATTGTCAGTTCGTTTCTATCAGCTCTCCTGGTATTCAAAACAAAGAAAATCCTCAAGACCAGTATTTTGCCCTAACGTTACATTTCGTCAAAACCCATTGACAAATATTTTGACTAACTAGCTTTGATAAATTCGCATACTTCAAACACCAAACGCAATTCTGCACTCAGCGAATCTGTAATCTGTATTTTCCACTTTTTATTACTCGGCTACTTTTCCAAGCTAAAAAAATTGTATTCTTCAATTTTAGAGAAATCTCTTCTCATCTTGAATTAAAACCAGCAATCTGTAAGTAGGGTTACATGATTGTCTTGTGTAGCAGCCAGCCTATGGGATAGAAAATTGTAACTTTTTACCCGTGGAGAACGTAATTAGAAAATACTCTTCAGCCTTTTTCATTGAGACTGAAAACCTGTTCTTCTATATGCCGTGTCAGGAGGTTGGTGACTATGGCTCTCCGCAATTTCCTTTTCACGTTATCTTCGCTTTATTATGTTTGAAAATTTTTTTGCGGGTTTAAGTACTCTGAAATTTTCGTGTTTTGCTACACAGAAATAGTTTAATTAAAACTTTTTAAATTGTTATTTTCTGTAAATAAAAAATATATTATCTACGAAGAGTAATTAAAATAAAATGCAACTCTTTGCTAATTAAAATTATATATGGAAATGTAGATATATGCTATCCAGCAATTTTGACCACATAATGGGTTTTAAAAAATATTACTACGCTTTGCCGATGAACGATATATCTTTAAATTTGGCTACAACGTTGCTGATTGATTTTGCTAGTATTCTTAAACTGACACTTTTTTTGTATATGCTGTGTCTCTTTAAAATAATGGCGATCACGATTATTTACAATTTTCTATCTTTTACATCTCTTAATTTTTTTTATCATTAGGTTATTTCTTCTAAAACTTTGTTCCGCCATCCATATACTCAATTCCGTTATGTAGCTTAAGTATTGCTTTCCTCTGTAGTTCCTGAGAAGTTTTAACCAATTTGGTGGAAGAAAGTGAGTCTTTTATTCGGTCAACTATGGTATGTAGATAAATATCTATTTCAGTAAGCTCGTATATAAGTAATAACTCCGATGTCAATTCTTTTTCAAATACTTGTGGCTTTGACTATTGCTGAAATATGTATGACTTAGCTGTACACTTTAGACTTTTAAAAGTAGGATTAATGTAAACATTTAACCGCGTAAACAAGACGAAGAATTTTATCGTTTTAACTTGTCTAGACAGTATAAATTTATGTCTTTTTCAACGTTTTCTGATGACTATCATTTATCATTTTCAATTTTCTCCCCTTTTTTCTTTCGATGTTTTTCTTATATTCATCTTACTTTCATTCATACAGATATTGATATTTACAGTGGTTTATACATCAGACTGTCAGCAAATAGCCATACGGGATACACGCTTGGGCGATCATGTCTTTCGAAACATCACTGACTAGGCAGATTTCTCTCTATAGGTTGCCATTAGTTTCTGCGGTAGATCGGTTGCCAACCAAGGATATTGAACCCAGTCTCTTTTTGTATGTAACGCATAGGGTTAATAACTTTTCCAAAGGTATTTCTGTGACAGGGAATTAAACGAACAGGACTGGAATCTGTAATCAGCTATCTGACCAGGTAGCAATTACACCAAAACACACATTAATTTTTCGATCTCCCAATCCCTTACGCAAGTGGTGGTCTTCCTCACGCGTTTCTCTAATAGCCCTAACGGAAGGGACTCGCTACTATATCTCTGCTTCACTTCCACCCCAAATTCTTGCTCCACCAGACAGCTCTGCCCTCTCGGAAATACTGACCATGCCGTAGGTTCTGACAACATCTCCCTCCACTCCACCCCTACCCAAGAAACCCAGACCAACAGAATATCCTACTGCTATCAAAGAGCAGACTGGGATTCGTTCCGTAACTTCCTCTGCGACGTCCCTTGAAACAATGTTTTTAGTTTTCCTACCGAAGACTATGCATCAGAGGTCTCCTCTTGGGTTAAGGCTGGCATTGATGCATTCATCCCTGCCAGGAAATTTCAGCTTAAATCCCATTCGTTTCCTTGGTTCTCGCCCGCTTGCTCGGCCGCCATTGCCCACCGGAATCACGTCTTCCGGATTTATCGTAGCCACGTGTCGGACCAAAACAGGCGCCTTTTCGCCTCAGCTCGTAATAAGTGCAAAAAGATACTTAACGAAGCTAAGATGCTGTTTACTGCCAGGATAAAGCAGCGCATAGCTTCTTCCAAGTTCGGCACCAAAGACTACTGGCGCCTCTGCAAACGCGTGCTTAGCAAGAGTAAGTCCTCAATACCCCCACTAATAAACGGGTTTGAGATCCTCACCTCCTCAGCGGACAAGGCTGAATGCTTTGCCCATAGATTCTCGACCAATTCAACTCTGGATTCGTCTGGAATCCATACACCCGATTTCCCATCTAGAACTGAGGCTGAATTGAATGACGTCTACATCACTCCCTCGCTGATTTCTAGCATAATCTCAAAACTTGACCATCACAATGCGAATGGTGGGGATGGAATCTCAATCATAGTTTTGAAGAATTATGCCCCTGAACTCTCCTCTATCCTTTCTAAGCTCTACAACATCTGCCTCTTTTCCTCCTGCTTCCCTGCCTGTTGGAAGTCTTCTTCTGTGGTTCCAATATTCAAGAACACTGGTGAACCATCGGGCCCCGCAAATTACCGCCTCATGAGCCTTCTTCCGATCTTCGGCAAAGTGTTCGAAGCCATTATCAATGCCGAGGTCGTTCAGCATCTCACACCCACGGGCTTCTCTCGGATAAACAGTATGGCTTCCGCTTCACAAGGTCCACTGCTAATATGCTAAAGACCATCACCGAGTATATATACCAGGATCTCGACAAGAATGGTGAAGCCCGAACCATCGCCTTGGATATTTCTAAAGCATTCGACAGACTATGGCATGTCGGCCTTTTACGGAAACTGCGAAGCTATGGCATAACTGGACTTTTGTTGGACTTAATCCAGTCATTCCTCTCTAACCGCACACTGAAGGTGGTATTAAACGGACATGTCTCCCAGAACTACCCTACAAATGCGGGTGTACCCCAACGCTCTATCTTAGGTCCTACGCTCTTTCTAATCTTTAGCAATGATCTCCACGATGCCATAAGTTCACAAGTAGGCATGTACGCCGATGATACCACAGTTTACTCTCGCCTCGATCAAAAATCTGGAGTAGGTGACAAGTCGAACCTCGCTGCCGAGCTTGAGAAGGACCTCCAATCCGTGGAGGATTGGGGTAAGAAATGACTCGTAAAATTCAATTCTTCCAAAACGAAGCTGCTATCAATTAACCACCACAGACCGCACCTCTCTCCCATTAGCATGGAACAGGCTTGCCTCACAGGGAGTAAAACACTAGGCCTGATTGGCCTCACACTCACAGCGGACCTCAAGTGGAATGACTATATCGAATCCATTACTAAATAGGCTGCTATGAAAGTCGGTTCTGTCCGTCTGAAACTATCCTGCACATATATAAATCTACCATCCGCCTCTGTATTGAATACTGCCCTTTTTTGTATGGTAAAGGACTCGACTTGAGTATGCATATACACCTGTCATAATGAGATACGTCAGATCTGTTGGAGTTACAGTACGAGTAACGTAAATATCCGTAAGTTACCGAAAGATATCAAAGTTACACAGAGAATACGACGTCAGTAGTCATAGTAGCTCTGAGCTCCACTCATCCAGAATAGTATTACACGGATATACTATTCCAGCACGGCTTCACATCAAGAGAGAGAGAAAGATATATATATTGTATATATGTATATATATCTTAACATACACACATATATGTATTATATATATATATATATATATATATATATATATATATATATATATATAAGGTGAGAGAGAAAAAGATATATATATAAATAGAGAGAGAGACGGGTAAACGGGTTAAATTATTAATATGAATCAACTGAAAAGTTAGACTGATAGTCTCATTCATTATATAGTAGCTCTCTCTCAGAGCAATGTAAACTTTAGATTTCTTGTCGGTCATACAAAATTATGGTGCTATCTTTTCATTACTGTCACCATTTACGAATTTGGACCGTCTTCAGTGACAGTTATTTATCCAATGTTGAGATTAAAGATTCAGATGTGGCACTATAAATCTGAGACGTGGATATATAACTTTCTGAGCCGGGAAAGAATCGTCTGCTTTTACAGTCTACCTTAAAGATCCATAATCTGAGCTTCTCCCATCATTGTCAAGACCAACTTCTTTCCTCTCTTCAAAACACTCGTCAATAACACTCTGTGATTTTTATCTTCGCTGTCGCATCCTTAGATGATCATTTTATTATTCGAGAGTAAATCACTACGCCTGCTTGGCCTGACACTCTCAGCGGACCTCAAGTGGGATGACTACGTCGAATCCATTGCTAAATACCCTGCCATGAAAGTCGGCTCTCTGTGTAGGGCCCGGGCATTCTTTCCGCCTGAATTTATCCTGCAATTATATAAATCCACCATCCGCCCGTGTATTGAGTACTGCTGCCACATCTGGTCGGGTGCTCCTATTCTCCTCGGGGCTCTTGACAAAATACAGCGAATAATCTGTAATGAGTTTGATACCGACTTGGCTGACCGCCTGCAGTATCTCTCTCACCGGCGTGACGTGGCTTCCCTGTGCCTCTTTTATAAATACTTTCATGGTTACTGCTCTGAAGAACTTAAATCACTGGTGCCCCCTAGATGTGAATTTGCACGAGATAATAGATTGGCAACTATGTCCCACCCTTTTACAGTGAAACCGATGAAATGTAACCGCAATTTCTACTCCAACATCTTCTTTCCTCACACTTCCCGCCTGTAGAATTCCCTACCGCATGCTTGCTTCCCCGACGGCTATAACCTCCAGGAGTTTAAATGTAAGGTCAATAGACACCTCCTAACAAACTGACTCACACCCACTCTCTCCAACTCTCTCCCTATGTACATCCTAAGTCTTCTACCACTCTCCTTCTGACATTTCCCATACCCAATCCCTCTATGTAACCCCCTGTGCTTTTAGTGGCAGTGGAATTCCTTGCTTGGGGTGACACGATTAGAAAAAATATGTACAAATACGCACAACGTGTATATATACACATCTGTATTATTTTTCTAAGACATATATTTCTTTCTTACATTCCTTTTATCTTAAATTTGTCACATTTAGCACTAGTGTAGCCAGTATAATTAAACGGCAATTGCCACTTTTATCTATTGATATATTTCTTATTTCTTATTCTTTCTTATTCATTTCTTATTCTTTCTTATTTCTTATTCTTTCTTATTCATTTCTTATTCTTTCATTGACAATAACCTCCTTTTTCTTTACTACACATCAGCGTCATTTCTTTTTTCATCGGGGTGAAATGAAAATTTAAAAAATTATAAATTTCAATCTTTTTCAAATTTATCTGGTGAGCGAAATATCGTTCGTTTTTTCTTTCTTTCATCTATTCGTTATTTCGATCTTTCTTGCTCAGTTATTTTTTTAATCATCTTACCCCAATCAAGGAGGGTCGCAGGGGATTACCGTGAGAGAAAGAACGGTGTTCAAGGACTATTGACGAAAATATTATAAGTGAACGGTATTCTAGAAGATAGAATTTGGCAATTGACGTTGCATTGAGATTTTTGGAGATTGTAGCTATCGGGGAAGCAAGTAAAAAGAAGGGAGATTCACAGGCAAAAGATGCGAGAAAAAAACTGTTTCATTTAACTATTTAAACGGTAAAAAATTGGGAAATAGACGCTAATCTAGTAACACGCTTAAATTCATGGGGTAAGGTCACCATAATAAAATACTTTGCCTGTATATTGTTCATGCTGATGTTTTTCTTGCCAACGTTGTTTCCTTGTTCAAGAGCTTTATTCTTGGCTTTCTTTTTCATATTTCTGCTGCAACAATTGCTTCTTGGGTTTTGTTTTGGTTTTCTACGGAAACTACTAAATGTAAATCTGTTTGTATTTAATACCTTTTTTATGATTGAAAATGTTTTCTTTCTCTTTTCATATTGTTTGACTACTTGTATAATCCTGTCTTTTTTTGTTTCCATGTAAGTTAATAAGCCTGTATTTGTTATCTTGTATGAGAATTCTAGCAGAATAAGTCCTTTCTTATTTTTTTATGCGCTATTTATAGAGAGTCTACATCAGCGTTTTGATGAAGCATTTTATGCTTAGAAAGAAGATTTCTTGTCTTAGAATCCTTACAGCTGATATCATTTAGAGTCCACTTCAAGATGTTGATCTATATTGTACCACTGGGATGACAAGATTATTAATAGCAATAATTCTGTTCTGAGAATTCAATTCAGTTTTCATTATCAGTCGTAGCCTTATATATTACCTTTTACGCACTGTTTCGTTCATTTTCATATGTTACGTTCTTTCATTTCCATTAACAACTAGGTATTATAAGCTTCTTCTTCTAAATCATTTTTAGAGCAGTGTCTAAGCTACTAGGACATGTTTGTTGCAGTAATTCCTCGTAAAACTGTAGCTTTAGCACATTTATCCAAATTGAATTTTATTCCACGGTCTTTACTAAAGCATTTTATAGTTTACATAAAACCTTCCACCACACTGTGTTTCTAGCATACAACTTTAAGTCACTCATGTAAAACAGATAGCTTATTATCTTTTGAGCTATTTTATAAGCACATTCTGTCTTTTTAAGGTGGCTGGTTAATGCTATTAATTTATATGAAAAATAGTATGGAAAGCAAACAGTCACACTGGAATATTTCTCTGCTAAAGTTTATTTCACCAGACTTAGATGTTCAATTTATATGATTGAGGTAAAATGTTGTTTTCCATATCGACATATATTGCTTGGGGAAATTGTTGACAACGGGTGATACCTTGTAAATATTTTAAGTGTTTATTTATATATTTTCTATAGTGTTTGTTCATTATCCAGTGTAAATATTGCCCTATATTATCGTGACGATTTTTATATTAATTTGGGGCAAGTACAGAACATCTTGAGATTAGATGGTCTATTGTTTCTTGGTATTTATTATAGAACCTGCATTTTGGATTAACATTATTATGTATAATATTTGCCTGAAAGTTTCTAGTAAAAAGA
>JBBBDQ010001823.1:3167500-3355000 GCA_037127315.1 Ascarosepion bandense | reverse complement strand
AGTCTGGCAAAGTATATGCAGTTTCGAAAGATAAAGTCTAACTTCAACAACGTCTGCTTTAAAAGATTGGAACAATTAAATAAAAATGTAAGTCATATGACAAACTCTAAAATTTAAATGGAGCCGGACTGTAGAACGTATCTTACTTTGTACAAAAGAAGATATAGTTTCAACTTATCTGCAAGTGTTAATTTTAACACATCTAAAATTAAAATTCTCTCTTTCCATCATGGCGGCTGCTAACTTCCTGCAAAGTGAATCATTGTGCCTTCTCGGGTTAAAGTTTTCTGCTGACATGATGTAGAAAGATATATATATATATATATATATATATATATATATATATATATATATATATATATATATATATATATCAATTCGCTGATAAAAATATTTTGGGTAAATGTTTTTGTCGTTCACGTTCTCGATATCGCGGTGGATGGAGATCGTTGATAGCTTTAGTGCAAAGAATTGTCTATTTTAAAGTTTCATACTAAGTAAAATTCGGAATTTCATGAGGACACGGTCATGATGCCCTAACTCATCAGTGCTGGGTTTCTTGCCGAAGAAACTCAAGTCTAATCGGTTAGAACATCATAACCGTGTCCCCCCCCAAATTTCAAATCGGCATGAACTTACTCAGTTAGATAAACAAATATTTTGCTCTAAAATCAACGCCCTATCACTTTAAAGGGACAAATCCTTTGCAGTAAATTGTAACATATATGTGTGTTTGTGTGTCAGATTTTATGTGTAAGTTTTATATATATATATATATTTATATTTATCATTTCACCCCGAGCAAGGCGGAAACGCCACTGATGTGCAGGGGGCTACATAAATGTAAAAAGATTAATTAGAAAAGAGTGAGGAGTAAAAACTAGTTAGAAAGGAACAATAGAAAGCTGATAAAGCAGGTGCAATGACAGATACATAGGTGGAGAGAAAGGGAGGGTTATACAGGGGTGGGGAGAGAGCTAGAGACTAGTGGTTAGTAGATGAGTATTGACTTTGCATTTAAATTTCTGGAGGTTGTAGCCGTCAGGAAAGCAAGAATACGGGAGCGAGTTCCACAGGCGGGAAGTGCGAGAGAAGAAGCTGCAGAACTAGAATTGTCGTCTGCATTTAACTAACCTGACTGTGAATGGGTGGGACCCAGATGTCAGTCTGGTTGCACGAGTAAACACCTGTTGAGGAGGCATCAGTGACTTAAGTTCGTCCGAGCAGAAGCCATGAAATATTTATAGAACAGACAAAGGGAGGCTACCTTTCGACGATGGGGAAGTGGCTTCAGTCGAGCCGCCAGATCAGTACCTATCACATTACAGACTCTCCTTTGGAGCCTGTCAAGAACACTGAGGAGAACGGCAGGGGCACCTGACCATAAATGGCAGCAGTACTCCATGCACAGACGGATGGTTGACTTGTATATATGCAGGATGGATTCAGGTGGAAAAAACATCCTGGATCGACATCGTGACCCAACCTTCTTAGCAGTAGATTTTGCTATGGATTCAATATAGTGGTTCCATTTGAGGTCTGAGGACCAGGTAAATCCGAGGAGGCGTAGTGTATTAATCTCCGGGAGAATCGCTTGGTCCATGCAAAGCTCTATATTTTATATAGCACAATTTATAAAACTAAATAATTGAACAGTTGGTTTTAATCTATGTTCTTTCTCTTAAGGTAGAGATGGTGGTGTCTGTCGACATTTTAAGTCAGTCCACTAACTGCAGAACGTCGTTTTTTTTCTTTAAATATATTGAAATGAAAAGCGAACAATATCAGTCATTCTTTCGGCCTATATATCTTCAGTTAATCACATTATATCCCCCTTTTGTTTGCGATATTATTATACATCCTACACACACACAAATGTCTTAAATATTTTTAATTTAACTTTGTCAAAAAAGGCAAAATTGTGTGACGATTATATTAGAATTTTCTCTTTCGCCAAAGCATCAAATAATGGAACATTCAAAAAATGGCATTCTTATTATTTGCCTAGGATTGAACAGCACCTTATGATACTGATAGAAATACGAATCATCGACAGGGTGTTCATAAATTCTATGAACCCTTTAAAAAATTTATAATTATATTTGTATTATTAATAGAAATAATTTGTAAAAAGGATTACAAAGAAGTAAACATATTTTTTGAAAAGTTTATTCAAATTTCATTTAAATTTCTACATGTCCTCCATCATTAGAAATACAAAGGAAGACATTTGCCAACTGATTTACAGTAATGCCAGAATAAGTTATTTAAGCTTCAAATCATCTAATGAACTAGGTTTGTTTGCATTCACAACTGTTTTCACTTGTCAGTTGAATACATGAATCAAACTGATTCTGAAAAAAAGAAAATATCTCTTTACTTACCTAAAATTTATAACAAGTTTTGTCGGAAAGAATTATTCAATACCTATACATATAACTAGGTATATTAAAATTTATAACATTTTTACCGATTATTTCTATCACAAATACAAATGAAGTTATATATTTTTTTTAAGTACGCACGAACTTTATGAACCCACTGTACATACGTTATTTAGCTTAGTTTTGGTACACTTAACTAGTAAAATTAATCTAGTGAGGTTCGAAATAACTAATAACTAATAATTACCATGCAGCCTAGCTGGCTAATGATTTTCTCATTTTGATGTCGTCATACTTCATTCATGCCTGTTTGAATTTCTACAAAACAACGCAACACATATTTTTATGAAATCGACATATCTTTCAAATAACTGCATTGCATCCAATAGAAAAGTATTGCACAGAATATTTAAAATGAATATGTCATATAATATTTTTCTGGGCGAAAATACACAAATGAATTTAATTTTGATCTATAAATGGATTTTCATAGAGGAATCGTTAAATATTTGTCGTTGAACCAGGCGACATACTTTAATAAAAAAAGTAAAATTAAAATAAAAAACGATAGAGAAACATTGGCTGAAAAAATACATCTCTTCTGGAAATGTATTATATTAAATTCTTTGCAGAAAAATACTAAATAAAATAGTCTAAATTATAAAAGAAATTTATGAAACATTTTTGGAACTAAAGCATATGAATTGGCATATATGCATATGAATTTGCATGTATATGAATCATACTGCGCTTTTTTACAAGCTTGCTGATGATACAAGCCATTGAAAACAAAGTGTGATTTAGAAATGTTCCAGTATGCAAATATTTGATGAGTTGAAACAATTCGTTTGCTGATATTCTTCTTTTTTTTTAACAGTTGCCAAACATATAAAAGATGATGCAGTTTCCTTCCTTCATTGAAAGTGTTTGCCTTTTCGATGTCTTCCGTTCATCCCAGATGTTAGGATGATTTACTCGATCCTACGAGACACTCTTTACAACAAAATCGTTATCAGAATGATTTAGATATTTTTTTACATAGGTTTTGCTTAAAATTTACTAAACTTGCGGACAAATTGTTTAATGATGCATACATATATATATATATATATATATATATATATATATATATATATTAAGCAGTCAGTTTGTGATAAGTATCTGCTGACTGTGTAATTCATGTAACTCCTAGTCGTTTCATATATATATAGCGATAAACTCCCCGATAAGATTAGTAAATAATCCAGGGTAATTCTAGTAATATCGTTTAAATAGTAAAATTAATTCAACAGAGTGCTCAGTGCAAATTTAATTGAAATTTAGACCAGATATTTAAATATTTGTAAATTCAGTAAATATTTAGTTGGTGGGAATGGCTATTTCAGTATGTGAGTTTAAAACAAACAATTTCAACCCCGCTTATTATTTCATTAAACGGGCTTTACGATCCATGTCTTTAACTGACATCTAGAAATAGTTATTTCCATCTCTAAATATTATCTGAATTTATATATATATATATATATATATATATATATATATATATATATATATATATATAAATGCATGTTTCATTAAATAATATAGACAAGTTTTGTCAATTTATTTTATTTATTTTATGTATTTTTTTCATATTGTTTGATAAGCTTAATTGCATTATCATTGAAGAAAGAAAATAACAACATTGATGCAAAATTTTTTAGGATATACTCTAAGCTTTCGGCTTGCATAAGCCATTTTTAAAGATGTCTAATTACATTATAGGATAACATTTACGAACAATAATGAAAATATTTTTTTGTTTAATGGGTGTTTTCCAAGCAAAGACAAAATCGTGCATACAAGATGATGGAAACGAATATCGTACCAGAGCTAATGACGTCACACATGACCACCTGAGAGTGAAAACAAGAAATATGAAGTATTGGAATCAATTGGAATAAACCAATGGATTCTGTTATTAATTATAATAGTTTAAGGATATTTATGGAGATTTCATTGATTATTTCGTTTACATTAGGTTTCAACTGTTTTATGTATATAGTTTCAAGAAATTTTAGTTTGTTTTTATTGTTTTTATGTTTAAGTATATTTGTGTTTTCAACGAGGGTTTTCTGGAATTGTGTATGTGGCTAGACATTGTGTTTTCAATGCCTAAAAATGTTAGGATTATCGTTCAAATGTAGTGTCAAGCGTCGTGAAAGTGAGTTATATATATATTTCAATTGCTTTTTCCCGAACTTAAATATACTATTCCTTTTAGTTTCTATTATTTCATAAACTTCGTTATTGCTAATATGTTCATTGCATGTTATTCTCAGTATCCTTGTGTAGAACTATAATTATGTTGCTTTAAAGTTCTTTATCTTCAAGCATTCACTGACATACAAATACTTTTACTATCTTAAGCTCGCCTAGATTCATAAGAAACCTTTAATTTCGTATTAACAATTACCACCTTCAGGTGCATTAAACTTTAGTAGACGACGGTCTTGTTTACGGGAATTATTACTGATACATATATCGATAGATGTATACATAGGTAAAATTTTCAACTGCCTCTTCCTGATGTTCAATAAGTTAGATTTTCTTTCTATTTACTCTAAAACATCGTTCTAGATGACATGTTCGGTCCATTGTATCCTCAGCATCTATCTGTAGAACCAAAAATATGTGTTTTCACTTTTCTCCTTCATCTTTGGGGATATTTTCTAGCTTTCATTGCATACATGAAAACTGATATCAGGTAACAGTATAGTGCTCTTCCTTTATTTAGCTATATTTTTATGTCTTTTAATAATTTGCTAGCTGCTAGAATACTTAAAGTCTAACTAATGCAAAGACGTTGGTGTAGTCTATCAAAAACACCTGGACCTGTTACTACACAATATTGGGAAAATCTCCCCTTTCTATGGAAGCGGTTATCAAAGCATTGAAATTATTGAGGAAAAAATCAACATAAACTGATTTCAATTAATTTGATGCCTTGAATTTACATTTATATTATATCGTTGATATTTATATCCTTTCAAAAGAACTCGAATGCTTTTAAAAGCTTTTTTTACTTAAATACCAAGGCAGACAACTACAAATGTTTAAATTCTGTATATTTCTACAAACTCGTTGATATTTTTTTTTAATCATATCACCCCAAGCAAGGCAAAAACGCCACTGATGCGCAGGGGGCTACGTAAGAGTGAAAAGATTGGAAAAGAGAAAGCCGGAAACCACATCCTAAACAGGAAACAAGGGATGAGCCTCTTCACCTGTTCAATAGATGTGGGTGGAGTGTGAACCGGGCGATAGTTTAGTCTATCTACTCCAATTGAAAAAAAAAACACAAAAAAAAGAGTAAAAAGATTGGAAAAGAGAAATACCGGAAACCACATCCTAAACAGGAAACAAGGGATGAGCCTCTTCACCTTTTCAATAGATGTGGGTGGCGTGTGAACCGGGCGATAGTCTAATCTATCTACTCCAATTGAAAAAAAATGAAATAAAATAAAGAGTGAAAAGATTGAAAAAGAGAAATAACGGAAACCACATCCTAAACAGGAAACAAGGGATGAGCCTCTTCACCTGTTCAATAGACTTGAAAATAATTTTTTTTTTTAGACGTAATTTTGACCCGGTGCATAGGGACACTGACAAAACTTAATAATTTTTTAATTTTGTTTGAGCAATCTATCAGTCAATAAAAATTTGAACCGGAATTTTGAGCTTTGTGTTTTGTTTCGAAAAAAGCGGAAACTTCCTTTCTAGAAGTAAATACATGAGTCACGTGCTTCCATTCAGAATGATAATAACCAGAGTATCCTTAGAGCAAACGTTTAAACTGTAATTCAATGAGGAATACTTTTTACCGGAATTAAACATAAATGCATAGGCAGACTATTTCTAAGAGAATGCTATAGGCCAATGTCTGGAATTATTTAACGGAAATTAAGCGATATTTTGAAATATATATACCATGTAAGAATTTCAAATAAATTATTATTTACACTTCAGTTTTTGATTTCTTTGCAAATGGTAGATTCGCCCATATACTGTGAAAATATTTTAATGTTTTATTGACAGAAAGAAAACTTTTCTCGTTTTTTATTAAAAATAATGGAAGCATTTTTAATATATAAGACAAAAAGCCAAACACTAGACGGTAGAGTAAATCTTGGTTAAAAACGAGACGGAAGATGAAAACTAGGTGAAAAGATAAAAAATTTTACATTCATCACTCGTACGAGAAAAGTGAATATTCACCGCACACTAATATTCGTTATGCATAGAAAATGATGATAAAAATATAAAACAGAAATTAAGCTTACAAGGAGTTGATGAAAAGAGTAATTACTATTGTGAGTTTTAAAAAGATTGTTATATAATTCCATTTAAAAGGATTAGAAAACATCTTTCTCAATGATATGACTATGTATTTACGGTAGAATATTCACTCTGGTCCACGGTTTCCGTACTATCACTGAAGATAAACAACGACAAACCTGGTCATTATACAGATGAGTGAATACCAGGTCCTGTAAGCTTAGATATGCCGGTGGTGTAATGGATGATGTATCAGAATTGAAATGGTTAAGTAGAGTTCGCATTCCAGTTGAGATCGTTATATTCACTTACACGCAAATACCCTTCGAAATCACGCACATTATAGTTAATTAGTATGGAATGTATCACTGAACCATTATATTATACATACCCTACATGCAACAAAAACGTCTTAGAATCTAAGAAATATTTTCAGGATTCAAATATCCTACAATGGGTATTAAAAATCTAGTAAACGAATCAACTAACCAGATTTCTCTCAGCTTTAGAAATATACATACCTTATTTGGTTTTATACATGGGTTTGTATAGCGAAAAGTAAATCAAAGTATTCGCAATTATATTGACAGAGTAGAGAGGATGGAAGTTTTATCTGTTAAATAGATTCTGACTCTGGTATAATGGATTGAATAAATCTCCAATAATAATAATAATAATAATAATAATGAGAAGAAGATGAAGAAGAAGAAGAAGAAGAAGAAGAAGAAGAAGAAGAAGAAGAAGGAGAAGAAGAAGAAGAAGAAGAAAGAAGAGGAAGGGAAGGAAAATGAGAAGAAGTCTTGAAGAAAATGGCGAAAAATTCAACGTAATCTGCTTTCCATTATAAGTTGAAATATTGCCGAAAAACCTAACTCGCAAAAAGATGAGATAATCAAAAACTAAATATATTTAATTTATTTTTGCCTTATTCCTTTGTCAAAAATATCCTCAACGCTTTATTGAAGGCAAATATGAAAAGATTGAAATTACAGCTAGTAAAATATAAAAAAACAGAAAAGATGACAGGCAATCCCAAGCGAGGAAATACCAGATATCATTTCTGCTTTAACTGTAACCATTCGCAGCAAGAATGTCGTCATTGTTTCAGATATGAACATTTGTTTCTCCAAACACAGAAAGATTCAAAATAAAAGTCATAAATGAACGATCGAATTTCATTAAATTGCATCGTAAAATATTTCTCTCGATTCACTTTTCAAATATAATTGATATTTTCAGTCATAAAAATATTGTTTTATGTCATTATAACATAAAGTTGCATCTACGAAACAACTTGAATTACACGAATATTAGAAACTGCCTAATACATATTACTTCCTATAGCGTAAATAAAGTCTGTATTCAATAATCGTTGTAGTACTGTACCTGCAACATAATGGATGTGTTGCTATATATATATATATATATATATATATATATATATATATATATATATATATATATATGTGGGGGGTATTAAATGGAAAACTCAGCACATAGGTAAAAGATTTTTAATCAAAATTTATTTCAACAATGTCATTTTACATTGAAATATTCAGACCCTTGAAATATAAATATATGAATCATAATATTTTTAAAATTTTAACAGAGGAAGTGAAACTTGTGTTATTTAAACCGGAAATAAATTAAGAGCTAATATATCAGACTACATAAATAACATAAGAACACAAAGTAATGCATACATTAAATCGCACATACACAAAAACTGTTATGAGATAATATATACACACACAAAATAATTAGGAATAGACCGACTTAAACAGTCACAGAATATATATATACAATATCTCATAAAACTATATAAAAATATAGAATATATACGCATACAAAATAAATGAGAAAGATAGGAACAAGTATTTAATTCTTGAAATATAAACAAATAAACCAACAAAAACTGGGTGATAAAATGAAGACAATCGAAAATATAATACAGTTGCTAATAATTATTTAAACACAACAAAATTTAAAGATACAAATTATCTTTTCAGAAACTTTTTCAAAAGATTCCCTTTAAACATTAGGCTTTCTTTAAAAATCTTTTTTAAAAAAAATTTAAAATCCTCCCAAAATATTTCTATTTAAAAAACAGCCGTTGAAAAAATTCCCGAGAGAAATATTATACAGAAATTACAAACGCATGACCAAAATGATAATTACGAAGGAACTAATGTGGTAAAAAACAAAATAGTCCCAAGTATATAAAGTCACAAAACAAAAACAATTTTAAGCTGATTTAACTTTATAGAAAAATAAATTAAATAAAGTAAAGTATTGAAATAAATTATAAAATTTAAAAACAAAATAAGGATAAAGAATTAATCTATTAAAAAACTGATAATAATAATATTAATAATAATAAACAAGAAAAATATTCAAATAATAAACGAAGACAGTAAATACAAACAAGATTTACATTTAGTAGATTCTGTAGAAAAGCATAACGGAAGCCAATGTCAGCTGTGTATGATTTTACATGTTTTAGCCAAAATATGGTTACAATTGGGCTAAATTGTTTAGAGAAGTTTGATGGTGACGAGGAACTCAAAAGTGATGTGAGCGATTGGCTGAGACATCAGTCCAAATATTTTTAATCTGAGTGAATACGGAATTTGTGCACACACGAGAACAGTGTGTGAAACTGCTGGGAGACTACGTTGAAAAAATATTATGCTTCTATCTGTATCTGTTCTTATACCTAAAAATTCACCTTATTTATTGAATGACCCTCGTATTACTCCTACAAATAAGATTATTTATTATTTAGTGACTGTATTTTTTTCTGTGTAAACGTAATAATAAAAGGAAACCACTTCAAGTTCGAAAACACAACTACATTGAAATAAAAATAAATCTGAGCTAAAAAACTAAAAAGGTAACTTATGGTCTAAATTGCGACAAATGCGCCAAAAGATATGTGGAGGTGACACAAAGCCTGAATAAAAGATCAGCCCTGCATAGAATTAACATTAAACTAGCTAATAACAGGAAATTATACGAATTTTAGTAGAGGTAAATTTAGAGTAATGCTCATCTAACGACATGCAGATTATTACACGCTCATGATGCAACAAAACGACGTATATAAACAAAGACACCCACACAGGCATTCTAAATTCAAAAGCGCTAAAATTAAATAAATTTGTGAACCAATGGAAAAATTAGTATTTCAAAAACAACTAAAAGAACTAGATGACCCGTAGAGTAGAACTGAATCAAAATCGCTACAAACAATTTTGAACTATAATGACGAAATTAAATTTCGCTAGTCTATGAAGAAAAATAAATAAATAAATAAAAATAAAAACATTCTGGCCAAGGAAATGTGTCTGAATTCTAAAATGGAAGATATATATACCCTGGGAGTGTGAAAAAAAGAAAAAAAAACAGACAATCAAACAAACAAACACGCTTGCATATGAACTTTCTTACATGCTCACTACATTTCTCTATATACACGATATTTTGACCATCAGAAAATAAACGGATATCGATAGTTAAAGTCACAAGTTTATTCGCCTAAAGAAAGTCTATTTTAGACTCGAAATACCTGTAGCGACACAAATACCATTATGGACACTTACTATATCATGCAAAAAGCAAGTACTATTAATAATAATAACAACAATAAATCTACATTTTTAAACAAAACTTTTACGGCTTCTCGCACTTTTTTCTTCTATGTCAATTTCTCTCGTTGGAACACCCCCATTTCTGTTTTTAATATATATATATATATATATATATATATATATATATATATATATATATATATATATAATCCACTAATTAAAATTTTTGTCTTCTTCAGTGTAATATCCACTGCCGGAAAGGTATATTATGGCCTTAATAACGAACTTCATAAATAGAGCATATCAAAATTTCTCCACGCAATTAATATTTTTGCGTGAAATAAAACAAATACCATTTCCGAAATATATCACTGAAAAAAAAATAAATTCACTCTTACAAAAAATGCATGAAACCAGTATTGAAAAATAACATTAAAAAACATAAACACATTTTATTTACCCAAATGCGCAGGATTTATAAACAGGACAATTTTGCTAAACGGAAACTTATCAAACCCCAGATTTCTACCTTAATTCTTCAATAATACGTAAAATTTATAATATATAATACAAAATGGCAGACTGCATTTCGACTTGTTTTTAATCAAAATAACTCCATCGAATGTAAACCAGCGGTGACTAATATATGTATAAACTTGAATGATCTGTACAAGATATTGTTCTTTGTCATAAATCAATTCCACATACTGGCCATACTAACTCACATAATTTGCAAGAATCATTTAGAAAAATTTAGAAAAAAAGACCCTGTGGTATAAGAGAGGCGCTATATATCAAACAATCTTTTCCTTCTGTCAGTCTTACATTATTTAACAGTGGAAATGGATTACTGAATATTATTTTTAAAAAGATTAGACAGACGCTCACCCGATCCCAAACAGTGCTTGTAACGTGATGGCTTTAAAGTCTTTTTCAAAAACACACACACAATATAACCTTATATTCAGACATGAGGATAAAATAACAACATCATTGAAAAATAGCCAGCGCTTAGGAAATTGAAAATTATGAAACATTTACATGCCTTACCCCATCAAAAAGAAAACATGTAAGAATACTTGAAAAGGTATATAAAAATAAAAACATATTCCTTGTCGATTGTTTTTATCGAAACATTATACGTGTAAGATTACTAGCCAAATATACTTTAATATATATATATGCGTACATGTATATATATATATATATATATATATATATATATATATATATATATATATATATATGTATATAAACCGTAGACTGAAAGGAAAATGAATGGATATAAGTCAAATTTTGATTTCCTGGTATCGATACCAAATTTTCTGCACTATTGTAAGAACTGCAACCTTGAAACTTGTGAATACCGTTTCTTATGTCTTTGTCTTTGAGTGTATGAAATTTGATTAAAAGTGGACCACTCTTTCTATATCCTGATTTTTTCGATTATCGATTTTCGATATTTATCGAGGGTACCTCGACACAAAACCTAGCTAAGAACACTCGCAGATGCTTATAGTACAACTGTGTAATTTTTCCAAAAAATCGGTTCAGCCGTTTCGGAGTCTATATGTAACGGAAACACACACAGACACACACACAAATTTCCATTTATAAATAAGTTTAGATATATATCGTGAGCACATGTATAAGTGACTGTGAACTTTTATAATCATATGCTTTATATATCAGATTTCAATATATAAGATTTGTCAAAATTAGTTATATTTTTCATATATCATATTTGACAAAATTGGTTATAGTTTTCATTCGTATTCTCCGCCTATATTTTATATTGAAACAATTTTCTTAATAAAAATATGAGTGCATGTTAATTTTTCTGCATTTATGTTGAGGTAAAGAACACATCAGGAATGTTTATCAATCTAACAAATTTTACTTCTATTAATTCTTCCTCAGTTAATGAGTCATTGAGAAAAAGAAGAAGGAATCCTGATAGTTTTATTTTTGTTCTGTTTAGTTTGCATCGGTTAATCAGGTTTCCAATATATTCGCCTTGTTAAACAAACGTTATTATAATCTGTGGCGTTTCGAATTCAAGGAGAGACGACGCATCTATTAGTAGTCTTAAGAAAATAACAGATTTCAAGTTTAATTTCTTTCATCTTTTTGTCCATAGAGTTCATTTTCTGATGAAACCATAATGAATTTAAAATTGATAAATATATTTTTATTTGTTTTTTATCATATTATTCTTATCCATATTTGTCTATATTTGATCATATCTCAGACATCAGTTTCCGAGGAAAATTTGTTTGTCTAGCGGTATATCAACTTCCTAGGGATCATTTAATGTCGAAATTAAATCTTCTTAGAGGTAATTGTAACTTCATTTAGAAAATTTCATTAATAGTAATAATTTTTTTAACCGATTTTGTGCTGCTATTTTTACAATGAAAATATATTATTCTTCCATAGTGTTTTGGGCCTCCATTTAGATGTTCCCTATTCGCTCATGGCTGAGATCTTGTTAGGTGCTACCAACCTAGTTTAGGCTGACCTTGGAAGAAAAGCGACTAAAAAGTCGTTCCACGCTTCGAATTTCCTTAAATGTGTGTGTATGCATGTGTGTGTATTTTTCAAATATAAGTGTTTATCGAATATAAGTGCTTTTCACATGTAAGTAAAATAAAACTGTAAACATAATATATTTATAAGAAAAAAAAACAATGAATGTTACATTTATTAAAAGAGAAAATAAACTGGGGAAAAACTTCGTGAGAAATCAATTATCGATTCTGGCAAAATGTTGACTTTTTCACTAAATGCTTTCTAAAAGTACATACGTATCCATAAAATATATATGTTAACATTGGTAACGAAAGTGTTACCTTTGTTCTCGGTTGCTATATATGTATATATATATATATATATATATATATATATATATATATATATATCTTCTTGATATGTGTGAGTGTGTGGGGGGGGATATATGGATCGGAATCAGAAAAGCTAATCGACAAAATGAAGTAAAACGTAGAAAATGTCTCAATCTAACATGTTTCATTTTTATTAAACCTTCTTCAGGAATCGGGTTAAAGGCGAGGAATTAAATTATTTGACAAAGAGACAGTATATTGGAGTAGTTTTGGAGTGGATCTTTATTAGATATGCGTCATGTCTATTAGCTCTATAAACGATTATGTTTACACACATATATATATATATATGGGGAAAATGTTCGTAAGTATATGTTTGTATACGAATACTTGTGTGCTTATTTTTGTGTGTGCGTAATAATACAAGTGTGAAGTGTACTAAACAATGGACGATTTCTTTTTATATATGTCAGAAATCTTTGAGGGTAAAGTGTATGAATATGTTTTTGTTGCTTGGTAATGTAAATGATGAAATATTTGTAGACTTTTCCGTTTAAATTGTAGCAAACACTATATAAAGTCAATGCAGATATCGTGTTTCTAATAGAGATTGTCTACAATGGAAAATAATAAATGATTTGTAGGTAATGGGTTTTAATGTTAGGAATCTTTCAATCTCAGGCTGGTGATACTAAAGTATACCAGATAGAGAAATTTAAATACTAGGGAAATGTTATGACAGAAAACGGAAAGTGCGACATTTAGATCCGAAGCCGTATTGGCATGACCTAGGATGCATTCCAGAGCTGGGTATATTTTTGAGAGACAGGAAAATTTTCCCACAAACAAAAACGAGAGTACTAAATTGTGAGGTTATATCTGTTCTTTAATACGGCAGTGAATACTGATCATTCGTCTAATAGATAAAGGAAGAATTTCCTGAGGATAACATTGACCGAACATGTGAGAAAAGTTGCGATTTTGGAGAGGATGGAAACGAAAATAAAATTAATACTGAATATCAGGAAAATGCAGCTAAAGTTCCTGGGACATGTAATGGGGGGGATGGGCTTGGAGAAACTGATACTCCATGTCAGAGAGAGGTAAAGTAATATAGGGGAAAGCAACGCGTAACGAGCAGATATTTGGCAGAGCAGGCATTGGGTGGGGTAACAGGAGAAAGCTTGACAAAGACACTAAGCATAGGGAGATATGGAATATCATGATTTCTTATGTCCTAAAGAAACACGGCACATAGAAAAAGACGAAAAGGGAATTGAAGGTATGATACTTTTCAATGTTATTTCTGCAAACTACAACACAACAGTTTTGACAGATTTTAATAACTTTCCATGCTAATAAAATCAACTTCAGCATTCAAATTTTCTGATAGTGTCCCTAATAACAAAAATACCATTATAGTATTTACATTATTCCCACTATTGTCCTTATATCTATTGCTATTTTTCCGACGTTTCGGCCGTTGTTCGCTTTGGCCTTCATCAGGTGCTGGAAATTTCAAAACGAACCCTTTATTACAAATATTTGTAATAAAGGGTTAGTTTTGAAATTCCTATCACCAGAAGAAGGCCGAAGCGTACAACGTTCGAAACATCGTACAAATGGCAACAAAGATGAGGACAATAGTCCGAATCATGTAAATACTACCTCATCTCAGAAATATAGACAAATACTAAAAATATTATCTTTTTAAATATATTTATCGTTAATTTAAATTAATGCAGAAAGATTCAGATAGAACTGTTATATAGTATTGAAAGCTATGATTTCTGCAACAGCAGATGAGTGGTCGTCTCCATCCATGATACAAATTATGAGATAAAACGTTTCGTATTACTAAATTTAGTTCCGAAAAGCTTAATTAAATTTGTAGCCATTGACGTTAATTTAACATAAAAAACTGTAAGTAAAATATTTGCTCAAATAATCTGTATAATAGATTTGGATTGTTTACAAACAACGGATCTGGATAAGTCAGAATAATATATTTTCGTCGGGTTAATCTTTGTAGGAGAAAATATTTGCAGCCTGATAGTCTACGTTGATATTTCTGTCAGCCAAATTGGAATCAATTGTTTTATCTGCAAATGACGTGCTCAAAATTATTTCAGTTTTCTTAACCCGATGACAGTTTCCATAAAAAGCCTAATTACGCTGCAAGCGCCATTAATTAAAAATTTAGTCAATTTCAAATTCGATCACATGCGATTTATTACTATTCCTACAGTATTTGTCATCATTATCGTCTATCTACGAGTGAAGAATAAATATTTTCCATTATTTAAACAGAGTAAATTAACAATTATTCAGACATAAATTAAACATGTTCAGAATAATAGTTTCGGATTTAGCATTAGATTATCTAACATTATCTTACTTTACTGTTTAAGAATTTAAAAAAAATTGATTAAATAGTCACACTTTGAATCGTAATGCGTAAAGAAGAGTGAAGTGATAAAACCATAGAAATTTTCAGATTGTCTTTAATGTGTGGAATATGTTAAAGAGAAGCAAACAATATCACTAGGTCCAATTTCAGAAACGAACCGCTCAGTTTGCACAACGAAATTTAATGAAGCCCTCAAAAAGAGGATATACTGAAATCCACAAAGAGTGAAAGAGACGATTACGAAAAAACTGGAAAAGCACTAAGAAGGATTGTGAATTAAGATTATGTTTCAAGCAGAAGATAAGACCAAAGTTTATTCAAAGACGACAGTTGCTCTCAGATTTCCTTCAGACATTTATAATATATTCGATGGAATTCAGCTTAGCGCAGGCATATTCTTCATTTGGCAGACGAAGATCATTTCACTGTTTGCCTGTGATCAAATAGCAACATGTTTATGACAATTTTATATGAAATATTCCAGAAGCTAACAAGAACACATTTCAAGCGACAAAAACCAACCCATATGATTTGAGCTGCAATAGTTTCGGCTGATTCAAAATGGCTGTTGATGTTCATTAAAGAAAGGAGAGAGAACAGTAGTTGATCAACACATGGTGGAGAGATGTGAGGCACTGGTTTTCAGGCACAGCTGGAAGTCGCGATGTCTTCACTCAGCATGGGAGCTCACACTCGGCGGATGTAATGCAGAACTGGTGAAAAGGGCTTTTCCGCGGGGGATTTGAATATTCATTTCAACCTCCATAAAAACTATGAATTAATCATGTAGACTTTGCGACATACACTATATCCGAGAGGGATATATCATGTATTTAATACTTAAGTGTGCAGACTTGAAATTCTGATAACATCAGGGTACAATTTGTGCGGAAAACTGTTGAAAAACCCATGCCCTTTATTTGAGAGTTGATTCTTCCACTTTTATGTACCTTGTTCCTTTAGCGGGTAGGCGATCATGGACTTCCACATCTTTCAGTCTCCTGTTGCTCTTTATATATTTTGTACTGTTATATCTCTCAAACCTTGCATTAACATTAATTTCTTTATGCTCACCAAGTATGTCACACGTTGCTTTCCCTTATCTCTTATTCTGTTTTATACGCTCGGTGAGTATCAGATTCTCTAAGCCCATTTCTCTCATTATGTGCTTCAAAAACTTCAGCAATCTGTTCCTGATGTTAAGTATATAGTTACTTTACGTTTCCATTTACGCCCCCAAAATTTGTCATTGTTTACATATTCGGTTCATGTTCTCTTCAGCGTTCTTCTGTAAAATCCCATTTCTGTTTTCTTGAGTTTTTACTTCATCTTTGAGGACAAATTGGACCACAACAACTGCGGTATCGTGACATCATAAAACGCAATATTAAATCTGTGGGCATCAACATGGTGATAGGGGAGAGCGTAGTAGTCAACCGGTTCAAATGAAGAGGAATCCTGGCAACTTAACACCTTAAATCAAATGAGGAACAAATATCACATGTCGCCATGGATAGACTGGTTCGCTCCGACTGGTTAAAAAGGCTGTCACTCCCGCATCGGATTCTACAGTCACAGACGCCGATGTTCCAGCCAAGCAGAAAACTAGGATGCTACCCATGGTCAACCCTAGCCGACGGAGGCCTACTACTACTACTGAGGAGATTCTACATCAGTCACTGACATATAGTAGGATTCATATCACAAAACATTCCAGTAATCTTTTCTTTGTTTCTAACAAAACTTTACTGCCTCTCAATAATCTAACTAGTATTAGAATGCGTCTTTCGACATGTCAATGCACCTTCGGGTCTCAGTGTAAAGGCTATAATAAAATAAGGGTACTATTTTAATTTGTAAATACATATAAAACATTACATATACATTTAAGATTTTACATGCAAAATTCAGTAACTCAAATCTAAAACGAATATTCTATAATAAAATGAAATAACGTCTACATTTATATGATGCACCAGTTGATAAAATTATCATTTTCATTCTTTGTTTATTTCATTAATTTTAGCGTCAAAAATCTTTACTCTTCTTTGTATGAACTTAGTTTAACAAACTCGTTCATTCAGTTAGTAGCAAAAGCAATATAAACAATATTGTGAGCCTTACTCTGTTTCCAATTTAAAGTCGCAAGTACTTAATAACCTAAGCAAGAGTTTATAGGCATGACAAAGACTATTTCTGAAACAATAAATCAATAGGTTATCACTTTTCCAATTCTTCATCACTCAAGGAAAGGGAATAAAAGCAAAGCAGAAGTTCTGACCATCAGCTGTCAAAAGTGGAATCCAGATCGTTTTTAACTGACACGACATCCTAACGATATCTCGAATAATAAATTGATCATCTAAGGATGCGACAGCGAAGATAAAAATCACAGAGTGTTATTGACGAGTGTTTTGAAGAGAGGAAAGAAGTTGGTCTTGACAATGATGGGAGAAGCTCAGATTATGGACCTTTAAGGTAGACTGTAAAAGCAGACGATTCTTTCCCGGCTCAGAAAGTTATATATCCACGTCTCAGATTTATAGTGCCACATCTGAATCTTTAATCTCAACATTGGATAAATAACTGTCACTGAAGACGGTCCAAATTCGTAAATGGTGACAGTAATGAAAAGATAGCACCATAATTTTGTATGACCGACAAGAAATCTAAAGTTTACATTGCTCTGAGAGAGAGCTACTATATAATGAATGAGACTATCAGTCTAACTTTTCAGTTGATTCATATTAATAATTTAACCCCCCGTTTACCCGTCTCTCTCTTTATATATATATCTTTTTCTCTCTCACCTTATATATATATATATATATATATATATATATATACAATACATATATGTGTATGTATGTTAAGATATATATACATATATACATTATATATATCTTTCTATCTCTTGATGTGAAGCCGTGCTGGAATAGTATATCCTTGTAATACTATTCTGGATGAGTGGAGCTCAGAGCTACTATGACTACTGACGTCGTATTCTCTGTGTAACTTTGATATCTTTCGGTAACTTACGGATCATTACGTTACTCGTACTGTAACTCCAACAGATCTGACGTATCTCATTATGACAGGTGTATATGCATACTCAAGTCGAGTCCTTTACCATACAAAAAAGGGCAGTATTCAATACAGAGGCGGATGGTAGATTTATATATGTGCAGGATAGATTCAGACGGAAAAAACCGACTTTCATAGCAGCCTATTTAGTAATGGATTCGATATAGTCATTCCACTTGAGGTCCGCTGTGAGTGTGAGGCCAAGCAGGCCTAGTGTTTTACTCACTGTGAGGCAAGCCTGTTCCATCCTAATGGGAGGTAGGTGCGGTTGTCTGTGGTGGTTAATTGATAGCAGCTTAATTTTGGAAGAATTGAACTTTATGAGCCATTTCTTACCCCAATCCACCACGGATTGGAGGTCCTTTTCAAGCTCGGCAGCGAGATTCGACTTGTCGCCCACATCAGATTTTTGATCGAGGCGAGAGTAAACTGTGGTGTCATCGGAGTAAATGCCTACTTGGGATGCTATATTATCGGAGAGATCATTGATGTAAATCTGAAAGAGCGTAGGACCTTGGATAGAGCCTTGAGAGTCACCCGCGTTTGTAGGGTATTTCTAGGAGGCATGTCCGTTTAATACCACCTTCAATCTGCGGTTAGAGAGGAATGACTGTATTAGGTCCAACAAAAGTCCCGTAATACCATAGCTTCGCAGTTTACGTAGAAGGCCAGTAAAGAAAATAATGAAACACCTAATGTTAAATGGAAATCTAGATAGTGAGTGAGCCATGATTCTGTTGTCTACACAAAAAAATTAAAATTAAAATACAAATTAATGATGAAAATTGTCATTTTACTAAATCAAAGGTATGAACTTACACGAGATTTTAAATATATTAAGGAATTAAACTTACAATCTCGCTAAAATTATAAAATCAAACGTATGAAACTTTAGAATTAAAACTTTTGCAGTACTAATCTAACCATCTGGGTAATTTACTTTAACTATATGATTGTTTCACTTATGTTTATTTATCTTTATTTTCTAATACAATTTTTGATCTGTTTACTACCTTAAATTTTAATTTTAATTTTTACTTTTAATATCAATTTAATTTATTTTAATTTTCATTTACTTTTTAACTTTTCTTATTTTATTTCTGAAATTTATTATGTTAACTCTAATGAATTTATATCTTCGTGTTATGTTCTTATGTATCCTATAATTTACGTTTAATGAATAGTTTCTCATTTGTGTATGTGATTTTATCTTCTTTTTTTTTAATGCCAAAAGATTTCATTTGAAACGATATATCCGATGTCTGTTTACGTCAGCTATTCTTTTTCCGGTCAAATATTGAAATTTCTAATTCTTAGCCGTTTTTTGTTGTATTTCTCCTTTCTTCTCTCTGTACATTTTCTCAAAATTCCTCTTTGTTTTCCTCTTCGCTTTCTGTTTCTTTGTGTCATAACTCTTCCTCCCTATTTACTTTTTCTTTTATAGAGTTATGTTTTTTAATGCCATAAGATTTGAGCCCAAACACCGTGTAACCGATATCAATATCAGTCTATAATCGACTTCCTGTCTAAATCTAACATTTCTGTCTCTGAGACGTTTCCATTAGCTCTTTCCTCTCAGTGTTTTCTCTGTTATTTTTGTCTTGGCTTTCTCTTTTCTCTGTGCCTTTTCCCTTTTTTCTTTCTTTCCGTTTTTTTATTTCGTATCTTGTTTTCTCATCTTTTCTACTTTCTTCCTATTTTCCTTACTTTCTTAAGATCTTTTGGTATAATATCTTACAAGAAAATTCGAAAAATGATAGGAAGTTGTGTTTTTTTATATTTTTTCAATAAAACTTTTATTACCATCATTATTAAGTACCTAATTAGATATTGTTCTTCCAATGTCAAAACAAGATGTACAATTTTGTTGTAGCTAGTAGTGTGTACATGTTCTAAAATATAATTAATAATAATTAATAATAATTATATCTATATATATATATGCGTAAATAAAGAAAATAGGTAAAAGATCCAACGGAGCATAAAATAGAAAAATGAAGCACACATATCTCCAAATAAATATAGTGAGCTTAAAAAGTTATACTTTTGCTTGCAAAGTGCTTGCTGGAATAATTTCAACAATAAGGCTTCCAAAATTTATAAATTATATTTTGATCTATGTGCAAACTAGAAAATGAGTCAGTTGTAAAACGTGACGAGCATGACTCATTTTCCAGTAGGTGTTGTCCAATCGCAGAATCGTGTGCTGATACTCCTGAGTGTAATTGAGCGAATGTTATCGAACATATTTAGGAACGCGTTGGCTTATTCCAATTCTTACCTAAGACAAATCCGCCCTCTATATTGTCCTTTTCTTTTTCTTTCTTTACCTTTCTTCC
This sequence comes from Ascarosepion bandense, assembly GCA_037127315.1. Lineage (NCBI taxonomy): Eukaryota > Metazoa > Mollusca > Cephalopoda > Sepiida > Sepiidae > Ascarosepion > Ascarosepion bandense. Next base: position 3,334,033 of record JBBBDQ010001823.1, on the reverse strand, counting down.
TACCACTTCTATCACTTTGACACGGTTAAATTATAACTTTTTAATTTCTGTTAAGTACAGACACTATTATACTGTTTTCTAATATCGAGTCATAATCTCTGTGACTGCTTTTCCCCTTTCTTACGTCGTGCTGTCAAGTTAAAATAATTAAAAAAGTAATTTTAATCCCACCCCATTTTGTACTTCCTTTGTATTGATATGTTTTGGGGCTTTTTCTTAAGCAAGAAATTACTCGCTGAAATGGGTAGCAAACAAAATTAAATTTCAGATTTTTGCATTACTTTATATATATATATATATATATATATATATATATATATATATATATATATATATACTCAACTTTAGACTTGACACACGTGTAGCAACTCAAATACCATTATGGCATTTACGATATAACAAAATATTTAAAAATTAATAAGAGCAAAGAATAATCTACATTTTAAAAAAAACTTTCACAGTTTCTTGCACTTTTCTATATATATATATATATATATATATATATATAGTCATATATATATATATATATATAGTCATATATATATATATATATATATAGTCATATGCATATATATATATGCAGGTTTCATTGAATAATATAGACAAGTTTTGTCTATTAATTTTGTGTAGGATCCGTTCATACCGTCTGATATACTTGATGGTGATGTCGTTGAAAGACAACAAAAAATCACAGTAATTGTTGATTTTTTATCGGATCTAAGCTTTCCGCTCACATAAGCCATTATCAAAGAGTAAATATTAACACACAGTAAACATAGAACATGTGTGTGTGTGTGTGTGTGTGTGTGTGTGTGTGTGTGTGTGTGTGTGTGTGTGTGCAGAGATAGAAAGAGCGAGAAAGAGAAAAAGTGACAAAGACAGACATATTTAAATTAATGAAAATGTTTCCGGACTATTTAAGCATGCTTCAGATGTTTTTTTTTTGTTTTTTATCGTTTATCCAGTTCAGTTGTGATTTAACCCTTCCGTCCCATCGATTTGCCTGCAATCTTTATCTTAATACAAATGAGCTATACTCTGTTTGTTTTTCGTACTCTGTGCAGCCTGCTGATGTGGTCCCTAAAACATATCAGAATTATCTTCGAAATGTTTCGTTTATTGTCAGTTACCTTTCTCCGAATATCGATTTTCTATTATGCCACCCCGGTTTACCCCAGTTTAGAAGAAATGAAAAGCATTCGAAACTCATCGATTTTCATCATACTCTGTACTGATTCAAGTGCGCCAACGCAGTGATCATTTTTATTCTCTTAGCTGCCTGTTAATGCGGTTCCAGGAGAAATCACTGATCTTACGACTGTTTTTGGCATCATCCTTTATTAATATTTGATCTCTGTTTTTTAGTACTCAACACTGGTTTATTGCAGCGGGATTTGTTCAAAAGTTGACTGAAACTCGCTGAACTGCGGAATCGATTTATCTTATATATATATATATATATATATATATATATATGTGTGTGTGTGTGTGTGTGTGTGTGTGTGTGTGTGTGTGTGTGTGTGTGTAAAACCGGACATGACATAGAATTTTGACTATATGAGATACTACATCTCCTGGGTAAACGAAATTAAATAAACTGCATGTTGAAAATTAAATGCATCAAAATTCGAACAAGATATTCAAAGCTATTTTGATTTCATAACTGATTTCAGAAATGTTCACCACGCGAAACTCAACAGACGTCAAGTCAGTGGTCCAGGTTCAACTGAATACGCTGAATTTTAATTTGAATAACACTATCCAGCGTCTCAGTGAAGATCTACATACGTTTCTCTAAGCTTGTAGGAAGAAGGAGGATACTACTCTCTCCTTGCACATTGCACAATGAAAAAGTTTCAAAAATTCTCAATTCAGGTGAACGTGTGTGCCTTTTCCGAAGCATATTGTCATTATCACCGACAAGGCCGATCAAAATTCCTTGTAGATTCTCATTAAGATCTGTCAAGTTAAGCTTTACGAATTTCGATAAAATTTGGGAACCTGTGAGCGAATATTGTCAATATAACTAGACTTCTTCTATTGGACGCTAGGGGTAGAATCGCCGACTGACGCCATTTCGGTCGGGTTTCAATCCTGGGTTAGGAATCGACCGTAGTCTAAGTCGTACTGATGAGCTGTAATACAGCGAAACAGATCTGTCTGCGGATGACTATAGTATTTACGCACTCACACCCTGATTAAGCACTCTGGAGGAGTGGTAGACTTTGTAAACAGTAGCTACCCCGGCATTATACACGCCAAAAAGCCTCTCTTCCTATACAGGATGCTCGTGGCCTAGGGGTAGAATCGCCGACTGACGCCAATTCGGTCGGGTTTCAATCATGGGTTAGGAAGCGACCGGAGTCTAAGCCGTACCGATGAGCTATAATATGTATCGGTTAAACAGATTGTTAACTTAACATTTCCTGGATCTATCTATCTATCTATCTATCTATCTATCGAATGATGTGCGTTGAGATGCAGTGAATATCGGCTCGGAATAAGAAATCGGAGAGCCGAGTTCGAATTCCAGTTGAATTTGGAAAAATGTTAATCCGTCTATTCTCCCGCCAGCTATGTTGTGAAATAGTCTTCGGCAACCTGCTGTTGCCAAGCGTGGCCAGTACGACACCTCCCCTAAAATAACGGTCATGTACCAGTGAAAGTCATGCAGGGAAGGTTTCTCAAAGAAGTGAAAAATTTCCCTGATCCGACCACAAGCTTGGGGCTGAACCCTGCATCCCTTGCCCCTACTGCAACAGGCTCTTTTGTGCAGGCGAGTATTAGCCTTATCAGCCACCTTCACATCTACCCAAGCCCTTAGTTACTAGGATAATATATATATATATATATATATATATATATATATATATATATATATATATATACGGTTAGTCCAGAAAAAGACGGCGAAATATTTATATCTATATGTCCTGTAAAATGCTGGCAACATATATATGAATTGACCTACTAGGGAGTACCTTCCATTAAAACTCAAGAAAAATAAAAATAAAAAAATGATCCAATCTCTGAGTGGAAAAGAATGTATATATATATATATATATATATATATATATATATATATATATGTGCATGATATGTCAGGTCTTTTCTTTTACTCAAAAAATTGATTCATTTTCACTTTACTATTGTTTTTAATTATTTTTTTTTGTGAATCTTCAAAATTGTATAGATCTATATTTCAATTCACTCATTCATTCAGTTATTTGCTATACGTGATACACGCTTATGTGATTTTGTCCTTTTCGGGATGTCACTAGCTAATCTAAAAGTTTTCTTGCATTATTTACTTGTTGCGGTAGGCAAGTTGCCAACTAATGCTTTACAACCAATCTGTTTCACTGTTCAACCCATATTTGGAAGGAGAAGAGAAGGATTATTTCCTTTTCCAATGTTATTTGTGCGTATATGAATAAAACGATTTCAACTTGAATTTGAACTAGCCTCTTCAATTAATTATTTGGAGCTGATATCCATTACAGCACAATGCACATTCTCTGACTGAGAGAGGTCTCTGCTCTCCAAAGATGATTTAAATCACTCTGGAATAATCACTGTAGAGAAATGCTGGTTTTAAATGAAAAGGGAATATTAAATAAACTGGTTATGTTAATAATAAGCAAAGGTCTGAGAGTCCAAGTGTATTTGAAGAGTACGTAGCGTCCGTAGATCAATAGAGATAGGTAGATATTCTAAATCCGACTTATGTAGTTACATGGTAACAAGAAAATAATAATTTAAGAAAATCTATTTTATATTTTATATTAATTCAATAGACCGCCCGGACTGCAGCTGATCTTCACTTGATCCTCGACGACATTGACAACGGAATTCACCAACGAAAGTATTACTCTTGTGAAGGTGGGGAGGAGCGTTCATGGTAGACATTTCGCCTGCATGCATAGATTTTCTGTTGATAAAATCTGACTCAATGTCAGAAATTCAATAACACCGTTATAATTCAATTTACGGTGTTCACCGACAATTGTTACAATATATTTCATTGCTTCTGAAATGAATATCACAATATTGTGTGCAATGAAAATATTTAAATTATTGAAGTATATCTATCTATCTATCTATCTATCTATCTATCTATCTATCTATCTATCTATCTCTGTCTAAAATAAATGAAATAGAGAAAATCATGTAAATATTATATAACAAAACTGCTCTAACTGTTATCATTGAGGATTGAATAAATATATATATGTGTGTATTTATATACATATAAATGAGCACATTTATGAATCTGCGTTGTTAAAGCGACAAAGTTTTTATTCTTATCAACCTTTTAACCGCACCCAGATATAGCACTTTACAATAGAAAAAAACCTGCTTGCCACAACACATTTTACGAGTAAATCAGAGGAAAAACAAAACATTGGCGTTAATTATAATCACAATTTCACATTATATATACATTCTAAAATTAGTTTAAAGGAAAACACACAAATTTTATATTTTTCCACATACTTAAGCAGCAAACATTAGGTTTTTTCGTATTTAAAATTAAATCATTTGTACAGCCAACATACAACATTACCTGGTGAAGAGAATCTATATAAAGTAGAATCTTTGGTACTTGGTAAAGTAAATTCCACAGGGGATTAAATCCAATTAGACCTCAATGTTTAAATTTAACAGAAAATAATAATCGAAGTAAAAGTTTGACTTCGAAAAAATCTAGAAATTTTTTTATCATTATTGTTATTATTTTTATTTTAATATTATTGTTTTTATTATTATTATTCTTTTTTTTAACTTATAGATTTCATATAATAATATAATTTTAATGTAAGAGGTATTTAATAGTTTTTATGAAATTGTGTTATTATTTTTTTTTATTTTTGTAATTTGGATCAATTATTGTTATATTTTGTCATTATTAATAGTATCTGTATTATTATATTTTGATTATTAATTCATAATTATTATTACTGTATGGTTTTTAAATATTAGTTTCTTTATTATCATACTATGAATACTATGATAAGATTTATGTAATAATATAATATTATTATTAATACAGTTAGAATTAAAAAGAAAAACTAAAAATTCATTTTTTCTAGTAAAAATTCAAGCCTTAATTTTAATTTTGAATATTTATGTCATGCATCTTAAAATAGACAATTAAAAATCTAAGTCAGGGTATACTGATTCCCATAGCTACTGTCATTGTAAATCTAGGCCAAGGCTGTCTTTTCGTCTAGATATAATTTAAATGCTAATATCTAACACTGTTAAGTTACTCTCCTCTTTCCTATTTTTTTTCTCTTTTTTTTCTTTTTTTCTTCTCTCTTTTTTACTTGACATTTTATCTGGATAATTTTAACCCATTCATTGTTGTATGAGTTTGGTCTGAGGAGCGATCAACAAGAGAAATATAATATTACCAATTGGTTTAAAAAACCTCCAACTTATATTTGTTATATATATATATATATATATATATATATATATGGTATCGTAAACTCATGTGTTAAACTGCTCAATAACAGGACTAGAACTAATATAAATATGGAAATGGCGGACAGTCTCTTTCATAATCATACCCAATCGTCAGGCCATATGTTTTTTTTTATCATTTCCCCCCAAGCAAGGCATTACCGCCACTGTTGTGCAGAGGGCTACACTAGTAAAGAGTGAAACTTTACATAGAAGGAGAGGGAAGAGAAAGAGAAACCGGTTACATAAGGTATCAGAGAAATGGCAAAACAAGCATAGGAATGCTGGTGTGAAGGAATTTGCGAGATTAGATTGGAAAAGAAGAAAAACAATACACAAGGGGTATTGGGGAAAAGGAGAGAAGGACACGAGAAAAACTGGAGTTAAGGAGATAAGAGATGGCAACTGACATTGCATTTAATCTCTTGGAGATTTTAGCTAACAGGGAAGCAAATATTTGGAAGGAAGTTCCACAAGCGATAAATGCACGAAAAGAAGCTGTTGGAGTAGAAATGAAAGATGAATTTGGTTGATATAACTGTAAAAGTGTGAGATCCGTTTACCAGTTTCGTTGTTCGAGTAAATTCTTGTAGAGGGGTCGCCCGTGAGCTAAGTTCGTCGGAGCAAAAGCCTTGAAAATATTTGTAGAAGAGACAGAAGGAAGTCACATCCCGTCTGTGACAAAGTGGCTGGTGTCGATCTGCCAGATCGGGATCGATCACATTACAGATTCACCACTCGTCTTGTAATGCTCTAGATGAATAGCAGGATCTTCCGACCAGATATGACAACAGTATCCAGTGCATGTGCGAATGATTGATGTGTATATATGCAAGGTGGGTTCAGACGAGAAAAACATCTTGACTCAACACAGTGACTCAATCTTCCTAACAGTAGATTTAGCCATTGATTCAATGTAATCGTTCTAAATGAGGTCAGAAGGGAGAGTGATGCCAAAGATGCGCAGTGTATTCTTTTCGAGGAGACGAGCAAGGTCCATGCTGATGCGGGTAAGAAGGACTGTTTATGGTGGTAGACAGACAGAAACTTTGTTTTGGAAGCATGAGTGTTTACCAGCCATTTCTTACCACAGTCCACCAAACATCGGAGGTCCTTCTCAAGATCGGCAGGGAAGTTAATCTTGACCGCCTTGGCAGATTTTTTACTGAGGCGAAAGTAAACGTTGGTGTCATCAGCGTAGAAGCCTACATGGAATTCGATCACATCAGCGAGATCAGTGATGAATATCAGGAAATACCTTGGGCCTAGGATAGAACCCTGGGGGACACCCGTATTCGTGTGATAGAATAAAAAGTCATGCCCTTTCAAGACGTCTTTCATTATGCGGTCTGATAAGAACGAATGGATTAAACCAAGCAAGCGTCCAGTGATACCATAACGCTGTAGCTTGCGAAGAAGGCCAGCGTGCCAGACCCTATCGAATGCTTTGGAGATGTCAAAAAAAAAAACAGCCCGGGATACACCATTCTTGTCGAGGGCCTGGTATATCTACTTGGTAATGTTCGATAGCAGATTAGCATTAGACCTGGCAAAGCGAAAGACAAGTTGTTTGTCTGAGAAAATAGTCTATGGGCAGTGAGATATTAAACTATCTCAGCACTGATGATAACCTCGAAAATCTTCCGTAAAATTGGTAAGAGCCTGACAGGGCTTTAATTATAGGGGTCCAAGAATTCTTCTTAGTTCTTAAATACAGGAACCACAGAACAGAACTTCCAACAGGCAGGAGAACAGAAAGTAGAGGGGCAGTAATCGTAGAGTTTAAAGAAGACAGAAAAGAGTTCAGGAGCATATTTCTCCAAGACAATGACGAGGATTCCGTTGCCTTCGCTAGCTTTACTAGGTCAAATTTCGAAATTATGAGAGATAAGAGAGGGTGTTATGTAAACATCCCTCAGTTGAGACTTTTAGACTTCTGTCTGTATGCCAGAGTCTAATTCTGACATTGATCTTTCTTGAATTAAAGTGTGGCACTGACATGAAATGAAAAATATCTATTCAATCAAATGCTTATAATGCCTCTAGTGAGTTGGTTCATTGCGAAACAGAAGACAATTTTTCCCGCAAGTTTTATATTTTTTGGAACAAACTTACAATATAATATTAACCGGTTCATGTTTTGTGTCCACGGTTATTTTTCTGACATATCCACATAGACCGTACCTTATATCTTGTAACTTTCTTCTCGAGTGGTTCTGAGAGATTGTAGACATATGCTCTGACATACATGTGCTTGTTCAACCCCCACAGAGAATATCTGTGGTTCAAACTGCAACTTTGCTGAGCGTACATTAGAGATTCATGGGGATAGAGTATTATCCGACGTGAACAACAACTTGAACTAAACTAGAACGCCCAAACACCATTTCAGGAGAAATCGTGTCGGCTTCTCAGTTTAACTCGCAAGGCTTGTATCAACATGGTAGGATTTTCAGGTACTCCCCATATTTTTCTTATTGTTACATCTAGAACAGCTAGAATGTTTTACTGATAGCATTGGAAAGACAAGGAAAACTGCATGATTGTTCTTTTCCTAAAGCAGAAAAATAATGACAAAATACGTTTAACAGTAGAAAGCTTCTTTTTCATATTCTTTGTTTTCATTGACGATATTTATCTGAAATTCATTTTGTATGTCATTTCTTGTCAAAGATGTTCATTATCAATTCATTTCAGGAATGGCACGTGGTTTTGACGTCATACAACCGCATTGCAAATTTGCGAACTGCGTTTGTTATTTTTGGTAAATATTGCCGTTGCCCAGTGTAGATATATGTCAACAAAAAATAAAATCGTCGCTGATTCTGTTACCGTCTTAATAGCCTCTCTGAAGATGGCTCATATGAGCCAAAAGCTTAGAACAAATTTAATAAAAATTATCCAAATTTTGAAGAATGTTTGTCTTTATTTCAACTGAAAATGAAGCCAAAATACAACATTTAGAACGGCTCATGATTAAACATAATAGACATTCATTGTCACTTATATGTTTAGAAAATTATTTGCTGCCTCGATACACTATATATATATATATATATATATATATATATATATATATATATATTATAATAATAATAATAATAATAATAATAATAAAAATAATAAGTGTGAGAAGCCGGGAACGTTTTCTTTAAAGTGTTTATTTAATGTTTGTATTATAATACATGTTGTGATACATTAAGTGTCCATAATGGTATTTGTGTCGCTACACTTGTTTCGTGTCTAAAATTGACTCTCTTCAATTAAATAATAAATTTGTGGCTTTACTTATTGAATTCTTTTTGTTTCTGATGTTCAACTTGTTGTTTTATAAATAATTAAGTAGAAAAAAAATAAGAAAATAAATTAAATCAGTAAAATAAAATAAAATAAATCAAATGTTGCCACGTTGAATGGTCTGTGTTTTTTCAGATCAGCACGTGTATAAGTGGGTAAACAGATAAATAAATAAACAGGTGAATGAATCAAGTGCTTACCCCAATTTGAAAGCATTTTGGTTTGTGGTTGCATTTTTAGTATGTTAAAATTATCTTCTAGTCGGCTGTACTTATCTCTCATCCTTTTCATCGGTCAGTTGGTTGTTCTTTATTGCTTTGACGGTGTTTTAAATTTGGTGTGTGTGTGTGTGTGTGTGTGTGTGTCTGTGTGTGTGTCTCTGTTTTTGTGTGTGTGTGTGAGCGTTTTTTTATTTAGTTCGTCTTTATGTTTTAGAAATGTTTTTATTGTTCGAGTTTATGTTTTTTTTATTGTTCGAGTTTATGTTTTGAATTTGGTGTGTGTGTGTGTGTGTGTATGTATGTGGGTGCGTGTAAGTGAGTGTGTATGTCTGTGTGTGTCTGTATGTTTTTCGGTGTGTGTGTGTGTGTTTTCATGTTGTTTTGTTGAGCGAAGGTTTGTATTTTTTTATGAATCTTTCTTCCTGCATTATTAATATTTCATAATCTGTATTTTGATATATAGGTATAACTTTCAATTTGCTATCACTACATTTATGCAAGTGTTCGGATACATATAATTTTCTGTTATGCGATAATCTTATATTGCTTCTATGAAGGGAAATTCTATTGTTCAAGCATTGTGTTGCTCCCACGTATATCTTTGTGCATTAGTCGCATTTTAGAGCGTAAGCTACATATTTCGAGTTATAGCTCAGATCCGATTTTATTTGGAATGTAGCTGCGTTTTCGAACTGGAAATGTTTTCCTTTTATTATTATTTGCATACTCCACCGCTTTTTTGTTTCATTTTGTGACCCCTGTGTTGTGTTGTTGTTCAAATTTTCATGAATTTAGGATGTCATTTCAACTTTGGGGCTGGCGTTTGCTGTTAATTGTTTTGGTTGTCTTTAAGATATTTTTAATTTTTCATTATTGTTGCGTAATTCCATGTGGATTTTGATCTTTGCGAATAATTCTGGAGTGTCTTTGTTGTGAGTGGATACGTATGCTAAAATGTTTTCTTCTTTTTCGTGTTTTTCTGGGTTTTTTTTTTGTTTTGATTCCGGCGGGAATCTAATGACATTTTTTTCTGCTAGTTAGAAACCCTTGTCTATTAATGAGATGGGGTATCCTCTCATTTATAATATATATATATATATATATATATATATATATATATATATATATATATATATATATATATACTATTTTATTTACGCTCTCACACCTTGATTGAGCACTCTGGAAGAATGGGGTCTGTGAAAACAGGAGCTACTCCGGCATATACGCATCGCTCATTCAATAATGAATTAAAGCACTATGGTTATTGGGCGTGTATAATGATATACGCGGTAAAAAGTTTGCCTTCTTCTTCTACGGAACGCTCGTAGACCAGAGGTAGAATCGCCGACTGACGCAAATTCAGTCGGGTTTTAATCCTGGGTTAACAGGCAATCGGAGTCTAATCGTACTGATGAGCTGTGATACAGAGAAACAGATCTGTCTACGGATGACTATATATATATATATATATATATATATATATATATATATATATATATTGAGGTTGGGTATCCTCTTATTTGTAATGTATATATATATATATATATATCGAGCGTCACATATATATGATATATATATATATATATATATATATATATATATATATATATATGAGTGTCACAAGAGTGATATATATATATATATATAACTCTTGTGACGCTCATAAAGAGCGAGGCAGCGTCGGGTCAGTTTATTAAAGAGAAAATTGTGAGACAGTTGTGGTTCAGTTCATTCTCTTTACTCTCAGTTATTAGAATTTACTATCAATTATCAAAATTTACTACCAGTTATTAAAATTTACTACAAGTTATCAATGCTGTTGCCTCGTATTTGTTCTTTAGCAGTGACTTATTTTTTTATAATTATGTCGTCGAGTAGTGAATCTATCTATCTATCTATCTATCTATCTATCTATCTATCTATCTATATGAACTAATATATCAAGGCTTATAATTCTAAAATATTTATAAAATTGGCTCTTCCCGTTATCAGAAACGCATTATTAATCTCTTGCTGGCAATCATAAAATCTATAACGAAACGCTCTCGAAAATTAAAATAAATACATCTGAGTTTCTTAGTAAATTTAATGTTCTTAAAAGAAAGGTTAAACGCTAGCTAAAAATTCTTATACACTCTTTAAAGATCATAAACCTCAGTTGGATGATAAACTTCAAACTATATTAATTAACCTCTCAAAAACTGAATTAGGGCTTATTTCTAAAAACATTATCAACAATATAATTTACTCAATCAAAAATCTTTCTTTAATAATCTATGGATAGATTTGTCTGATGCTATTAAATAGTTTAATAACATTATAAATAAAGATAAGCCTATATTCATTCAATTCGACATTATAGATTTCTATTCTTTTATTTCTAAAGATCTATTGTTAAATAGTCTGAAGATCGCTAAACAATATGTAGATATTACTAAAGAAGATTATAAAATTGTCTTAGGATCTAGAATATCGATAATATCAAATAATAATTCTAATTGGATAAAAAGTAACTGTCTATTTTAATGTCCCTATGAGTGCGTTTGATTCTGCAAACAATTGCAGATCTATATCTTGTATATTTTAGTAGGATAGTTGAACGAGAACAAATTGGATTGTACAGGAATGATTGACTTATTGTCAAATGTAATAGTAATTACCATTTATCTTTTAAAAATCCAAAGAAAGTTATAAGGGCCTTAAAAATTTTTGGTTTTAAAATATATATTGTCCAAACTTGGATATAGTTAAGTTTGTGGTTATTCACTTATATCTTTCTAACAATACTTTTAAACCATGTAATAAATATAGTAAGTTTATTATATATATATATATATATATATATATATATAAATGTTAGTTGTAACCATTCACAACAAAAGATTAAACGAATTCTCTCTACAATTAACCATCAGATATATTAAGTATATTTTAATATCAAAATATTTAATGATAAGAATATTCTATATAATAATGCCCTAAAAAATGGGTTTACGCAGAAATTATTATAAAAAAACAAACAACAAATGGTATTAATAAGTCTTAAAATAAGAAAAGAAAATTATTTTGGTTCAACCCCGCATTTTTAAGTATCTAACGTTAATATCGTTTCACATTTTTTCAAATTGATCGATAAAAATTTTAATGTCAACAAACTACTAAGTATAATCTTACATAAAAAACATTAAAAATTACTTATTCCTAAACTAGTAATATTCACAGATTCATTAATTCTCATAATAACAAAATAATTGAAAAATTTATAGTAATCATCTAATAAATATAAATCTACATGTACAATTAACTATCCATTTGGAGGGATATGCAAGTTTGAAGAAAATGTATACCCTGTTATTATTTTTCCTAAGAAATACTATTTAAAAAAAGCAACATCTGTCCGACCTTGGAAACACTGATTTTATAATCAAAAATATAATTTTTCAAAACTCCACCTTAAATCCCAGAGAGATCTCTCTAAATATTTCTGGGAATTAAAAGATAGAGGACTCTCTTCGCGGATCGAATAGAAGATAGTTGGTAAATCTCAAATGTTTATTACCTTTCGAAATAGATATAACCGATGCTTAAATAAAACAAATAAGAATAATTATATTAGGTAGTAAATAGCGGATACTGAATCAACGAAAGGAAGTGATATTTTAATCTCGTCACAAGATTAAATATAAATTTGATTGTATATTTCGGTTTTTACTACATAGGTTTCTTCATCAATATCTGGATTATTTTATTTAATTTTTGCACAATATTTCTTATGTAAACCTCATTTCTGTTATAAAAGTTTTTTTTAGAAAAATAACTTTTAAAGAAATGAAAAATGTTTTTAGAAAATCATTATTTTTATTTTTATGATTTTTATCTCAGCAAATATTTTTGAATGTAAATCCAGTTACCAATTTTTCTTTTAAATTTATTTATTTTTACATTTTACTCTTATTTTCTCTCGTTTTTTAACTTTTGTGATAGTTATGTCTGTTTTTCATATTTGTCAATATCTTTATATTTGAGTGGTATTATATATGGAAAGCCATTGGTATAACCAACCGCTTCTGATATCTACTATAGGCATTTAAGAATGTTTGTGAAGATTTCATAGTTTTTTTGTTGTTTTTTTTCAGGTTAGTTTTCAACTGTTTTATATATATGGCTTCGAGAATTTTTAGGATTTGTTTGTTGTTTTCATGTTAAAGTATGATTGTGTTTTCGACGAGGACTTCGCAGAGTTGTGCATATTGTCTAGCATGTTGTTCAAAATGCCTTAAGATGTTAATAGTTCTCGCTCTCACTCTCACGTGGTTAGGGGTTCGCAGATGCTTTGAAAATTCCCCATGCAAACAAAAGAGACGACTACTACTATTGTTCGTCCGCGAACGATTTAATACGCTTAATATAATTGTCATGTCTGATCATGGCTGATGTTAGCCGAAAGCTTAGAATGAATTATATAAAAAAAAAACATATATTAATATTGTGATTATCTTTCTTCTTTCAACGATAATGCTATGAATCTTAACAAACGATATGAAAAGTATTGGCATTAAATAAATAGATTAATCTTGTCTATATTATTTAATGAAATATGCATCAATATATATATATATATATATATATATATATATATATATTGTAAATTATATTTTAGAACATGTACATAACTTCTCTATATATAATCGCTACGAAGGCGCGTCCGTTTCTGCATCGGACTACCGATGCTTCGTCAGGCGATGTAGTACTGGGAATCCTTTTCATTTTTATTTATTTCGTTTTGTTAGGGGTATTGGCTGGGGTTTTGATATTGTGATATCTATATATTCGTTGACAGTTGGAATTTTTTGTGGAGAGTGTTAATGTGTGTTAGTGGGTGTTAGCAAGATAATGTAGTCAGTCTGTGACCGTTGGAATGTATTAGTTGGTGCGGATATTTTTTTTTTGTTTATTTTTATTTTTGCAGTGTCTTTACAATCGGTGTAAGTTTGTATGCTTAATCTTAATATTGGGTTTAGGGAATGTGTTTTTTGTCTTACAGTTTTCATTTTTGATTTTTTATATCATTGTTTGGGAATCGCTTTCTCTATTCAATTTTTAATTTTAAAGCTTTGATTTTTAATAGATCATGTTTTTGGAAATCATTTTCACTATTAAATTTGTAAGTTTTAATTTTCTATTCTCATATCTAGTCTATATATGATTCGATTTATTATGGTTATGGTTTTGGTTATTAACCTTACTGTAATTATATTTATGGTTATAAATCTTACTCTAATTATGGTTATGGATATTAACCTCGCTCTAATTATGGTTTTGGTTATTGGCCTTACTCTAATTATGGTTATTGATCTTCCTAATTATGCTCTTTAACCTTACTTTATAATTAACATTGATCAACATCAATTGTGGTTATTAACCTTACTTTATTAGTTAAAATTAATAATGGTTCTAAACCTTATTTTAATTCTTAACTTCTATTTTCATATCTATTCAATATATAATTCATCTTATTTTGGTTATGGTTATGGTTATTAACCTTAATTGATCCTATTCTAATATTGATAATTAACCTTACTCTAATTATTGTTATTAACTTTACTAATTGTAGCTATTAACTTTGCTTTCTAATTAATCTTACTTAATACCGATTATGGTTACCAACCATACTCTTTTGGTCAATATTAATTATGGTTATACACCTTATTTGTAGTTAATATTAAACCTTGTAAAGATTTTTTTATATATACACATATGTATATATACACCTATATGTATGGGTCCTATTCTTGGCCCTTGTAGTGTTTTTTTAGCATGATTGTAATGTTAGCACTCTGATGTGCTTGCAGTTTACTGTGATTTCATGCCTCTGGTTTAAAAGTTTGTTACTGTTCATATATTTAAATATCTCAATTTTTTCTTGAAGAGAGAGGAAACATGGTTCCTTTATAGATTTAGGTGTTCGTGCTTGTTTAAGGATTTTTCATTTAACTCTAGGTGTTTTATTTTCGTTTTTTAACTTCCAAAAATATTTGGAGAGAGATGTTTTGTTTTTCTTTGTTATTGAAGGATTACAGGTGATTATAAATTCGCTTTTTTAAATACGTTCATGGCATTTCCGATATACATTTTTTCATCCTTAGGATTCTCCATGGATGAGATCGAACACATATATATCAGGGATTTTGTTTGACGTTTGTTGTTCATAGGGCATTGGGTAGGGTTTCTACAGTTACAGGGGTTGTAAATATGGGTTGGATTGATATTGGTGTTGGAGTTATTTTTGTTATGTGTTTTTAATATTTTGTTGTTATGTAATTTAATTATTTTTCTAGATTATTGGAGCAGCTATAGATTAGTTTAATTGTATTTTTATGGAATATTTTATTTAGAGGGTTATTTTTGGGGAAATGCTTGTCTATTAGTTGAAGAAATTTATGTCCCAGTTTGAAGTTAATTGACTGATTAAAAGGAGGGTTATACCATATGATTTTCGGTTCCTATTTTCGCTCTTTGAATTCTGAAGTTTTCCACAAAATTGATTTTTGATTATTGATATCCGCTATCCTTTAGGATTTTATCGTATATTACCTTGTGTTTAGTAAATATTTCTTTACTGGATGAGTGTGTGTTAATGCGTCGTTCTATTGATGATGGGATGTGTTTGATAATGGATGATGGGTGGTTAGAGTTTGGGTTTATATATATTGGATTCGAAATGTTCTTCATGTAAGGTTGGAAAGTGTTCGATACTAAGTCTAATGTTATGTCTAAGAAGTATACTGGCTTAATGTTGGGGTTAATCACAACGTTAAGACCAAAGGATTTAAAGACTTTATGAATTTGTTTCCAGATTTTATCGACCATACCTCCAGTAGATTCATTATCATGAGTCCGTCGTCTCTATATAGTCCTATATTATTCGTATCTATTTCTTTAGGCGCAGTGAGGTTGTACAGCAGGAATAGCCCCATCAGATCTGATGATTCTGCTGAATCCAGGGCTCGCATGGATAAATCAAAATTACCTGTTGAATTTTTCTGGTTGTCGTAGAAGAGAACTGATTTTCTACAGTTCAGGATTATTTTGATTTCCTCCGTAGTGATGTCCGAGTAGAATTCGGCGAACTCAAGGGCGTGGTTAAAGAGGTCCTTAGAAATCGATGGGTAAAAATTAATGTTTTGTAGCATTGAGCCTGCTCAATACTTAGTTGGGTGTCCTCTTAGGAATACCAGGTGCCGAGTTCCAATTCCAGTCAAACACACTGCATTCACTTACGAGTTATGGGTTAAATAACTGAGGTCTGCTATTCATGCGATCTGTGGCGAACTTTTGCACCGATTGTTTGCTATCAGCAGTTCCAAAAAGTGTGGTTGGTGCCACAGAAGCCTTCACCACTCTAAACAATTCTTTGTGTGGCAGTCTAACTGAGTTAGACATTCATACGTCGAAATCGACGGGAGAGTCCATAATATAGTAATATGAAGTTAGATCTGTTTCGCTGTATCACAGCTCATCATTACGGTTAGACATCCGATTTTTTCTAATCAGGACTGAAACCCGACCGAATTGAGATCAGTCGGCGATAGTACCTCTGAGCTATGGACGCTCGATAGAGCAAGGCGGACCCCAGCGTGTAAACACATGCCAGTAGCCGAGAGTATTCAGATTAATTACTGAGTGAACGATGCGTAGATGCGAGGGTAGCTACTGTTGTTTTTTAGTCGACCATTCCTCCATTGAGCTCAATCGGGGTGTGAGAGTGTAAATAATCAATCCTCTCAAATATTTTGTCGACATTTTTAACGGCAGGGGTATACTTTGCATGGATTTTGTAGTTATATTGATCATTATTGTAATTAAATAACCGGTATATCAAACTCTTCCCACTAGTGTCCACTTACTTTTAGCTACTATCTATATACAACATACCAAATGACTGTTGTCACTTAGTCTCAAAATTTAAACTGAAAGACTCTATACAGTCTTGATTCTTATATCGGCACTGTTCGTATCTGTAAAATTTTCTATCGTCAATACCTAAAAATTATTCTCCTATAAATACCGCACATTTTTAACAAGGATATATTCCCGTGCACCTGCGTGTTAATGTATTTTGTGCAAAATTTCATATATAACTAAACTTATACCTGCAAAAGAACAATATGAATAAAACAAGAGAAAAACTTAACTCAGTCGAAGCTATTCGTCGTCTAATCGATTTTACCAAGGAAAATGTAAGGCTTTTCTTTTTAAATCAGTATTTATAAATGAAAATGAACATGTTTGTTTTACAAGATTCTGAAATTTGAAAGATTCTCATAAATATTCATTGTGCTACCTGAAAAATTATATACGATGTGAAGTTATGTAATTTATTGTCTTATAAGAAAGTTTTTCTTTTGTTTTTATTCATATATATATATATATATATATATATATATATATATATATATATATGGGGGGGGATGCCTGTGTTTGTGTGTGTATGCGTGTGTGTGTGTGTGTGTAGATATTGTTTGGTCATAATTAAATTAGTCAAGTAAATAGCTGTGTTAAAATTTTTCAATACATTCATAATGTAATAGTTTGAATATTTTTCATTTGAAAATGTGTTATTTCCGCAACCTAGGTTTCAACCTTTCCGTATTTTCAGGCGATTTGTAATAATTTCCGTTTTTCAACTGTACAAACAGAGAGTTTTTACGAACGTGCGACTGGAATTTTAAAACAAACGAAATTGTTCAAAATTAGGAAGGGGTTAAAACACTTTCATCCGTGTTTATACGATCCTAATATATATTTATATATGTAATTGCAACTGTAGATTATTTTCGATCTTCCATTCAGTCATTTTTTGTTTTGGAAACAGCATAATGGGCAACTTTTAATTATGGCACAATTTGCAGACATTGTCATTGTTGTATGGTTGGATTATTTTTGATTTGCTGTAAGTTATTTCAGGATCTTTCCATTTTCAGTATTAATTTCCACAAGTGGCTAGTCAGTTTGTTACAATTTTTAAGATTTTGCAGTTTAAATGCAGATTTGAGATTATTGCATCTGTTTTCAAAAATTTATTTTTAGATCCCAAATACGTTTTTCAATCTATATCTTAGTCATGCACTTCTTTTTTTGTAAATCACCCCTTCTCTTTTGCAAATCCGTTAATTGCGAATTTGTTTTTGTCCTTACAGTTTCATTGCATATTAAAAATGTTTTTTTGTACATTATCATTTAGGTTTCTGGTGTTTTGGTCTTTATGTAATTTTCTAAATTAATTTGATTGAATTACTATTGCAAATATAATTCTGAGTTTGTGGGAAAGTGTTTATTAATTAACATAAAATATTTGCCATATCATGGATTTTAATTCTAATTTCAACTGTTGGTTGAACGAAATAATGTTTTTATTTCTATTATTATTTTTTCTTTGTTTGACAGAGTTTTGCATTCTAATCTTTTTGTTGTGGCCAGTTTCTTTAAAGCATTTTCATTATCATTTTTATCTTTTCATCAAAGTCTCTTTTGTTCTAAGAATTTTTTAATAATTTGTGTTCTGTTCCCTTATGGATGTGATGATTATGCTAGTTGTATGGTTAGATATTCTGTTTATTTAATTTAAAAATGTGTTTGTTTTCATATATGGAGTGAAACTGTCAGTTTTTAGATTAAATTCTACATATAAATATTGGAAACCTTGTTTGTTCTATCTATCTTTTCAAAATCTAGATATTATGTTATTTTCTGTTTTGTTGTCTGGTGCTATCATTAATTCTTTTTCTCTGTATAATCTGTCGTTGGCTATGTGGATTATTTCATTAATTTTATTTAAATTGCATATTTCTATTAATTCTGAAATTTCTGCTCCTTCAAATAGTACTTGTGTTACATCAAATAAATGTGTCCATTTGTGGATTTTTTAACCCATGCTTGACCATTGTAGAATAATATGAATATTCAGCAATGTAGTATATTATATTTATATATTTGGATAGTATATCTACATATGTGCTTTGCTAAACGCTAATACATTGTCGTTTAAATAACTCACACTGGCATCTCTTTTTAACAGATATGTTTACCAAAGTTACTTAAAATTTTCCTGAATTACTAAAGAGTAATTAGATAAAATTTCCTTTGGCTTCAATCACGGACTGCAGACAACTTCGGATTCTCCTGCATCTCGACGGTCCTTTTGTTTAAGACGTTGAATGATCCTATAATCTTTTCTTTCAGTTAAACTTTGGTGTGACCAGGAGTTTTGTTAGTCTCTCAATCCAATCTCCACTATACAAAATAGTCGAGAGAGTTATAATCTGGGAAGTGAAGTGTCCAGATGTAAAGGGTGATTGGCTCGCAGAAATTGCCTGACAGCCATGACTAAATATCTTTGCTCTTGTGTCAGTATGCAAAGTCCTGTTGTCAAACATAGGATCTTCCAGCAGATATTTTTCTTGTCGGAGCAGCACTACCTTCTCAAGCTACTTGATGCAAGACTGTGTTCAGTCTAAGGACACTACCAATAATTCGAGACGTATCTTTACATAATAAAAATCGGTGTGAGTTTTTCGAGCTGTCGTAACTTCAGAATCACCATTGGACTCATACAAATATTTCTACATCTTCTGCTCTCTCTTCAGACGGAAAACTAAAAACAGAAAAATTATTGTATTGAATCATCCAGCGCAAATGACAAGTAATAAGGTCCAAGCAGTACAGAATGGTCTTTCTAAATTTCTGGCTAGAGAAATTGAGCAATGAAGCTCTTTTTCTCACAGACTCTGCTAAACTGATCCTACTATACTCTGCAGGAGACAAAATAAAAACATACAACGCGCCTGCGTGGAACTAAAATACAAAATGGTGACAATTTGTTAATTATAGTCTCTCTTCATATTAGCGTGGAGGATTGGGTCTTTTTGTGTGTATGTGTGCGCGTATCTGTTTCAATTTTCTGATAGTGTATATATATAAAAGAACAAAATTTATGAAGATGAAGTCTATCAGACGGTGAAATTCAGCAACGAATTCATCTAAGAATAATTTTTCCTCTTTGTTTATTTACTGATATATATATATATATATATATATATATATATATATAACCATTTCACTCCAACCAAAGTAAAAATACCACTAAGTCACTAGGAATTGCTGGGAGTGAAAGAAAATGGTAAAACTTTGAAAGCAACTGGAAACTCACACCTAATTATAAACCTACTTAAAAATACTCGTATTATTAAACCCTATACATATATCGTTTGAATAGTGACGTTTAGATAAGACTTCTAAAATTAATTACAACAGTTAATACAAAACCCAAGATACACATTCCCAGAGTGACTTAGATATGAGAATATTAATTTATTTTGAATTTTTATCAAAATAGCACACTTTTGTGTTCTAATGTAGATAAATATTTATAGCCGAATCCTTTGCAATCTTCATTTGATATGTTTTATTCTAGCCACTATAAAATCCCTTGATACTTGGAATTTCTTAATCTTTATGTAAGGTTACATTTTTTAGACATGTTTCCCTCATATCTATTAGTGTAAAATCGCAGTTATAATTTTCTCTTTCCGTTGAACATCAAATATTAATCTTATTATAGGTATTTTAGTATTCCATTATGTTTCTTTTTGTTCGTGAAAAGATTAAAGAAGAACATTTTAACAGTTGTTAGAGATAAACATTTATTATTATTTAATGGACTAAGAATTCCACAGAGTAGCTATGAAGAAGTGAAACTAGGGCTGTAAAACCTTCAATGTATTAATTTCAACTTCTTTCATTATTAACTGAGTTGTATCGTTTCAGTTAAATCTACATTTTCTTCAAGGAAAACGTAAAAAGTTACTTGTATCTTTTTTCTTTTGAAAATGCATTAAATTTGAAATTGTAGTGTCACCAGATGCTTGCAGATATGGTTTAGCCCCCAAAAACATTTATGCTGACATGGTTGCTACATTAAGGTCTGATAATTCAATTTTATCAACAGTGTAAATGGTGCGGAATTACACAGTTGGGCCTGGCCATTTGGACGCTAGCTGATTTGGCTCTAGCCGGGCGTTTTAACATTAGGAAAAGTTTGTTTATGAATTCACAATCATTAAATAAATTCGGATTTACTAGAACTAGCAATATTATTTATTTAAACATGAAGTCGCGCTTTGCACCGATTTTTTTTCTTTCTTTTTTTTTGCTCACAACGCCAATATTTTGTCAAAAACGTATAGGAATCAGTTAATAAATGTTAATATCTTTTCACCCATTATAAAGATAAAACGAAAGATTCCAGTTTTAAAAAAATCTATAAAATATAATAAAATAATTAAACACTTGCAACAGCTAACTCAACTGAAGCTAAGGACTGACTGATTTCAGACGTCGGCAGGGACAAAAGCGCCTTTTCTCTGTAGGCTGAACAAACAGCTAAATGAGAAGATAGATCTAGTTTTCTTTTTTCCAAATAAGTATACCGTCTTTCAATTTATAATGGATATATTCTAATTTTCTCCATGCAAACAGACTTATAATTAAAAAATGTTAAGATTCCTAAATAAAATGACATTTATAAATTAAAAAATTGTTTTAGCGCCAGAGGAGTCATCGCAAAATAACCTGACGCCAAATCAACCATGCTTAAACGGCCGAGCCCAAACGGCTGCGCCAAAACATACCCTACCCCAAAAGTGGGTAGCTGAATTTAGAAATGTAAAGAAGCGGCTTGAAGATGACCAAATGTCTAGTGGTCCTGCAACTAACATTAATCGTGTTCACTACATGTTAGTGGGTTAGAGACGGCTTAATTCCTATTTAATCATACAAATTTTACTGTCATAAATGTATCGCTAGATAGATTTCATACGGTTGTTTAGATTAGTGATAACGTGCAGAGCTTTTCTTTCATTTCTTTACTATATATAGATACATGGAATATGTTAAAACAAAGTATTGGCAATGCAAAGGATGCATTCCAGAAGTTGAGTAGAGTAAAGAGAGAGAGGAAAAGTTCGCTGGAAACAGAAAAGTGAGTACTTGACTGATATGTGATGTCTGTCATTCAATACTGTAGCAAATGCCGGATAATCTCATCAAAGACGAAAAAAGTGTAAAGGGAGCGGAATTAGACAGTTGGGCCCGGCCGTTTGGGCCCGGCCGTTTGGGCCCGGCCGTTTGGGCCCGGCCGTTTGGGCCCCGGTTGACAGTTGGCCCCGGCCGTTTGGGCGCGGGTTGACATTTGAGCCCGGCCGTTTGGGCGCTAACTCATTTGGCGCTAGCCTGGCGTTGTAACATGAGGAAAATTTTGTTTATAAATTCAAAATCATTCAATAAATTCAGATTTACTAGAACTAGCAATATTATTTATTTAAACATGAAGTCACGCTTTACACCGTTTTTTTTTTGCTCACAAGGCAAATATTTCAACTCGCTTTCAGCTTTGTTTTGTTAAAGACGGATAGGAATCAATTTCGTTAATATCTTTTCACCCATAAAAAAAAGATAAAACGAAAGTTTCTAGCTTTAAAAAATCTATAAAAAGATGGTAAAAGTATTAAACACTTGAAACAGCTAACTCAACTGAACCTAAGGACTAACTGATTCAACTCAGACGTCGGCTGGAACAAAAGCGCCTTTTCTGTATAGGCTGAACAAACAGCTAATCGAGGGTAGAGGGCTAATTTTCCTGTCTATGGAAACAGAAGTGAGTACTTGACTGTGATGTCTGTCATTCAATACTGTACCAAATGCCGGATAATCTCATCAAAGACGAAAAAGACTTCAGGCAACAGAAATGTGGTCCTGCAGACGAATGCTGAGGAAATCATGGAGAAAACATGCGAGCAATACGAGAATCGGAGAGGATAGAAACAAAAAAGAATCTGATATTTAACATCGGGTAAGGACAGCTGAAACATACTAAGAGCCACAAGGGATAGGGAGACGTGGAGATCCATGATCGCCTACGTCCTGAAGGGAAGAAGAAGAAGAAGAAGAAGAAGAAGAAGAAGGACAGCTGAAATTTTGGGGACAAGTAATGACGAAGAAACGCTTAAAGAATCCGATACTCGCTTAAAAGATAGGGGAAGATGTAACGAATAAAATATTTCATTAGCTTGAGCAATTGGATGGTTTAGCAGGGTTTGGGAAGAAAAAGGTTTTGGGAAAGAAGTAAAGGTGTTAGGAGATACAAAGAAAATGAAGATGTCGGAGACTATATTCGTCTACGTTACATAGTGTCACGTCATATAGAAAAATAGATGTCTATCTGCTTACGGAAATTTAAAACTCAAATGTGTTGTTTAATAATTTGTGGCCAATTCATCCTGTTGGTAATAACTGGGCATCTTGTTTATTGATGTTTTGTATTGTCTGTAAGAATGATTTTATTTATCCATCGATGTGGCATATATTAAAATTATTAACACATAAAAAAGATTTTTTATTTCTCTCTCTCTCTCTCTCTCTCTATATATATATATATATATATATATATATATATGAATCCATACTGCTTTGTATGTAAATAATTTTCACAATCAACATCCTGCATTTTCTGATGATGAGATTCTGTTGCGAAACTTAGAAATTTCTCTGTACATTTAATTCATATATATATATATATATATGTGGGTGGGTGTGTGTGTGTATGTATGTCTGTTTTTTTCATATGTATATATATATATGTATATATGTATAAGAATGTAATTATCTATTTATATATATTTTGTGTATGCATACACATGTATGCAGTTCATATTATTTATATATATATAAATATATATATACAAATAAATACGGAATGAAGAAAATATTTGCAACGTTCAAAAGTTTAATTTGAGACAGTGCTCAATATAAAAAAATAGAAACAATGAATATTTATTATAATTTCTAATTTAGAACATGTACAAAATAGTCTACTACAAAATTGCACGTTTCGTTATTATTTTCTCTGTTGTTTTCTCTTTCCTCTCTCTTTCCCACTCTTTTTTATTCCTTTTTTTCTCATCTTTACTATTCTTTTTAACTCGAACGTAATTTTTTCAATAATAAAAATGAAGTGAATATTTATAAATTTTCTTTAAAAAAACGATAATACCATCAGTATTTACTACTGATAGGACATTGTTCTTTCAATGTCGAAACAAAATGTTCGATTTTGTAGTAGATTGTAGTTTGTACATGTTGCAAATTATTTTATATATATATATATATATATATATATATATATATATATATATAACCAATAGTTTTGATAGTATTCACGCAAAGATATTTGCCTTTCAGTAGTTTTCTGATAAAAGTCACTTTGTTAAATAGTTTTTTCTTTTCTAAATGGATCAGCAATGTTTAGTAAATTTAACAGAAAACAAGTTAATAGTTAATAATTTAACAGAAAACAAGTTAATAGTTAATAATTTTACAGAAAACAAGTTAATAGTTAATAATTTAACAGAAAACAAGTTAATAGCTAATATAATTAACTGCAATGTCGACACACTAAATTTTCTTACTAAAGAAAAATTATCTTCGGTGTAACTTTAAATACGGAAGGAATTCGGTTACCACTAGAGTTAGTCACCTAAAATGTTATCACAAAGTTCTTATCACTAACAGTTTTCTGCCCCGTATGAGCGTTAAAAAGAAACCAATTTCAGCAGATATTCGTTGATAAAAATAAATCAATCAGTCATATCGTCGGCATGCTCATTCGATACGATCTAAGGTAAAAAGGAAATAAAGAAAGAAAAGTTGTTAAATAGAGTGCAGAACAGAAAAAAGCGCAAGAGGGTAAGAGAAAATGAAGGTTAACAATGAGAAAGTGAGAAGGAAACTGCGAAATAGTTAGGTGAGATAATTTTCGTGAGATGGATATAGAAAAAAGTATGAAAAATAATAAAAACAGACAGGATATGCGAGAAAAATAAGGGAGACAAGTCGAGAGAGGTTCAGTATTAATATTACACTTTATATCTTTTCCCAGAACGGAAGTACTTCGGTATTTACCAGAGCTTCGACACATAGGTGGGATGAGGCACATGGACGATTTTATATGGAGCAATTCCGAGCGAGTAAGCTCACGCTAAAAATTCCCGTAGACCCCAGGGTCGGACTCTAGCCTAATTACCACAGATGAAACTCTACTGTCTGGCATGTTATCGCCTGGGTTCCACACAGAACACAAGTATTTCGGCAGTTTTAGTTTCTTAGAAATAAGTAGGTTATTTACAAAGAATAAGACCACATACAGTTGCAGTTCGCTGATTGATAGAAACTACAAACCAATCAACCTAGTGGCATTTATCCCACGGAGATTTGTGTAGCAAATTTAATATTGATTTGTTCGTATGCTGTTTATCTCGCGGAGTAATCTCAATGTAAGCCGAAACGGATTAAATTCTCAGTCGAGCGGGAAATCCTCAGCATGCAAACATAGAAAAATATGCAATCGTTTTAAAAGCTCACTCTTTTAAAATTGTAGATAATCTGGCCTCTATGTTCAATGTCATATAACATAACTACCAGATATCGATGGTATTTTATTTTACGGCAATCTATAAATTCACATTATACCCACAGTTAATTTGATTACAGGGATTGGTGTGAATTGTTAATTCCCGTAAAGTGTCAGTGAAAGAAAATTGTTAAAGCTATTTTTTAATATTTCTTAAGAATAGCAGGGTAGATTGTGTTCTGTAGATTGGTTCGCATACAGACTACCGCAGAAATTAATGGAACCTACTACAGGAAAATTTTCGCCAAGTCACTGATCCCTATTGGCACTTAACTGAGTTATTCCTTACCCCAGAGATATCAGTCATGTTATTAGGATTTTTAGGGGTTAAATTATAGTACATTAATGTGTGTTTATGTTCTAAGTTGTATTGTGCAGTGGTAGTAAAAATACTCAGTCTTTTGTTATGGGAGAAGAAGTTATTCATGTTGAATTGCTTTCAAGTCCCGAAAATGTGTTCCGTCAGCAGCTTCATATAAATTTCATTTGTCATATTTAAACGTCTTTCGCACGATTCTATAAAATATTGTAAGTTTTACATGTTTTTCGTGTCGACGAAGTGTTTCATTTTTCGTATAACAAAATGACGATTAAATCAAAACAAACCACACGTAATAAAATCACGTTTAAATCTGGTCATAGCACATTACATTGCATTTAATTATATGGTTTCGTTAACACTTTGAGATCTCACGCAGAGTGAAATCATAGAAACGCATTACCAATTTACAAACTGCGTTTGCTATTTGGTAACTATTATCGTTGCTTAGCAAAGTTTTATGCCAACACGAAATAACATCGTCTTTGTGGTGGATGTTTTTATGTTAACGTCCCTGTAAACTCTCTGAAGATGGCTCATGTGAGCCGAAAGCTTAGAACCAATTTAATAAAAAGTTATCTAAATGTTTGAGAATGTTCGTTTTCATTTTTACCTGAAAGAAAACTTAAAATATGATGTTTGCAACGGCTCATGATTGAACA
The DNA here is from genome assembly GCA_037127315.1 of Ascarosepion bandense. NCBI lineage: Eukaryota > Metazoa > Mollusca > Cephalopoda > Sepiida > Sepiidae > Ascarosepion > Ascarosepion bandense. The sequence continues at coordinate 3,307,537 of JBBBDQ010001823.1, read as the reverse complement.
TAATAGACACTCATTGTCTCTTAAATTTAACACTATATGTTTCGAAAATTATCTGCTGCCTCAATACACTATATATATATATATATATATATATATATATATATAGCCATCCGCTTACAAATCTGCATCGCTGTATCACAGCTCATCAGTGAGGTTAGACATCCGATTGCTTTTAGCCAAGTTCAAACCTGACGGAACTGACATCAGTCGGAGATTGATTCTACCACTGAGCTATGGGTACTCGGTATATATATATATATATATATATATATATATATATATATATATATACCGGCCTGAATATTATAGAGAATTCTTTTTAGGAGATATGTGCCTGAACATTATTATTATTTAGGCCGGTAAATATATATAAATATTGTGTTTAATTAAAAACAGTATACCTACTGTAATACGAGTATCTATTAAAAATAATGATCAAACAAATAAATTAAAATGCAAATAGATGTATATTTTTAAGGACGGTCTAACATAACGTTTTCTGTGGAAAGAAAGAAAGAAAAAAGAAAGAAAGAAGTGTCGAACTTCGCCTGCTGATACCTAATAAATTATGTACTATATTGTTTGGGTCTAATGAGAGAGCAAAATACATATCAAAGACAAAAGAAAATGGAAGCAATAAAGTCAGACAAATGTGTTTAACGACTGTACCCGTGAAATGGTTAAAAAAAATTTGTCAACTCCAATTATTTTAATTTGTACCTTTTTACTTTTTTAAAATAACAGCCGAAATTCAAGTTTAAGATCGTTATTGTAATTATTTTTATAATATTTTTCAACTGAAATATTTAACTATGCGATAATTTTTCTGATATTTTATTGTCGTAGAACTCGCCTCTATATTAATTAATCACTAACTGAAGAATTATGATTATTCAGAATTTTCAAATAGAGAAACTCTGCAATGTTTACCGCTAAAAACAAATTATTGTTATGCTTAAATTCAATATAACTTCATCGCTATACATTCCGGAATCATGTCTGAGAGGTGGGGAGTCACTTGTTACCTTACATTTTGATCAAAGAACCAGAAAATTGCTGATCTGAAACTTCTTAAAATAACAGCTGAAATTCTAGTTTAACATTGTTATTGTCCTGAAGGGAAGAAGAAGAAGAAGGACAGCTGAAATTTTGGGGACAAGTAATGACGAAGAAACGCTTAAAGAATCCGATACTCGCTTAAAAGATAGGGGAAGATGTAACGAATAAAATATTTCATTAGCTTGAGCAATTGGATGGTTTAGCAGGGTTTGGGAAGAAAAAGGTTTTGGGAAAGAAGTAAAGGTGTTAGGAGATACAAAGAAAATGAAGATGTCGGAGACTATATTCGTCTACGTTACATAGTGTCACGCCACATAGAAAAATAGAGGTCTATCTGCTTACGGAAATTTAAAACTCAAATGTGTTGTTTAATAATTTGTGGCCAATTCATCCTGTTGGTAATAACTGGGCATCTTGTTTATTGATGTTTTGTATTGTCTGTAAGAATGATTTTATTTATCCATCGATGTGGCATATGTTAAAATTATTAACACATAAAAAAGATTTTTTATTTCTCTCTCTCTCTCTCTCTCTCTCTCTCTCTCTCTCTCTATATATATATATATATATATATATATATATATAAATCCATACTGCTTTGTATGTAAATAATTTTCACAATCAACATCCTGCATTTTCTGATGATGAGATTCTGTTGCGAAACTGAAGAATTATGATTACTCAGAATTTTCAAATAGAGAAACTCTGCAATGTTTACCGCTAAAAACAAATTATTGTTATGCTTAAATTCAATGTAACTTCATCGCTTTACATTCCGGAATCATGTCTGAGAGGTGGGGAGTCACATGTTACCGTTACGTTTGATCAAAGAACCAGAAAATTGCTGATCTGAAACTTCTTAAAATAACAGCCGAAATTCTAGTTTAACATTGTTATTGTAATTATTTTTATTAAAAGTTTCAACTGAAATATTTAACGATGCGATAAGATAATTTTTACTGATATTTTATTGTCGTAGAACTCGCCTCTAAATTAATTAATCATTAACTGAAGAATTAGGTTTATCCAGAATTTTCAAATAGATAAACAGTGAAATGTTTACAGCTTAAACATATTATTGTTATGCTTAAATTCAATATAACTTCTTACCTTTACTTTCCGGAATCAAGTGTCAGACGTGGGGAGTCACGTGTTACCGTTACGTTTTGATCAAAGAACCAGAAAACTGCTGATCTGAAACTTGAACTTAAAAATAAAATTGTGCTATCTTGTTTTTCCACTAACTCCTTATAATTCTCACCGCGAATATATATACATATAGGTTTGCGTGTATTTATGTGTTTATATATATATGGGCGAATAAACAAAGAATTAGAAAGTTACATTTCCAACAATGAAAATCTCATGAGGGTTGACTTGTTCAGGAAGTTTACTGCTTTTTGTTATCGATCTGGGGAGGCGATATTAAGTGGGCCAACTTTTGAAAATTTAATTCAAGCCTTTTCTTAGAAATAGAATAATTTGACCCATCAGACACCGTGATAGTAAAAAAAAACTATCGTGACCAAGGTTTTGGGGTTAATGACTCAATTCAATCTGCTGGTCATGCCAGAATATATGCGCGTCCTAAAGAAGACCCGCTCAGCATAATTGCCGTATAAGCCATAGATTGAAAATATATGTTTGTGTGTGTTCTACAATGATATTTACCATATATATGTTTTTAATCAAGCAAGGCGTTACCGCCACTGATATTCAGGGGGGTACATAAGGAAGTTAAAGTTGTAGGCAGGAGGTGAGTGAATAGAAACACGAACCTCCTACAGGGGATGACAAAGAAAGGGCAAGATAAGTATGTGAACACAGGAGTAAAGACAGTCACGAGGTAGAGAGAAAGGAAAATTACAAAATATACGGGATGCTGTAGAAAGGACGAGTCAAGGAGATAAGATCTGGGAATTGACATTGCATTTAAATTCCTGAACGTTGTAGCCGTCAGGAAAGCAAGTATATGGATGGGAGTTCCATAGGCGGGGAGTGCGAGAAAAAAACTGATGGAGTAGAATTGTCGGCTGCATTTGGTTGATTTAACTGTAAAAGTGTGGGATCGTGTTGCCAGTCTGCTTACACGAGTAAATTCTTGTGGAGTGGGCACCAGTGATCTATGTTTGCCAGAGCAGAAGTCATTAAAATATTTGGAGAAGAGACAGAACGAAGCTACATCTCAAATGCCCGAGGGTTAATCGAGGTAGTTAGTTAGAGTAACTCATCAAAATTCAAGCAACCACACACAACACAAGGTGTCACAAAATGGAACCAAAAAATGATGTTGAGTATGCAATAAAATAATAGGAAAACATTTCCAGTTCGAAAACGCAACTACATTCGAAATAAAATTGGATCTGAGTAGCAACTCGAAAAATGTAGTTCACGCTCTAAAATCCGGCAATTGAGCAAAGATATACGTAGGAGCGACACAATAATCGAACAATAGAATTTCACTTCATCGAATTAATATAAAATTCTCAAGTAACAGGAAATTATATGCTTTGCAACATTTGCATGAATGTAGTGATGACAAATTCAGTGTTATACCCTGATATCAAAACACAGATTATGAAATATTAATAATGCAGGAAGAAAAATTCATAAAATATACAAAGCTTCAGTCAACAAAACAACATGAAAAACACACACACAGCGAAAGATATACAGAAATACACATACATACACACACACACAAAAACATCTCTCATACACACACCGAATTCAAAAGATAACCCTTAACAATAACAAAGAACCCGATGAAACATAAAAAAGAATTCCAAAACATAAAGACGAAATAAATTAAAAAAAACGCTCACACACACACACCAAATTCAAAACAGCGTCAAAGCAATAAAGAACAACCAAATAACCGATAATATATAGGCTAATGCGACTAGAAGATAATTTTAACATACTAAAAAGGTCACCCTCGATCAAAACCACTTCAAATTGGAATAAGCGTTTGATCCATTCATCTGTTTATTTATATATCTGTTTATCCATTTATACGTATGCTGATGTGGAAAAAAATAACAGACGATTCAACGTGCCAAAATTTGATTTATTTTATTTATTTTCTTATTTTTTTCTATTTACTTATTTAGAAAACAACAACTTGGCGATCAGAAACAAAAGGAACTCGATACGTAAAGTGACTAATTTATTCGCCTGAAGAGAGTAAATTTTATCTCAAAACACGTGTAGCGTCACAAATAACATTATGGAAACGTAATGTATAATAACATGTATAATAACAAAAGCAATAAATATACACTTTAAGGAAAACTTTCATGGCTTCTCACACTTTTAATGTATAACAATTTCTATCGTTGGTTTAACCCATTTCCTTATATATAGTGTTTCATTGTGACAGCATTTAGAGTCGAAGATGTTATTTTTCAGTGATTATTACTGATAACATATATTTTTACAGACGTTTTTTATCTTTAAGTGATGAATAAATCTATAATCTAACATGTTTCATCTCTAAAATTCAAGACACATTTCCGACCTGTTTTTTACTTATTCTACTCATATATATATATATATATATATATATATATATATATATATATATATATATATATATATATTATCGGCCCTAATTCTTAGGCCACACGGGGATTTTTAAAAGAGATGATGTATTTCATGCTATTTTTACTATTTACTGAAAATGAAATTAGAATGTTTTTTTTTTATTTATTTATAAGGCAAGGAAGCAAAGATGAACGCGTCTGAATTACCTGAATTACCTGAATTCTTTTCATTCTTCTCATTATGAAACTGCAATATAGGCAATTATTAGATAGTTATTAATTCATTTGATGCATATGTTATTGTGCATTATTAACAAAAGAACCATTCTATTTTCATTTACAATTATTCACTTGGTAATAATTAATAAAAATTAGTATGAAATACATCATTTTTTAAACAATGGAGTGGCCAAATAATTATGGCCGGTAACATATATGTAACACTATTTCTGGTATATGAAAAAAATATATAATTCTATAATAATGCATGTGAAAAAATGTAATCCTAAATTTTGTACAACAGAGTGAAAGATAATATTACGAGTGGTATTATTAATTCTGCAATTTATTGCCAATCGCAATGTGAGTTTAGTTAAAAAAACAGAATATTTATTACAAAATTGTAAAATGTGAGAAAAAACTAACTGAAAATTGAGGAGAATAAAAAGAAAAATGCAGCTGGGGCTGTGGATCACGCAAGGTCATCATTGACCCCATTTTATAACTAAGAAAAACAACGTTGGGAGCTTTGGGCTTTCACGGCCGGTAGAAGTGAAAAATATAGGTAATCGAAACATGTCGAAAACTTTTGATAAGGTTAAGGAAGTTTAGATACATGATTTCTGAATTTTGCTGGGAAAATATTTGAAACTTTGAAGAAATTATGTAATCGGGAAGAAGAATAAAAGAAATAGAAATATTGCTATTTAATTAGTTAAACCACGGAAATAAAATCACTCTGCCTCATGATACGAGCTGGGAGTAATCTCATTAGTTAAAGATTTGATTTGCACCAACAGCCTGTGTCCATCACAAACCTCCCAAACGAATTTGGGAAAAGCTTAAATATTAGATCCCCAAAGAACCAAGGTAGAAAGATTGGTTATCGCGTAGACCTAAGAAGACAAGGCGAATTGCCGCCACCACGATGACGAACTTCAGCTGTTTCCGTAAGGCTTCGGCGAAAAGCCCTGATAAGACCTAGTTTTGAAAACGTTAAAAAAAAAAAGAAAAAAAGTTGTAATGACCAACCATTAATCTGAAACTTAAAACTTTTGCTCCGTTGTAAGAATAGGAATTCGACGACTGTTTATTTCTTTTTATTTCTGTTTTTCTTTTTTTATATATATAAAATCTTTTCCGCAACTTATCCAGACGTCATCGAATATATTTATTTATTTATTTTTTTATCATCAATATAAGTGTGTGTCCGGTCTGGTTTAAAGTGGTAGAGAAACGGTGAGCGGGGTTTGTCTTCCTTGAGATCAAAATTCATAGCGTAGGCAGAGGAACACCGTTGTAAGAGACTACTAGAAGGCTAGCTACTGTGACGAGACCCTCTTGACTAGCTACCCGAGAGCGTCGTCATAAATGGTGCCGTATCAACAGCATGAATCCTGACACAGTGTTCGGACCTCATCATAGATGGTTTCCGTGACCGGTGTAAATACAGCCGGACTGACCGCGTCATCTATATATATATATATATATATATATATTGTGTACTGTTATAAAGATTGGGTAAATCTTATAAAGAAAAATATGTCCTTCCCGGCAGAGTAAAGAAATGAGTTCAAATATTTTTTTTGTAATAATGTGTTCCGAATATCTAGGCAGGAAGATAAAAAGAAAGTATAAATACTGTTTAATATATATATATATATATATATATATATATATATATATATATATGTTAAAGAGATATGTTGCATATAAATAAACAATGAAAGATAGAGACGATAGTCTTTTCCATGGCCTGTGGATTATTGTCAAGTAAGAAACAAAATATGGCGGTTGAGTGTTGACCTCAGTGATAAATTATTCATGAGATTACATACTCTTTTGTATTCTGTATTATTTTTCATGCATCGCATAATATGACTGCATATATATTTTCATTTGTAGTTCGAGGTAAAATAATATTTTCATGGTGAATTCATCCATACATGCAAATATTCTAATGTTTAATGTATTCCTCTTTAATTTTTTTCTTTTGTCCAAGTATAGACCAATGAATGTATATTACTATTTTACATGTCTTTAAACTATGTGCAGGTGATTGGGGGAGGTTTGATTTTAGACTTTGGAAAGTAGTAAACGGAATGTCTCAAATACGGTTACTTCTTCGTCACACTTACGGGCAGAACGTTAACTCTTTCATGATCATTGAACCACTGTATTCATCCAGTTTGAATGAGACAAGTTACAAATCAGATCTCCCAGCCCGCACATTTCAGAGGCAAGAATATTTTGGCCGAATATAATCGGCGTAAATATGAGTGTGGTCTTACAATTAAACTTTTGAGCAGTTATGTTCTCTTAAAAGGATATTTTCTACTCCTAGTTTGTTTAATGAGCATCATCTTATATCGTTTCAAAGCCAGATCAAATAAAGCTAAATTACAATATAACTAAGTTTTGAATTTGAAAATATACAAATCCTTGTATGTCTGTTTGTGTGCATGTGTCGTATGCGCGTAAGCAAAGGAGTCTAATGATTCTTTTTAAAACTAAATGCTATATCCACGTAATAATTAAGTATTCCACATGACTACAAAAACACACACAAACTTCTCTTACGTATATAACTGATCTGTTTTTAAAGATCTTTTTAGTAGAAATAAAAATAGCATTTCTTATTTACTTACCAATGTACAGCTTTTATATGCTTATATATTTAAAAAATATCCGTTTAGATATAGATCCCGGATGATATCATTGTTTTCATATTCTTAAATTGATTGCCTCAATAAAAAGAAAAGAATGAAATTATTTTGTGCTGTCAGTTTGCTGACACATTCCATTTTAAAAACCCAAAAGAAATGAGACATCTCGCGAGATTTAATATAAATATACGCCTACTTTGAATAGTAGTTAAGCATGAACACCTTTAAAATTAGTGACTAAATAAAAAGTAATATATATGAAAAAATGGTAGATTTTGAAAAACAGTAGCTACTCTAGCATCTACGCTTCGTTCATTCAGCAATGAATTAGGCTCTTATACCTTGATTGATACTCTGGAAGAATGGTAGACTCTGAAAAAAGGTAGCTACCCTAGAATGTATGCAACTTTCTTTCAGCAATGAATTAGAACACTCTCATCTACTGGGCATGTATAATGATAATAATCACGCTAAAATCTGCCTCCTTCTACCGAGCGCCCATAGCTCAGAGGTAGAATCGCTGACTGACGCCAATTCGCTCGGGTTTCAATCCTGGGTAAAAAGCAATCGGATGTCTAACCGTACTGATGAGCTGTGATACAGCAAAACATATCTGTCTGCGGATGACTATAATATTTATATAGATATATACAAAGGAAGCACACTTGGTATACTATCCAGGTAAGTTCCGATAAAGACAAACTCAAAAGAACTCAATGTTAAATTCATTTATTTAATTTAACAAAGTAATATAATATAATAGTAAGAGTAGTTATTTTTTTCAAATTGTATGAAAATTATGATGTATAATTTATTTTTGTACCGTCTGCTCGGACGAGCTTAAGTCACTGATGCCTCCTCAACAGGTGTTTACTCGTGCAACCAGACTGGCAACTGGGTCCCACCCATTCACAGTCAGGTTAGCCAAATGCAGATGACAATTCTACTCCTGCAGCTTCTTCTCTCGCACTTCCCGCCTGTGGAACTCGCTCCCGTATTCTTGTTTTCCTGACGGTTACAACCTCCAGAAATTTAAATGCAAAGTCAATACTCATCTACTAACCACTGGACTCTAGCTCTCTCCCCACCCCTGTATAACCTTCCCTTTCTCTTCACCTATGTATCTGTCATCGCACCTGCTTTCTATTGTTCCTTTCTAACTAGTTTGTACTCCTCACTCTTTTCTAATTAATCTTTTTACATTTATGTAACCCCCTGCACATCAGTGGCGTTTCCGCCTTGATCGGGGTGAAATGATTAAAAAAAAATATATCTCATTAAATTTGAAACTAAACTTCAGAGTTAAATTTTCCACGTCATATTTTTCTAAGAAAGTAGACGGGTGTTAGAGACGCTATTTCGATATATCGAAGTTAACATTTTTTTCTCTGGATACTGTTTATTTTCTTTTTATTGTATCTCTTTGTCCTTTCTTTTTCTCTTTTTTCCATTTTTTCGCTTCTTTCTTTCTCATAATTTTTTCAGTTTTCTCTCTTTTTTTACTTCTTTCCATGAATCAATCGTTTACTTTTTCTTTATCCTAATTTTTTCTGCTGTTTGTGGTTCTTTTTAAATTCGCAAGAAATCTTTTTTATATAACCGTTTTAAATATCTATTCTAAATATAGACATGTGAGCATCTATGTAAAAAAAAAAAAATTAGGGGATTTTTGATGAGCAACTGTCGTACCATTTGGCTCTGACACACCGCAATATGCGGTAAAATGTGTATTACCCATTGTAATAATCTAAAATCTTTTCTAATATATATATATATATATATATATATATATGTGTGTGTGTGTGTGTGTGTGTGTGTGTGTGTGTGTGTGTGTGTGTGTGTGTCTACGAAAAAATATATATCTGGAAATATTTTTGTTAGCTTGGCAAATAAATCAATTCCTTTTTTATTTATCAAAATAAGTCAGTCATCTTAAAGAACCAACGTATTGAGCATTTAATTATTGGAACATCAGAGTGTTAAAAGTGTCTTTCAGACACTTCTTTTCAATTATTTTTCCGAAAATTACTGATGAAACCTTTGATCTGTAGTTAATTTTAAATGTACAAAAGACATAAAATATTGAAAACTACATCGCTTGCTAAGGCGAATCTTCACGGACATAATTAAAATATGGGATAAAACACTGACGTTTGTCGCTTTAAATTGCGTTATGTTTATCTTTATATTGAAACTGTTTTTTGTTAAATCTTTTAATCATAACCTCTTCAAAGTTGCTGACAATTTTTTAAGAAATAAAAGTACGGAAATAATGTCAGCGGGTCAGCAGAAAATAAGCACAAAATTAGACCACAGATACATAAACATACCTTATTAAACGCACACGCTTATGCATACACATGCAACAATCAAATAGTGTCCTAGAAGATATTTTTATCTCTTCTCCTGTATATACCGTTCACATGAAAATTGACATTGGCGTCAACCTGGACCTCCATACGATTTCGGAATCTCTTTCATCTCATCTGGAAGCTGTCTTAATTTAAGAAGGGAAATTTTGCTGCATTTTAATTGGAGTAGATAGATTAAACAATCGCCCGGTTCACACTCCACCCACGTCTATTGAACAGGTGAAGAGGCTCATCCCTTGTTTCCTGTTTAGGATGCGTTTTCCGGTTTTCTCTTTTCCAATCTTCTCGCTTTTTTTTTTCAATTTGAGTAGATAGACTAAACTATCGCCCGGTTCACACTCCACCCACGTCTATTGAACAGGTGAAGGGGCTCATCCCTTGTTTCCTGTTTGGGATGCGGTTTCCGGTTTTCTCTTTTCCAATCTTCTCGCTTTTTTTTTCAATTTGAGTAGATAGACTAAACTATCGCCCGGTTCAAACTCCACCCACGTCTATTGAACAGGTAAAGAGGCTCATCTCTTGTTTCCTGTTTCAGATGCGGTTTCCGGTTTTCTCTTTTCCAATCTTTTCACTCCTATGTAGCCCCCTGCACATCAGTGGCGTTACCGCCTTGCTTGGGGTGATATGATTAAAAAAAATCTTTTCTTTCAGTTCATCTGTAATGTTACAAGAGGTTTTGTTGATTTCTCGCTCAAATGCAACTACACATAGTAATCATGAGTGTTATAGTATGGGAGTTTATGTGTCCAGATAACATCGCCGAAAATATCTGACAGTCATTAGTTGCTTCTTTTGCTTGTGTAGCATGGTGCAGAGTCCAGTTGTCTTTCAGTAACCATCCTCCTGGTGCATGGTAGCACTACCTCTTCAAGGCACTTGATGTAGGCCACCGTGTTGAGTGTAAGACTCTGTTGGAAAATAAATATAAAATGCCATCACTGGTAATCCTTCCAAAAACGTTGCTAATCACACTTAAATTCCTCCAACTCTTTTCGAATTCTCTGCACTGTCCTCAAATTGACAACCAAGAAAATTAAAATGTTTGTACTGGAGTTTCCGGTGCGAATGTATCGTGTCATGATACTCTTTTTTTGAAGGTAGTGCTCAACTGACCCTACTATGGTGTGCAGTCAGGAAAATAAAAAAAAAACAATGCGCATGAGTAAGACAAATAAAAACAACAAAATGGAGGTGATTTTGGAACTGTTGCTATGGTAACGGACATAATGTACGCTGAGTGAATGCGCTTTGCACCTTGAACTCTATCGCACACATATTACATTATAATGGTCGAGTTCATTTTTATTTTCGACAGCACTGCTTGGAAGGAAATGGTGTAGAGTGTGGCTGTGGTTAACAAGTTCAATCAATGATCATGCATTGCGTATCAGTTTTAAACAAGTACTCTATTACGCAGGTCTTGCAACCACCCTATTTCTCAGAGCTCACAACTTGTGACTCTTTCTTGAAAAATTGTATCCCTCTGTTTCTGCTACCTATATATATATATATATATATATATATATATATATAGAGAGAGAGAGAGAGAGAGAGAGAGAGAAAGTGTGTGTGTGTCCATAAAATCCGTGTGCACTTTCGACATGTATAACTTTATTTGTATTTGCGAGAGAAATAATTTGTAAAAACGATTAGAAAAAAGTAAATATATATTTCTTATGTTTTTATTGAAATTTTATTGAAGTTTCCACATGTCCCGCATCATTAGCAATACAAATGGTAATACGATTTTGCAGTTGACAAAAAATATTTGCCAACTGATTTACAGTAATGCCTGAAAGCATAGTAGATATCATTTAAATCTTCTAGTAATAGTAGATTTTAGTTCAGCCAACCAACGGACACAGTTTACATTTTCATCAGTTAAAACCATGAATCAAATTGGTTCTAAAACAAAGATTTTTTTAATTATATAAAATTGTTGCTACTTTTGTGTTAAACAATTATTCAATAAATATACTTAAATCTTGGTACATTAAACTTTATAACATTTTAACAGATTATTTCTATCACTAATACAAATAAAGTTGTATTTTTTTAAAATGCAAACAAAATTTATGGGAACCTTACATATATATATATATATATATATATATATATATATATATATATATATATATATATTGTGTATTTTAGCAAAAGATTAACTAAATTACAAATATTATGTTTGCTGATGTTTAATAAAATCTTTTCAAACTCACGGATAAATTTTCGCGTATAACAATCAAAATAAGTCAAAAATGAACTGTAACATTGACAGAGGTTATTTTCATTTATGTCTTAAGGTACCCAATTACTTTCAACCTCTTTCCAATATTTGTTACCATAACTCACACCCCTGAACGCAATCTTGGAGAGAGTGCAAATTTACTTCACTACCTTTAAAATAAGATCTGTAAAAGTTACAGCTTATTTCTGACGTCTTTTGATTGTAATACGCGAAAGATTATCCGTGAGTATGAACGTATTTTATTAAAAATAAGCAAACATAGTGTTTGCAATTTATTTAATCTGACAAATATATATATATATATATATATATATATATATATATATATATATATATATAGTCATCCGCAGACAGATCTATTTTGCTGTAACACAGCTCATCAGTACGGTTAGACATCCTCGATTGATACTCGACCGAATTTGCGTGTATATATATATATATATATATATATATATATATATATATAAGTGTGAGTGTGTGTGTGTGTGTGTGTGTGTGTGTGTGTGTGTGTGTGTGTGTGTGTGTAATTCTACGCCGACAGCACGATTCGGAGCATAATGCAATCATCAGATGCTTTTTTTAAAACTGACAGTTTAATAGTTTTGAACTTAAGTTCACTTGAGTACTTTCTACATAATTAAGACATTCACAAGGTGAGTTGACGCCATGTGATGTTTAGCAAGTTTGTCTCCCAAAATAAATTAAGACTGAATAATGAGTTCAATGCACTCTGAATGCACCATACTCTAGGCCTTTTACTACGTTTTAGCTGAGCTTAGTAAATTAGCATTATTTTTAATGCAGTCGATTGACTGGCATGTTTGGCATTCCTTGACCACCGCTCTCACTGCACTTTTTGACACTGACGGATTGGTCAATTGTACAAAATAGCATGTCCGTCTCACTCCGGGGTGCCCACTGATGTGGTGTATTTCCCTGATTTTGTCTGCCGCCTCCACAGAGGCAGCACATAGTAACGGTACTGGCCCAGCTTCTTTCTTCACGGCATCAATCCATCTCTGAGGCACCCGAGTGAGCCTATCAGCGAGGTTGCAGTTTGAGGTGACAAGTACCACATCCACAGACAGATTGTACTCTGTTACTAGCTTTCTTATGGTCTCCAACCTCCGTCTGATCAGCATCTCGCTGGCCGCCTTGGTGCGCACCCTGGCCTTACCTGTCAGTGTGTTCGATATCCAGTGGTACACGCACAGCGAATCTGTGTGTATGTGTAATTTCTTGACTTTCCACTGGAGTGCCAGGTTAATGCCTTTCGTCACCGCATCGAGCTCTGCCAGGTTGATGTGAGCAGCGTCATTCGTCGGTCGCAGCCAGCAGGCGTCCTCAATCGCAGCTCCGTTCTCCTCAAGCAGCACACCAATCGCCACAGAGCTAGCATCCACCCACACGCTCAATTCGTCTCCCTGCACACACCAGTCTCCCTTTGCGGGGTCATCCTGCTTTACCCTTGCGATGGTCTCCTTCACCATGCGAACCAACAGATCGTCCGTCGTTTCATCATCCCAGTCTTTGGTGACTGCGCTTGCCCTCCTTTTTATGGTGCCTGTTGCTACACGAGTCCATCCACATACTGGTAGGTGCCCCACAAGTTTTCCACACAGGGAGAAGACCACTCGTCTCGTGAAGTCTTCGGGTACTTCAGGAACTGCAGTTCCGCGCCCCCACTTCAAGGTCCCCCGCTCCTTTCGAACTTTCAGGCCCAAGACACGGGCGCCATCCTCCAAATGTTCCGGGTCCTTGCAAATCAGGCCAAACTCGGCCAGTTTGGTCCTTACGCGTGATGATGATACAACGTCTTCGTTCACGTATATGTCATCAAGGTACGTCGATGTCCCCTCTTTCATTGTTTCTTGCTGTGACAACACAGCGTTGACTATGGTCTTCATTATTTGGGGTGCCACGTTCAGCCCGAAGCCCAGTCTGGTAAGGCAGTACCTTCTGCCGGCAAACACCACCGTCTGAAACGGCCACATCGTTTCGCTGACCCGGACCTGCAGATACGCTTTTCTTAGATCCAGCAGGGACACATTGGAACCCTGCTGGCGCCATTCTCGTAGCTTGCTGGCGCAAACATCAGCATCTGCCGTAAATGCATCAACATGCGCATTTAGTTCGCGGTAGTCCATCACTGGCCTCACTTTTGCTTTGTTGTGCTGAGTAACCGCCATCAGCGGGATCAAACCTTTGGGAGGTCCAAGTTTCTCATAGGGGTAAGGAATTAACCAGCCATCCTTGATCCATTCACGAAGCTCCTCTTCGTATGCAGGCCTTATTTGGTCGGGCACATGGTACTCGGCTACTTCGTTCCGCAATTTTGCTGACTCCTGATTTCCCGACCACTTCCATGAGGCGGTCCAAGCCTTCTGGTGCTGGTCAAATTCGACACTAAAGTCTGGCTGGTCGATCCTCAGCGCTGCGCACACTGGGGTCCTCTCTTGAAACTGCACTTCCCCCGTCTGCGTTATGTGAACACCACCTAGGGCTCTGATGGCATCATAGCCTAGAAGCAGGTCAAAGTTCAGTGGTTTTTTGAGCGCTACTAGCGCCTCGACGTTGGCCGAGTTTCCTGTTCTTGTACGGATGTTTATCGCACCCACCCCGCAACATGTCCGCGATTCTCCACTGATGGTGGTTACCCTGACACCCTTCTCCTTCCAAGTGTGGCAGAGGTCTACGAACACTATGGTGCGGGAGCACCCGGAATCGAGGAGTGCTGAGCACAATGTCTCGTTGACATAGACCTGAATGATCGGAAGCGCCTCTAATTTCTGCTTTGGGGAAAGGTCGACGCCGGCACCTTGTCCCCGGCCCCGTTTCCCGCACAATCCCGGGCCATATGTCCGGTTTCATTACACCGGTAGCAGCGAACAGCTGTCGGTCGCCGTCTGCAGTTCCTTGCAATGTGGCCCTGGCCATCGCACCTATAACACACGACCCCACCACGCGGGCTAAGCCCCTGAGACGGTTTATCATCACTCGGTGTGGATTGTGCAGCGGCGATTACCGGATCTCTCAGCTCGGAATTATCCTTCATCACGGTTCTGGCTCGGTCCACCAGGTCATTAAGGGACAACGAGGTTATGTTTGAGCTCGCCCGCAGGAGCTGTTTTGCTCCAGTTGGGAGCCCCGCCAGAAATTTATATGCCAAGGCCCGCTCGGGCAGCCCACCGAACAACACCGTCAACTTCGTCAGCTCGGCCAAATATACGTCCACAGTTTCGCCAGGATGTAATTGTCTTGCCTCAAATTGCTCCCAGGCAGTGGCGGGGTCGATAGCAAACGCTTTGTATAGGGCTGCCTTGATCCTCTCATAATTCTGTTTTTCCTCAGCACTGAGCTGTTGATACACAGCGAAAGCCCCACCGGACAAATGCAGAGGAATCACATGTTCAATGTTTTTGACACCAGACAAGAGACAATGCAGTTCCACTTTTTCCACCCAGTCAAGTACTGGGGTCGAGCCACTGAACTCTGGAATCAATTTCAGGTCGAACCTGTCCCCCATTACGCCGAAATAGCTTGTTGCACACTTTCTTCTAGTGAGTGCAGAACCAGGGATCGAACCACAGACCGTTGGATTTCAATTCAACGCTCTCCCAGCTGGCTTCTTGCTACGCCTCTTCCTCTTCCTCCTCCACTTTCCTCCTTCCACCTTTTCACTGCGTCTCTCTGCGTCAGCTTCTCGCCAAGAAATTGACGCCACTGACCCCTCGGTGAACTTGGTCGGTCAGTTTTATCTATCCATAATCCATTTCTCTACCCATAATCCATTTCCTCAGTCTATAAAAGTTCCACTCGAGGGCCTCCTCTCTTTTTTCCTTTAGAATGAGCTGATGGTGGATTATTAAGACAGCGGTGAGTATTATTATTATTTTCTTTCTTTGGAACAGATTACTGCCCTGCACGCCAGACACAAACGAACTCTCTTTTTTCCAGAGCCGCCGCTAGTCGCCCTTTCATGTTCACAGTTTCTTTATCAGTACTTTTTCTATTGTTTATATAAGTTACATATAAAATATGTTTGAGAAAATATTACTAGTTTTTGTTTATTATGATTCTTTCATGTTTTTGAGTCCCTTAAGACATGCCGTGGAGTAGATAGACTGAACTATCGCGCGGTTCACACTCCACCCACGTCTATTGAACAGGTGTAGAGGCTCATCCCTTGTTCCCTGTTTAGGATGTGGTTTCCGGCTTTCTCTTTTCCAATCTTTTCACTCTTACGTAGCCCCCTGCACACCAGTAGCCTTACCGCCTTGCCCGGGGTGATATGATTAAATAAAATATTAAAGCGCTCTCACAGTAAGTATAATACTTGGTCTACAGACAAATATGCTAATGTTTTTTCGAATATGCTCTGCCATGAAAATGTGTCCAATATATCCGTGTTAATTTTATACCTTTTAATGCAGTAAAGAAAATATGAAATTCTTAAATCTTTTTTGAAAACTGTAATAATAATCAAGTCTGTATATTCTGTTATACGTCACAAATTAAAATTGAATAAAATACATATCTAATAAGTGTCATTCATTATTGATTCATTTTATAATAATGATTTTGTTCATCTTAATTTCTTGTAATACATTCTCGTTTTGGAGAGGTCTTTCGAAGGATGGAGTCGAATAAACTTTACTTTATATCCAAAACGATCAATACCGATTCTCCCTATGTTAAAAAAGAATAAATGCAAGAAATCTACTTTGATGGAATATATTTAAACCATCCATCTCTTTGTTTTGGTCTCAGTATTTAACCACTCGCATATAAAACGTCCGGCAGATGGTTGCATAGGGATCTCATATAAAATAGTTTCTGCTGTGGACTAGACATATACAAAAGATAAATAATTAAAGCTTTAATCAGGTTATCGACCAGAATCGTCGATAAGGGTGGAGCCAATTGAAAGCAATGCAGGACTGATTTATTTTCGATGGAATGCAGTTCGCTTTTCTTTAATTTATTTCTCATTTTTCGTTATTTCTTTGTTTTTTTTTGTTTACTTTTTGTTTGTTGTTCTTTCATTCTCTCTTTAATACCTGGTTTTTTGGTTATATTCTTCATCCTTTTTTTCATTCTTTTTTGCTTCCTTACATACATTCTTTCACGAATTCTGTCTTGCGTTCTTTCGTATTTTCTCTTTCTAATTTGTTCTTTATTTAATTTTTTTATATATTTCCTTTTCTCTTCTTTCCTCTCTTTCTTTCTTTTTTTCTTTTTTCTTTTTTGTGACTGTGGTTTTTCTGTTTATTTCATGGTTTCTATCTATACGTTTATTATATTATTTTTACCAAATATTTTCTTCTATCTTGTTTAAAATCTTTCTCTCTCCAAAGTTTTCTTTTCTTTCATCTGTTTTTTATGTTTCACATTTTCTTTATCATTTCTTTCTCTCTTATTTTTATTATTTTCTTTTGTTCTCCTCCTTTCATTCAGTTTTTATTCACAAAAGAAATTTGTATATAATTGAAGATTATAATATGGCCTTGACTCCCACACTTGCTCAACAAGTTTAAAAGCTTATATCATTTTATTTATCAGAAAATATTGGTTCTCTATATTGATACTTAGCATCATCGACAAATAAGTAAAATAAATTACACTGTGAAACCACACATAAAAACATGGCTACGTTAATGAAATTACTTGACAAATTTTATTTGAAAAATATATTTAGCGTAAACGTTTTAAAATCAAGAAGAGAAACTACATATTTATTTTAGTCAAAGAATATTTCATACTGTGGATGATAATGTTATTATAAAAATAACTTTATTTATACTGATTCAATTCCATGAAGAAATATAAACTGACATTCATGATTTATAAAAATTGGATATGCACAAAGAATTGTTGCCTGTCAGTATCAGATCAATTGATGAGTTCCCTCATGTTGTTGAGATCACGGGTAAAAATCCAGCCGAATGAGACACATTTGCGTTACAAAATTGATCATAAATATTCGGCGATATTACATCTGGCCACGTAAGTCCCCAGACTGAAACCCTCATGATTACTATGTGCAGTTGCATTTTATCAAGTAATCAACAAAACTCCTTGTAACATTAAAGGCTATGCAAGCTAACGAATACTGTCTCACTGGGTACCCCTCACTTCATCCTTTTGCCACCTCTAAGTGACGCTTAGTATATCAACTAACCAATAAAATGTCAAACGTGAGTGAATTTCTTGGTTACAGAAAATTAGAAATAAAGAACAATATTCTCATAAAATATGGCATCGAAAAATTCCCCTTATCAGTAACTTAAAATGTGTTAGTTGAAGCTTTGGATTTTGCTAAAAGCTTTATAAATATACCAGCTATACATATAAGCATGATTTCGTATTTTCATAAATCTGTATTATTCTACAAGAGGTACTTTTAATGTACTACTGGGTTCTTTCCATGAAGCCGAGTTTTTGAATAAATGAGCCTGTATGATTTATATAAGTTTAACGAAATAGTCTACATAGATAACCAAAAATTATACAGAGATTATAGAGCAACATTAGTGACGGACTACTGAAGAGTAAATAAAAAATGTTTTTTTTAAACTTATCAAGATTTTCGATCTTGTAATAAAGGTTGAAATGCATGAGAAGTTTTTCTAATATTTAGTGGTGAAACTTATCTACAAACTGGCAAAACCATCACAACATTGAGGTGGATGAACACTGGCTCTAATCATTCTACTAATATAATCAAACACATCTAAAGCAACAGAATACAGGTTGTCTAGAAGTACCTCTTATAAATAATTTTCGATGAAAAACAAACAGATTAAAAAAAGCTTTAAAAGAAAATGGTCCTAAAATATATTGTAATATAAACCACAAATAAATAGACATGGCAGAATAATGCGAGGAAATGAATTAAAATTTGGTTTAACCCAATTTTAATTTAGAACTAAAGTCTCAAATAGAGAAAACATTTTTAAATTACTTACTAAACACTTCAATAAAACTCTAAATATTTAATAGAAGTTCATTTATATATTAAATAGAAGTTAAATTACAGCTATTCTTGCAATATAAAAAATTACATGTAAAGTCAAAACGCCAAGAATAAAAAATAGTTTTCTATTTAAAATTTAGACTTTTGATTGAACTATCTGGTCTTAAATATATTTTGATTGATCCCAAATATGTTTTGTTTTGACCATTTACGTCATGCACATTTGCTTTGTAAATGATATCTTTAGTATTACAAAAATCTTGTAAGAAATTGCTTAGCCACCGTGGAAATTAAAAATAAAATATAGTAAAGACCCAGACGTAACGTGGAGCATAGGGAAAACAGCCAAGTCTTACAACTGTGGCAAAATATGTAGACACTGCTAGGAACAAAAGTTAGCGATTATGTTATTCCACAAGAAAAATAAATTACTGAATTCAAGAACAGAAATTATGACTAAGAGTAACCATACCATAAAATCCATATGAAAATTGCGCGTTCAAAACATCCCCGTTACGGGAGTGTTTCGAAAAGTTCCCGTTAAGGGAGCGTTTTTAAAAAATTATAAAATTAGTTATTGTAAATTTCCTGAAAACACTACATGGTAGAGAACTCGTTCGCATAAAAACATGTTTACAAAAGAATTTATTTTTTAATCGTATCACCCCGAGCAAGGTGATAACGCCACTGATGTGCAGGGGGCTACATAAGAGTAAAAAGATTAATTAGAAGAGAGTGAAGAGAAAGACAAACCAGTGAGAAAGAAGCAAGAGAAGGATGGGAATACAGGTGTGATGACAGTTGCAAAAGGTGGAGAGAAAGGATATACGGGCTGGTGAAGAAAGAACTAGAGTCGATTTGTTAATAGATGAGTATTAACATTGCATTTAAATTCTTGGAGGTTGTAGTCGTCAGGAAAGCAAGAATATGGAAGCGAGTTCCACAGGCGGGAAGTGCGAGAGAAGAAGCGGCAAGAGTAGAATTGAGGTCTGCATTTGGTTAATCTAACTGTTAAAGGGTAGGAACCAGTTGCCAATCTGGTTGCACGAGTAAGCACCTGTTGCAGAGGCACCCGTGACTGAAGTTCGTTGGAGCAGAAGCCATGAAATTATTTATAGAACAGACAAAGAAAGGCCACATCTCGCCAAGTCGGTACCTATCACATTACTGATTCTCCTTTGGAGCCTGTCGAGAACACTGAGATGAAGTGCAGGGGCGCCTGACCATATATAGCAGCAGTATTCCATGCACGGACGAATGGTTGATTTGTATATATGCAGGATGGTTTCAGGCGGGAAAAATATCCTGACCCGACACAGTGACACAACCTTATTAACAGTGGATTTAGATATGGACTCAAAGTAGTGGTTCCATTTGAGATTATAAAAGAGTGTAAGGCCGAGGCGGCGCAGCGTATTGCTCTCAGGAAGTCCATGCTTATGGGAGGCAGGAGAGGTTGCCTGCGATGATTGACAAACAACAGCTTGGTTTTAGACGCATTGGAATTGACAAGCCACTCCTTACCCCAATTCACCACTGGGTGTAGATCCCTTTCAAGGTCAGTAGCGAGATTATGATTGTCCGCCACGACGGGTTTCTTACTGATGCGGGAGTAATTCTGGTGTCATTTGCGTAGATGCCTACTTGGCTCTTGATCTCGTCTGGGAGGTCATTTATGAAAATAAGGAAGAGCGTCGGGCCCAGAATAGAGCCCTGAGGGACACTGGCGTTTGAGCTGTAGGATATAGAGTCATGCCCATTCAAAACGACCTTCATTTTGCGGTTATTTAAAAAAGATTGGATTAGATCAAGCAAGCGTCCGGCAATACCGTAACCTCGTAGCTTGCATAGAAGGCCAGAGTGCCAAACCCTGTCAAAAGCCCTGAAGCTGTCCAGAGAAACAGCACGAGCCTCGCCGGACACCTCAAGGCCCTGGAACATGTACTCCATGTCGGCCGTGGACCTGGCAAAGCGGAAGCCATATTGCATGTCAGAGTAGAGTTTATGGGCAGTAAGGTGTTGAACTATTTCGGCATTAATTATGGCCTCGAACAATTTCACCCCAAATTGGTAGAAGGCTGATAGAGCGATAGTTGGATGGGTCCGAGGGTTCACCACAGTTCTTAAATACTGGAACGACAGAAGAGAACTTCCAGCATGCAGGAAATCAGGAAACAGAAAGGCAGTAGTTATACAATTTAGAGAGGACAGGGGAGAGTTCAGGAGTACATTTCTAAGGACTATCACCGGGATTCAATCGCCACCGCTCGCCTTATGGGGATTAAGTTTTGAAATTACTCGGGATACTACTGTCGAGATAATATATACATCGTACAGTTAAGCCTTAGTTCTAATAGGGAAGTCGGGTGAGGATACTCCAGATGAGTCAAATGTGGAGTTGGATGCGAATCCGCGAGCAAAGCACTAAGCTTTGTCTGCAGATGACGTGAGAACCTCAAATACATTGATTAAAGGAGGGATAGAGGATTTGTTATTGTTCAGCACCCGTTTGCATAATCGCCAATAGTCCTTGGAGCCGAAATTGCGGTCAGTTTGCGCTGTCTCATTCTCTCGGCAAACTACCGCTTGACCTCATTAAGGATACTCTTGCACTCATTACGAGCAGACGTGAATAGGCGCCTATTGTGATCAGATGACTATCTCTAGAATAGTCGGAAGTAGTGGTTCCTGTGGGCAATGGCGGCTGAGCAGACAGGAGAGAACCAAGGGGAGGAATGAGGTTTGAGACAATACTTCCTGGTAGGTATGAAGGCATCAATGCCAGCTTTCACCCAGGACGAAATCTCAGAGGCACAGTCATCAACTGGGAAATCAAACACTTTTCCCCAGGGGACGTCGCATAGGAAATCGCGAAAGGCGTCCCAGCCAGCTTTTTGGTAGCAGTAGGAGGTCCTATAGGTAGGAGGCTCCTGGGGGAAGTGAGAGTGGAAAGAAATATTGAGAGAGACAACAGCATGGTCGGAGTTGCCGAGAGAGGGCAAAACTGCGAGATTTGACAAGAATCAGGTGCAGAGGTAAAGCATATATCCAGTAGAGAGGCGTGTCCAGATGGAGTGCTTGGAAAGCGTGTGAGGAAGTCCACCACTTGCGTAAGGGATTGGGAAATGGCAAAATTCCTGGCGTGGATGCCCGCTGAATCAGTAACAGAGTCTTTAAACCACTCAGAGTGATGGGCGTGAAGATCTCCGAATACAAATATGTGAGCGAATGGGTGGTAAGAAATAGCCTTATCAATGTTGTCAGAAATGCTATCTTGAAAGGAGTAGTCAGGAGAACGGTAAAGAAAGAAAAGGTAGATAACCAAACTGAGAAGTGACCGACAGAGACATCCATATTGGTGGTCAGGAGATTCGAGTGATGTCACCCTAGCTATAGGGAGGTGTTCACTAACGTAGACCCCCAGCCCATGCACGTGGACACTGGAATCCTTCCTTAAGAGGGGAAGATAACTAGGGATCGAGAAGTTGGGGGAGGGAATTGATGAGTTGGGCTCGTCTAACAGAGCGCTAGGATGTCAAGGGACTTTTCTTGGAGGAAAGCTTTGGTACGAATGCCCCGGATATTAGTATATATGTGCTGGGAAGGAAAGTGGCTCGGGCTGCATGAAAGTGTGGCCTCAGGGATGCCCATCGAAAGCGCTTGCAGGGACACCTATCCATGCGCGACATGGTACTACAAGAACCCCGATATTATACAAATGTTGATCAGAGCAGCCGCTCTTGACGCTACGCAAGAGTTAGAGTTAAGCAGCAACCAGGAAACTGCCAACCCGGTACCCTCGCAATGATGAGACGTTTCCAACCGACGAAACACATCGCAGGAAAATCACGGATGCACCAATACTGAGGTCTGAGGAGAGAAAGAAGAAAGTCGGAAACCACCTCTTAAATAAGAAACAAGGGATAAGTCTCTACTCCTGTTCAATAGACGTGGATTGAGTGTGAACCGGGCGATATTTTTTTGCAAGTTGCAACCATCCCACACGCTTCTGCCAGGTAGCTAAGAAAATAATTTTTAACTTTTTAGTCAGTGAACGTGAATACAGGGCAAGGGTTGGTTGTCAACTGTACATCAAATGAGTAGAAGAAACTAGAATCCCCGATAGAAAAAAAAAACAAAAAACAAAGGCAAATAACTAATCTAAGAGCCCACTACGAAAAATAAAGAAAGAAAGATAATCCGACAATCAGAGAAATTTCGGACAAGGGAGAAAAGAAAACCAATCGTTCAATTAAGTATGACAAGTTTAAAATTAAGCAAAAAATTAAAAAAATGAAAATAAAAAAGATATATATATATATACATATGTGTGTGTGTGTGTGTGTGTGTGTGTGTGTGAAACTATTAAACAGTTATTGATCAGAGTTATATTAGACTAGTAAACAGTTATATTTTAATGTGTCCAAAAGATATTTGAAGAAAAATATATAAAGCTTTTAAACAGTACACTATCCAACTCATTGACCTGACATTTGGTGAATCTCTAGGATCGGTTAAGACAAGCTTAGACATGCTAAGTCTCACTTCTTAACCAATTAACGTGTAAGTGGGCCAGGTTAATGTTTGACCTTGGCCCGAGCGTCCGCGCTCGAGTTCTACACATTTGTCACAAGTGGCTCTAGTGGCGGATCAGGATAAATAAAAACTGATTAACTAACTTATTTTTGAAGCCATAACAGGAATTTCAGAATGCATAATAGGAAATTTAAAATAAAGGAGGAGATCAGGCTAGCGAAATAATATTGTACATATTTCTTCTGTGCTTATACGAGTTTAAATGTATTTTCTAATGTGTATATATTTGGACACTATTTCGGACTTTGTATTTAGTAAACTTTCTCGTTCTGTAAATTGTGTAGTAGCTAACATTTATATTGACATGATCTGCAGTTATAACCACTATTAGAATGTCTATCCTTTTTTGAATAAACACCGAGTTACAGAAGGTCATTTTTTAAAAAGATTTCTAGCTTAAATATAGATTTGTGATTATACCATCGTTCTTAAAATTGATTTTAGTACATCTTACGTATATTTTGATCTGTCCATTTATAACTTGAGCTTCTGCTTTGTAAATGATTCCTTCGTTTTAAAACCTCGATCACGTTGATATTTACTTTTATCTTTGCAGTTACATTATTCATTAACGATATCGTGCGTTTTGTCTTTTTAAATAATTTTCTAAATTACAAGAATAGATGTAACATAATTTAACTGTACTTTTATTATATATATATATATATATATATATATATATATATATATATATATATATATATATTTCATTTTGATCCTTTTCACAGGGAGTGAATGGTAAAAAGAAAACTGAGAATAAATAAGACAGAAGAAAAGACCAAAGATTAAGAAGAAGGTGTTGAAGAAGACAGAATTTAGCAATAAATGTTGCATTAAAAACTTTTAAAATTGTAGTTATCAGGGAAGGAAAGAAAGGAAAGGGCATGAAGCATGTCGGAAGTTTGGGAAAAGAAGCCATTGGAGTTTGACGGCTGCAGTCAACTATTCAAACAGGAAAACTTTCGTAGTTTGCTAATTTCAAAATTTGGCTTAACTTCATGGGAAAATATGCAAAACAGTTGCCACATCACACACACACACACACACACACACACACACACACACATATATATATATATATATATATTCATTTAGAAAGTAGTTGATTACGCAACCTTGGTTTCAACCTTTTGGAATCGTCAGGCGTTTTATAGGAACAGATTCTTCAAAGTTTTATTCATTTATATTTTCCAAAATATAACAAAAATTTTCAAATCGCACATTTAGAAGTTTAAAATTTCAAAATAAAGTAGGAGACATTCAAGAACTGTAAACACGTTCAACTGTGTTTTTTTTTATCCTAAATATATTTCTTAATGTGTTTACATCCGAATATTACTTCGAGTCTTTTATTTAGTAACTTTTCTTATTCTGGAAATAGTATTATGGTTAACTTTCCTTCTTGGTACAATCTGCAGATATTACCAACGTTGCCTTTTTCTTTTCAGTTTCTACACGTGGTTAGCGAGTTTTGTATAAATTTTAAGGCAATTTTCTTACAATTTTTCAGCCAGTTCTGTACAATTTTAGATAAGGGGACGTTCAAAAAATCTGAAATAATGAATTTCTAAACAAGAATGTTAGAGAATCAGTTGATATAAAACACCAAAATATACCGAAAATTTGAAAACAAGATTTCTTGATCAATTAACTTCCAAATAAAAATATTTAAAAGCCCTACATTATATATGTATTGAGCACTATTTATACAATTGTATACGGGTCTAATTTAATTCTGAGCCGTGATTGTTTAATAATAATAATAATAATAATAATAATAATAATAATAATAATAATGATAATAATAATAATAAGAACGCGGTTGGGATTACAACGAGAATGACGTGCTTTTCTGAGGCTCCTGAAAACGTAACGTTTTTTCTTTTTTTTTATGTAAACATTAATTTCTCATTTCACTATATTAAACTATATTAAACATAAACATTAATTTTTCCCTTCGTATATAATTTTAGTTGTATGTTTCTTCTTTTAATGATCCTTAAAGAGATTTATTAACTAGTTTTCTAAAGCAAGACAACGATAAAAAATATGACGAAAAGCGCTCTGTTCGATCGACGATATTCATTCTTAGAAAAAATATGTAATAAATTTTCTTAGAAAAAATTCTTTCTTAGAAAGAATATGTAATAATTTATTTATATTTGTTCGTTCATTTTATATATTTGTTTATTTTTCGATAATCTTATTCTCGTTGGATTTAATGAAAGAATAACACAGAATACAGTAGGCCAACAAATTATTTTTAAATTTTACGGTAGTAAACTCAAAGGTATGTCCACTTTTTCTTTCCTATTAAAAAATTTTTTGAGATTTTTTTTTTTTTTTTTTTTTTTTTTTTTTTTTTAACGTAAACATTAATTTTGAATTTCACTATTTTAAACATAAACATTAATTTTTTCTTCGTATATAATTCAAATTGTATGTTTCTTCTTTTAATGATCCTTTAAATAGATTTATTAACTAGTCTTCTAAAGCAAGACAACGAAAAAAAAAAAAAAAAATATGACGAAAAACACTAAAAAAATGTTCGATCTAGGATATTCTTTCTTAGAGAGAATATGTAATAATTTATTATATTTAATTTGTTCGTTCATTTTATATATTTATTTATTTTTCGATAATTTTATTCTCGCTGGATTTAATGAAAGAATAACACAGAATACAGTGGGCGAACAAATTATTATTTTTAAATGTTACGGTAGTAAACTCAAACTCAAAGGTATGTCCACTTTTTTTTTTTTTTTTTTCATATTAAATTAAATTTAGAATTTTTTTTTTTTTTTTTTTTTTTTTTTGCAAGGACAAAGGTTAATAGTAGCAATAAATGTTTTTTTTTTTTTTGTTTTTTTTTTTTGCAAGGACAAAGGTTAATAGTAGCAATAAATGTTTTTTTTTTTTTTTTGTTTTTTTTTTTGCAAGGACAAAGGTTAATAGTAGCAATAAATGTTTTTTTTTTTTTTTTTTTTAACAATACTCTCTAAGTGCAGTGATGTTTTTTTTTTTTTTTTTTTTTTTCTCCGATGAACGGCCGTTACATCCAAGTTTGTTTGTTTGTATTTTCAACCAGCGTCTCTCTCTTTGAATTTTTCTTTTTCTCAATATGAAATTCTGTTTTAATATAAACAGGATTTTTTCTTTAGATATTAGGGAATAATTTTTTTTTTTTTTTTTTTTTTTTTTTTTAACGAAATTCTGCTTTATTTTAATTTATCTGTTTGTTCTTTAAATTAACCTAAATAAAATCATCCGTATTATATTTCCTTTAGCTGTCGATATTTCGTGTAAATTATTTTTTTTTTTTTTTTTTTTTAACTATTATAATTTTCTTAAAAACAAAACAAAACAAGAAAATAAATTAAATCCGATGAAAAACAATTTATATGGTATTATTTTATAGAAAGTCTACGTATTTTTTTTGATAAATTTATTTTTATTTATTTATTGTTTTAATTTACTTATTTAATTTATCTTATTATGATAATCCAATATTGACCAACGACTTTGTTGAAAAAATGAAAGATAAAGTGGTCGAACAAATTATTACATTTTTTTTTTCAATAAACGTCTCTCTATTTGAATTTTTCCTTTTCTCAATATGAAATTTTGTTTTAATATAAACAGGATTTTTTTTTTCTTAAGATATTATAATTTTTTTTTTTTTTTTTTTTTAAACAAACTACTCTAGTAATATTGATGTTTTGTTTCGTTGAGCCGTCTTTCTCCTTGAATTCCAATCGCGTCTATGTCAGATGTTGCTTGGCAGCCCATTTAGGAGAAGGAAAACTCCGAACAACAACCCGCAACTCAAGGTGTTAATCGTGCCGAGGAGTGAATGGCTACTGCGTTATGAGGTCACAAACGATTCCCTACAGGCTTCGGGACCCTGTTTGTAAAAGACCGTTACCCAACGTGCCGGGCAACTTTGGGTGGACTTTTGGACCCGTGCGTCACTCGTGGGAAAAACATGAAAAACACAAATAGAAATAAAAAGTCCAGTATGGCTCTTCCAGTGGATAAACAGGGAGCCCGTCCTTCAGGAGGGAACCTACCTGAGGTCGAAAAATCTGCCATAGGAACAAACTCCTACACAAAGAATGTATCTTCAGGTCCCCACAACCAGGATAATCCTAATGATGGTCCTGAAAATTCACCAGCTAGATCTACAACCGTATATTTAAAGAAAGAAAAAATAAAATGGTCTCGTGAGGAGTACAAAGTCGTTATGACTGCATTTCATGAAGCGTTACTCAAACCTCAAAAAAACATGACTCGCCAAACATATGACATTTGGCGTGAAAAAGTTGGTCAAACAAATAGAAAGTATATTGACGAAAATAAATTGGCCAATGCACGTAGGTACATTATTCGTAATAACCGACTGTCAGAGGCTGAGATTCACGAAATTAAAAGAATTGTAACAAGAAGAGTCGAATCAACAAAATATGAAAAGGAACCGGAACCAGAAATAAAAAGTAATAACATCAAACAAATCACAGGTCATAATGTAGAAACCGTGAAACACGCAAATCACTGCGAAGATAATGATGTAAGTCTAAAAGTGCTGGAAAGGTGCGATCTGAGTCTGAGTCAGTTAAAAGACAAAAATAAAATTAGTTCAGAACACATCGAAGATAATTATTTGACGGAAAATAACAATATACAGGAAGCCAAGATAGAAATAAAAAACCAGCTAAGTCAAATACAAAGTATTACAATGGAGGAACGTGAACAGCTCCCAAAATTCCAACCAACAAAACAAAACCTCCGAACTATTAAATTGTACAATGCAGCACTGAAATCAATACTGGATGAAGACCCGAATACAAATCTTAACGAAGTAATATATGCATCAGCAACAGCAGCAACAAAAAAATTAAACATCAAAATAAAAACAAGGCAGTCACGCAGACGTGAAGATCCACCTTGGAAAAGAAAAATCGAAAAAGAAATCGAACAACTAAGAAGTGAACTGTCAGTACTGGATGAACTGAGTAGAGGAATAAATGTAAGAACTAGGAAAAGAAGAAGAGCCGAAAAAAAATATAACATCAGGAATGAAAATGACGTCTTATCAAATAAAGAAAAAATAAAGCAAAAAATCCAACTGAAGGCTCAAAGAATAAGACGCTATGAAAAAAGAGCAAAATTTTACAGACAAAACAAGATCTTTCAGACTGATACAAAGAGATTTTACAGGGAAATAGGTAAAAAAAGAATTGAAGTGACAGTACCCCCCAGAATGGAAGAAGTCACACAGTTCTGGGAAAAGATATGGGCTTGCCCTAAAGAACCTAGCAAGGAAGTACATTGGATTACGCAGGAGATAGAACGAATGAAGAATAAACCCGAACAGACATGGTCTGGAATTACAGAAGATGATATTAAATTTGCACTAAAAAAAGCACACAATTGGAAAACTCCAGGTATAGATAAAATTCCTAACTTTTGACTATATTATTTAAATGCAGCACATAAAAAAATAGCCAAAGAACTCCAAGAAATGGTTGACGATCCCACTAAAATTACTGCATGGATGACAAAAGGAATTACATTTCTTCTACCCAAGAATGGTGACACAAACAACCCGAAAAACTACAGACCAATTACATGTCTTCCGACAACATATAAACTACTAACATCTATTTTAACAAAACAAACATATTTATTCTTAGAAAGAAATGACATGAGACCGCTTGAACAAAAAGGGTGCAAACGTGGCTGTTATGGCTGTAAAGACCAATTGCTAATTAACAAAATGATCCTGGAAAACTGCTACAAGACAAAGAAAAATCTTAGTACTGCCTGGATAGACTACCGAAAGGCATTCGATAGTGTGCCACATGAATGGATTTTAAAGACTTTAAATATATACAAGATATCGCCCGTCATCATCAATTTCATCAAACAGTGCATGTCTATATGGAAAACAACCCTTTACCTCAATCATATAAATGGAACCTATAAGTCTGATGAAATAAACATCAAAAGAGGTATATTTCAAGGTGATTCTTTATCTCCCTTACTATTCTGCATATCATTAATAGCACTAACCAGTCAACTTAATAAGACAGAATGTGGTTATAAAATAGGCCAAAAGAAAATAAGCCATCTATTTTACATGGATGACTTAAAGTTATATGCTAAGAATGATAATGAGCTGGAAGGTCTTCTGCAAACTGTAAAATGCTTCAGCGAAGACATTGGAATGAAATTTAATTTGAATAAATGTGCTAAAGCTACAGTTTTACGTGGATCAATACAAGAAACATCCTCAATTAGCCTAGACCCTGCTGTAACAATAAAAGAATTGAAACCAGAAGAAGCTTATAAATACCTAGGTGTAAATGAGAGCGAAAACATTCACCATAAAAAAATGAAAGAAATAGTGCGTAAAGAGTACTATAGAAGGCTACGAATGATATTAAAAACTGAATTAAATTCACAGAATAGAGTTATGGCCATTAATAGCCTTGCAATCCCAGTTGTCCAATATAGCTTCAACATCTTAAACTGGACTCTAAACGACATCAGGCGAATGGATGCTAAAACAAGAAAGCTTCTTTCTAAGCATAGGATGCATCACCCAAAGGCTGATGTAGACCGTCTATACATACCCCGTAAAGAAGGTGGAAGAGGTCTTATTCAGCTGGAATTGTCATACAAGACAACAACTATTGGCTTACTAACATACATAGAAACAACAAAGGATTGGATGATACAATTAGTAAGGCAACATGAAGAAAGAAAGAAAAAATATTCAATAATAAAAGAAGGCAGTAAATACAAACAAGAATTACAGTTAGTAGATTCTGTAGAAAAGCAAAACAGTAGCCAAGAACCAACTATTGCGGCAAAAAATATGAAAATGAAAGCCAAAGATAAAGCTCTTGAAAAGATGAAACAGCGCTGGCAAGACAAACCTCTGCATGGCCAATATCCAGTACGTGCCAATAAATCCAATGTTGACAAAGTTAATACTCATCGATGGTTACGTGCATCTGGATTAAAGTCTGAAACTGAAGGATTTATACTTGCAGCACAAGACCAAAGTCTTTTCACGAGAAACTTTCAGGCAAATATTATGCATAATAATATGGATCCAAAATGCAGGTTTTGTGATAAACACCAAGAAACAATAGACCACCTAATCTCAGGCTGTTCTGTGCTTGCCCCAAACGAATATAAAAATCGCCACGATAGAGTTGGGCAATATTTACATTGGGCAATGTGCAAACATTATGGAAAAGCTGTAAACAAACACTGGTATGAACATCATCCAGCACCGGTTACAGAAATAGAAGATGTAACCATTCTATGGGATTACACCATCTACACAGACAGAAAAATTGAAGCAAACAGGCCAGACATTATTGTTAAAAACCAGAAGGAGAAAACTTGTCTATTAATTGATATGGCTTGTCCAGCGGATTGTAACATAGCAATCCAAGGAATTTGAAAAACTGTCAAAATATAAAGACCTGGAAATTGAAATAGAAAAAATGTGGAAATTGAAAACAAGAGTTGTGCCAGTGATAGTAGGTGCACTTGGAATGATAAAAAATGGAACAAAACAACACATTGAAAGAATCCCTGGAAACCCCAGCTTAAGAGATATACAAAAAATTGTATTATTAAGTACAGCCCACACACTAAGGAAAACGTTATCTATGTAATGCTGGGGATGATAGGGAGGATAGAAAAACATGAAATGGAGTCATAACAACACGCCACTACCTGCCTTAGGTCTCCCCGCAGACTTGGTTGGTAGTGAGACCAATGCAGAAATCTAAATATGATGAAAAATGACATAATAATAATAATAATAATAATAATAATATATATATATATATATATATGCGTTTGTGTGTGTGTGTGTGTGTGTGTGTGTGTGTGTGTGTGTACTTAAGCAGGAAATTTTCTTTAATTCATATCAGATAAATTAAATTGCACGCATCGTTTCTGTTTATTTTTTAATAAAATCAGTTCATACTCATGGATAATTTTTTGGCGTATTATAATTAAAAGATATAAGGAAAGAGTTATAACTTTAAGATGTGATTTTATTTTTCATTTCCCGATCTTTCCAAGTACTTTCAATCTCATTCCGGAATCAACTTCAGGGGTGTAACAAACAATAACTGCAAAACTGTGCTAAACATTACTGCGAATTTTCTTCTTGCTTCAAATGTAACTGTTGACAAATTGCGTAGCGTTCATGAAAACGTGAAAATTATACAAAACGGATTTTTATTTATGTTGTAATGTTACGGTCATGCCCGTGTTAAATCATATATATATATATATATATATATATATATATATATATAAGTGCGTAGTGGAAAGCTCTCTAAACGAAGAAGCATTTGAACCACAACTAAGTCTTTTCCTGATATGTTTACCAGTCATTTTAATAAAGCATATATTAGAGATTATTGGTGAAATTGACAAACAGTGTACCCACTTAAATATACATACACAAACACATATATATATATATATATATATATATATATATATATACATATATATATATATCCGCTATTTTTGTCAATTTAGTATATTTCCTAAATTAACATTTTTTTCTAAAAAATAGCTTACATCGTCATCTACTTAATTTGAATGTATGCCTCCTACATAATAGTTATGCTCAGAAGTCTAACAATACATATGTTTTTAATTAGTGAATACTGGCTTGACTCTAAATGTCGTCTTTTCCATTTAAGCATTTTCGAAAAATGTCAGAAACGCGTGAATATAGTTAAACCGAATTAATATATATGTCCAGTTTCCCTTTTTTTGATATTTTCATAAGCATTTCATTATCATTTTTTATCTGTGGAAGTTATTTGTTCTTTTGACAGATTTCATTATCAATCTTTACTATTTTCTGTAAAATCCTTCTCATAGAATCTTCTCAATCTTTTTTGAGAATTTAGTTCATATTAAATATCATGCCGGAATGCGAGAACAAATGATTTTTATTAACATCAAATATATCAAAGGGCATCATTTTACTAATCTTTGCAAACGAATGCTTGGTTTATATATTGGGCAAGATTGCTGACTTCATCTCACTTGGAAGCCAATCAAGAAAAATGTATTGATCGTTATTTGAACTGTTTCCAAAATCTTAAACTCGCATATATATATTCTGATTGAAATAGACGGAGTGAATAGCGGATATATATATATATATATATATATATATATATATATATATATATATATATATATATAACTAGAGGAAACAATATTTATTAAAGTCGATTAGATTGGCACAAGACATAAGAAGTTAGACGCTGAGGAAGGTAGACGATTTTAAAAAGAATTGTTTGCAAGACAAAACACTTCTGTTCCATTTCACAAACATCCATAATGACTTGGAAATTTTGATATGGTGTAAAATTTAGCAAACTTTAATCGCTAGAATCATTACATTTGAGCAGTGATTTTTATCCACACTAGTTGCCTCATACTTTCGAACTTGTGCTACATCAAAGTTGCACTTAAAAATCACCATCCTTAATAATAAATTCACGTTGAGACTCACCTAATTTTGAAAAATTGAGACTACATTTCTGACAACTAGCATTTCTAACTATTCATCTGATACTGTATTTCAGGTCATTAACCTACGGGCAAACTTTTGCAAATTATGCGCCCATTTTTGGTTGTAACATCATTCAGTATTCCACCAGCACATGTATTTTTCTACCCGTTAAAGGCACCTGCTCTATATTTTATATAATAATGTCTAAATTAATATGCAAACTACATTAACAGAGGAAACTGTTTTAAAAGATTATTTAAACTTTTTGTTAATAATGGGTGCGTTGCTCATGGAAAGTCTTAGCCAATTGCTCAATATCGGCAACATGCATTGTTATTTTGAGTTGTAGTATTTATTGGTTCAGACTTCGAGATGTTACTTGCGGCTCCGTTCAATTGAAAATTGCTTAGCGTGCCACGTGTGACACTCGTGAAGCGGATTGCCGATTCTCCATTAAGAAACAACATTTTTATATACGCAAATACACAATTTTCTATCTATTCACTTCTTCTTCTTCTATGTAAGTGCCTTGTCTTTACAATCATGGCTTTCCACATCTCTCTATCCCTGGTGACTTTTAGCAGGCTTTCTCCTGTTACACATCGCAACCTCCCAATGTGTAATTCACCTACTCAGGCCCTTCAAGTATGTTATCCACTGCTTTCACCTGTGTCTTTTTCTCTTTATCTAGCCTGTTAGAATCAGGTTCTTCCTTCCTAATTGCATGTCCCAGAAACTTTAGCTGTCTCTTCCTGATGCTCAGTATTAAGTTCCATTTCGTTTCCGTCCTTTCCAAAACTTCATCATTACTCACATACCAGATCCATAATATCCGCAGCATCATTTTGTAGAAACACATTTCAGTTGCTTCAGGTCTTTTCTTCATCTGTAAAGATATTATCCAGCATTCACTGCCATATTAAAGAACTGACATAACATTGCAATCAAATACTCTCTTCTTTGTGTATTTTCTTGTCTCTTAATACTCTATTGAGCTTCTGGAACGCGTCCATCGCCATGCCCATTTGCCTTCGGATCTCTGTGTCGCACTTTCCGTCTTCTAGTAGACTACTTATTCAAATACTATATTTTTATCTCTGAATATAATTTAGTCTAACCATACCGTATGTGCCTCCATCTTTCTGTATAGACTATATCAAAGAGTTTGATGAAATACGGCCGAAGGATTTATTTGCATTTCTAGAAAAACTCGCTGTATTTGAAGGAATACTAGAATTTGAATTTCAGTTAAATCCATTGCACAAATTTCAGTGCATCCATTACGCACAAATACCCTTGAGATTGGTATTAATCCCTCTTTTCCATTCAGTTATGGATTAAATAACAATAGAGATTGGGTTATATAGCCTTGACTTGCAACCAGTCTACCGCAGAAAGTAATGGCAACCTACTGCTGGATAATCTTCTGCCCAGTCAGTCATGTCTCTTTGGAGATTTGATCGCCTAAGAGTGTATCACGTATGGCACTTAACTGACTTAAATCATTTAGAATTTATACACAGAACAAACCGCTAAATTTTATGTATAGAAAATAAATTTATTGGTTACGCACAAATGGATAAGGGCGTAAAAGTAATCTGTCTTTTCATTTCAGAAATAGGAATGTAAAACCAAAAAACTAAGAAATTCCTGAAGGCCTATCTTAAAGCAGTACCCCTACAGATCATTGAATGTTGCATGATCTCTTCATAGATCAAGAATTAACTGGAGGCAACAGAACGTGGTTCTATAGAAGGATTTTGAGAATATCATGAACGGTATAAAAAAATAACGCTTACACATAATCAGGCTTATAACGAGGTACGAAGTGCGCTTATCCATGACGTAAATGTTAGAAAGCTTGTCTCTCTAGATCAGTTACAGAGAATAGGGAATTCGTTTCTCACTGGTTTTCGCCATACATTCGGTCTCATGCCATGCCTAAGCTTAGAAAATCATCATAATGAGAATATTAGTATTGTAAAATTTGACACTCATATGATATATTGAAAAAAAAGTTAGTGCTCTTTTAAAGTTTCAGCTTTATACCATTTTAACTTTCTCTTTTTTCCCCACAGACTACAGATCTAGAAGCCAATGTAATATTCCCCGCGTTGCTTTTCCCTGTCTAACTTTCTTTCTATATATCCTTTGTGTATTAGATTCGCCAAACCTTCCTTCTTCATCACGTGTCCCAGTGTCATCAGCTGTATTTTCCTACTGTTGAGTATAAGGATCCATTTTGTTTACATTCTCTCCAATACTTTTTGTTGCTCGCATATTCGTTCCATGTTATCCTCTGCATACATTTGTAGAACCACATTTCTGTTACATTGAGTATTTTCTTCCTCTTTGAAAGGATTGTCCAAAATTAGCTTCCGTATAGGAGGACACATATCACATAGCTTTTCAGTACTCTTTTCTTTGTTTTTAACAAATCTTTTTGTTCTTCAATACTCTTTCCACTGATATCCTCCAGGTCTTTCCGCTGATAGAAATCTTTCGACAAAAGAAAAAAGGGAAAGCAAAGGTAAAATAGGATTATTTTGGCAAGCGCCAGTGTCATATAGATGAAGTTGTTCAGGTTTTCAACTGAGTAGCAACTCTACCTCTATAGATGATGTCTTTATGTTGAGAGGCATTTTCAAACATATTTTTACACGCACGCAATTATATTTTTTATATTTTACAAGACACTATCTTCTCATGTCAGTAAAACTATATTTTCTCATGGAAGCAAGAAATTATTCCTCCAACTGATAGTCATGCAATTTTTTAAAGAGCGTATAACTCCGACTCACTTGCCTGCGTTTTATTAATATTCCTCTGATGTAGTTTAAAACAATAGCTATACTTCCAGTAATAACTTAGTGAAATCCGGTTAGCTTTTAGTTTTGATGGATTACAAATATCTGTAGCAAATTCTCATGTATATATCAATACCAAAAGAAATATTATGTGCAAAATATATCTAAATTTGTGTTACTAACTTTTGTAGTTCTTACCTGAATTTTGTCCTGAAATTATAAAAAATAAATAAATGTTTCTGTTATACCCAATGGTGTGTAGGACAGCGTTTTTACTGTTTCCATAACAAACTGTTTTTTAGTGGGCAGTGGTGGGAGAAGGTGATTTTCTAAACGTAGCATAGACGTGAAACAAGGCCAAATCTAAGGGACACCTAGTGAAGATAGAACTCACTACTAAATTGTAATGATTCGAGCAAGTCAAGCTTGCTACCCATTACACGACCGCTCGGTGCCCACAAAACTATCACTTTATCTAAATCTATTTGATAAGTATTCACAATAGAATGAAATGCATTGAAAAAAAATTAAAAATATGTAATTCTTTTATTTTTACCATTGACCTGAGATCATTTATCACTGTCTTGTCAGATTTATATTCTCCATATCGTTCAAAAATGTCGATAAAATTTGATCTAAAACCGCCCTAAACTCATCAGTGGGAAAATTCGACATTTTTTTATAGAAATGGAAAAAATAATTCAACTATGTTGCTCTGCTTTGCTCTACCCGTCATGTTTGCCTGGCTTTGCAGCAATCGGTTATAAATATTTTTCGATTGATGCCTAACGATTTGATGGGGCAAATTGTTTCTCTAAAAAGTCCTGTTTAGTTGAACTTCGAAAAGATTGTCTCATGAAAACCTACGTAATAAATAGAAGCAAATTAATCGAAATAATTGTGAATTTAGAGTGTAATAGAATTTTATAATTCTATGTTTTAATATTGTCTTTTTCCGAAAAATCGAGAATTGGGTCGTATTTAGAGAGAGTATTTAATGAACAGAAGAGTAGGTGGAGAAATAAAGAATACGTTTATTAAACTAGGAGGAGTACATTTTTATAGAAGAAGAAATGAGTATAAAGTACACTGAGATGTAATTTTCTTTTTTGTTTTAATTGCCCTGGTTCTTTAAGATGTAGGCGATCACAGGCCTCCACTTTTCTCTATCCATTTCCGTTTCTAATACCTTTCTTCTTGGAATCTCTCCAAGACTCTGCACTGCCATCCGCTTACTAAAGCCAATCAATTATGTCTCGCTTTGCTTTCCCCTGTCTCACTTTCCTCCGATATGTCCTGTGTATATTAGATTCTCCAAGCTCTCCTTCATTAAGTGTCCCAGGATCTTCTGCTGTATTTTTCTTACTGTTAAGTATTAGCTTCCATGTCGTTTACATCCTATTCAATACCTTGTTGTTGCTCACATATTCGTTCCATTGTATCCTCTGCTTCCGGCTGTAGAACCACTTTTATGTAACTTTGAGTATTTCTTTCATGTTTGAGGAGATCATCCAAAATTCGCTTCCGTATAGGAGGATAGATATCACATAACTTTTCGGTACTCTTTTCTTTGTTTCCAACAAATCTTTCTGTCTTTCAATTCACTGCTTAGCTTTTGAAATGTGCCCTTGGTCATGTCGATGCGACTGCTTGAGCTAATACACGTCAAACTGAAACTAAACTTATTTTTGACACAATATTATATATTATTTTGAAGCACTTTAATGCCTTTTCCTGTTAAATAATAAAATACAAATTAGGTTTGTAATGAAGAATGTATGATTTACTAAGCTGAGATAAAATCTGTCTGCCTAGACGTAAGTTATATTTGTCGCTATTATATTTCTAAAATATATTTTTTGTAATTTTCATTGTTATCATAGTAATAGATCGTATCAGAACGAGAAAGAGGAACTCCTATTTATTATTCCTTTTGTTCGATTCAGATTACTAATCTAACTCCTCCTTTCTTTATTAAACTTTAATTTGAAAGAGAAAGGTTCTAATTATTAATAAATTTAAATGTCCAGCCAGTGCACAATCTAATCAAATGTTCCATAACTTGTAAATACGTTTCTTTAAGAATGCAACCATTTTTTGTCTCGATAAACGAAAGGAGGAATAACAATGTTTGTATGAAATTATCAGTTACTAAAAAGAACTTCCTCAGATTATTTTCAGATAATTATTAATTAAATATGCTGTATATAACACAATGTACAGAAACATCGCAAAAGTAGAGACGCTCAAAGATGATCTCTCCGTGGGTCCAACTCAAAGAGCTCAGTGAACTAAAATCCAATGTAATTTATAGTGCCACTACACCAAAATAAAGTGACTGTTGACAGATGAACCTCCAAATTCTTCCTTTTTAGGAGATTAGTAGATGATCTCTTCTCTTACATATTTCTAAGAGCTCAATGCCAAAAACTGGCTGATCACATTCACTGACCCAAAAAACTGGCTAGTCAAATCCAATGGCCCGAAAAACCTTCCGATCATATTCAATACCTCAAAGAAATGACTGCTCACACAAAATTACTCGACTGGTCACATTCAATAACTCTAAAAACAAGCTGGTAAACTTAAATAACTCGAGAAATTGGCTGGTCGCATCTAATGATTCGAAAAACCAGTCTAGTTACATTCCAAGATCTAACCCAGAACAATCACCAATCAAGAGTAATGTAAACGAATATTACCTCGAGTACTGTCTTGAACGCCTCTTAATCTCAGCCTAAACCTCATGGAGAACTCGTACATACGATACACCATTAATGAAGCTGGAAAATGGTCAGTTATCTGTAACTCTCAAGTAAGTACCTGATTCCTCCTGCTATACAACAATCAGATCTATCCCCAGATGGAGCACTGTTGCTATATATGTTTAAGGCATTTCCAACATCGTTGTAAAAGCTATAATTTCTTAATTGCCTATCAAACTTTGAATATTCTTTTGTCGGTGTGAACATTTACACTCTTTGTGAGGTTTCATATTTAAATGTCTACTTGATTCCAGTCCACTAGCGGAACTTACATATGTAACTCGTTTGTTAGACGGTCCTTTATGTCAGCGCAAAACGGACCTGACTCTATATGCCATTCATTATCCCCCAAAAAAGAGCATAATAAATTTAAAACGAATTATTGATGTCATATCAGGGGTGAAGCTGCCATATCCTTAATTTCCGAAATCTGAAAATTATTTGCATGGTCCTGTCGCAGAATAATTACTCTGCAACGTAGCAAAACAATCGTTATTTTCATGGCAAATGTTCAGATGAGTACATCTACTGCTGAAATATTTGGGTCGCTGTGCCGAGCCATGAAGTTTCTCTCATTACATTCCAACTTGCACATCTACAAAAATCTACTATTTTTCGGTGCTGTGCATTGAGTACAGTTGCCATATCAGATCGGGTGGTCTTGCTTTTCATCTCCATGTTTACACACAAGGTTCAGTAGAAGATTTACAATGAAATCGATCTCGATTTAGCAGCTTTCCATAAGTCACATTTCACCACTTCGATGTGTCTTCCCTCTGTTTTTCTATAAATACTTTGACGGTTACTTTTTTGACGAGCTTCATTCTGTTCTATAATATTTTCACAGCTACTGCTCTGACGAGCTTCATTCACTGATGCGCTGCCCTCAAGAATTTACTCGTGCAACTGAATTGGAATCTAGACCCACCGGTGTAGCATCAAAAAAGTTACATGTAACCGCCACTCCTATACTAGTGTTTTTTTCTCGCACTTTCCGCCTCTAGATCTCTCTTTCCATGGTTGTTTGCTTGACAGATACGATCTCCAAAGTAAACTTATACTTGACATCAAGTAGCGACATCTGGAGTTGCTGGAACATATAATGAGAAAAGAGTGCTAGGGGAACCGAAACTCACAAGACGGATAGCGGGAAAAGAGACAAGTGAAAGCAAAGCGTGGCTTACTTGAAGAGATTGAGCAAATTAATAACTGGACAGGTTTTGGGAGACAAGAAACAAAGAAACAAAGAAACAAAGAGAAGAGTACTGAAGTGTTCGCCTAATCTTTGTTTATCTGTATACGAGCGAATATTGGCCAATTTAAAATGATAAAGAGACTCAAAGTCTCGAAGCTTCAAAAATGTAGTTCAGCAGAAATATTCTGCGTATCGCATGGAAATAACATGAGAGCAACGCAAAGTTTTGGAGAGAAGGGAAACAAAAATGAAATGTTTACTTAACATCACAAAAAGACAGTTGCAATTTTTTGGACTTTCAAGTGTGAAACAATTGGCTAAAGATAGCATATGATTTATCTTTGTTACTCTTTCTGGTCCAGTTGATATAGACGTTGGTTAGTTCCTATAACTTGACCCAAAGTTCTGAGACTTCAATACCAGTCTACGGAAGTGGTAAACAAGTAACTTACAGGGTTAGAAGAAGATAAATTATGACTACAAGAAGAGGTTCTACGCAAGAAATGGCGATCATATACCCCAGTGATTTTAATAAAGAGCTCGGTTCGAAATTTCTTTCACCTGAAGAAGACCGGAGCTTACAACGGCCGAAACGTCGTACAAATGACAACAAAGATGAGGTCAATAATTTAAATACGTTAAATACTACCTCATCTCGGAAATATAGACAAATAGTCTTTCTTCTGTCATTTATTATTCAAAGTTTTGCTGAACGCTTTACACTCTCTTTTCGAATGCTATATTCCAACTTAGTTCATCTCGGTCTGAATTGATCTGAAAAAACATAAAAGAAAAATTACACACACAGACACTGAGAAAATCATCGAACCTTGTACCATAAATATAGAGACGATACATAAAGGCAAAATCAGTTTGTTTTCTTTTATTTATTACTCAATTTTATCAAATACCGCCATGAGTTAATGAGTGTAATTAATGCGCAAATAAACAGAATTATACCTACTGGACAAGTACCCGGTAAAAATGTTCATAATAAAAGAAAATTAGTCCGTATAATTACATTATGAATGAGAATTCAATGGATATACAGAAAATCTTCTTCATTTATATGCCTTGTTCTTTCAGGATGTAGGGGATCATGGACTTCCACGTCTCCCTATCCCTGGAGGGTCTTAGCACGCTATTTCCTGTTCACCACGCACCCCCACGTTCTGCCAGGCTCAGTCAAGTACATTATACGTCGTTTTCCCCTGGCGCTCCTTTGCACTATATGATCTGTTATTATAAGATTCTACAAGCTTTCCTTCCTCATTGCATCTTCCAAGAACGTTAGCTGTCTCTACCTGATAAAAAATTTTAAAAGCAGAGTTGTACTACTTCAAAATAATTAGTGTCTATTATCTTAATGAGTCTATCCAAAATTTTTCCAACTATACAGTGGACTCCGACGATAACTGCAATTATTTATCCCTTTATGTGATATATTTTTAGATTTCACTTCATAATCATTTTTTGTTAGTTTTTTAAACATCTTCAGAAAATATTACAGCCTGGAGGAACTGTCATGTAAATGAGAAAGCTTATTATCTTTTTATGGTCTTTGATCACTATATCTTGGCAATTAGCTTTCATATTTGTTTGTGTATTGCTATCATCTTTATAGAAATATGTTTTATAATAAAATAACCAAAAGTATAATGGATAAAACATTCTCTATATTGCATGTGTTTGGCTTAATCGCTAGGACTTTAAACATATGTGAAGGCTTTTTAAGAGGTGACGGAAAATATGATTCCTTAATCTGAAGGTTCAGTAGAAAAGCAATGAATGACAGAAGGATGATTGTAAGTGATAGTCAAAACTTAAGCATTGTACAGATACATGAATGAGAGGAACATTTGAAAAGCCATGATCGTCTATCCCCAGAAAGAACATAAAACATTTTGTTCTGTGATGATATTGATATTGTGTGATGAATTCATGATTACTTTTTTAAAAGAGGCAGATTTTGTGAGTATAAACTTGATTATATATTATAATTAAGTATCAAAATATCAAAGAACATAATCTGATTAGTAAATTTTCAAAACGTGCCCGTTTGTATCTATTCAACGACTATGTACTATTTTACCATTTTATAACAATCTTTGATATCCAATCAAAATTTCCTACTATTTCTCATCAATTGAAGTGTCAAATTGCCAAACAATTAAGACTGGTTTATACATATAAAGTTGCGTATATTTTCATGTGTCGTATACTTTCATCATATAGGCGATCATGTCCTTCCAATAACTTCAGTTTGCAGCTGTTAGCATTGTTTATCTTTTTACTGTCGACAGCTATATCGTGTTGAATACACCGGTTCCCGTCCGATGACCGAAGTTAATCAACATCGAGCCTGGTCAGTACTTAAATGGGTTACCATTTAGGAATACCGAGTGCTGTAAACGTAAAGACCAAGAATGGTCCACCGATCCTCCAGGTTTGGAGGTTGGTGGCAGGGCTAACCACCTGCCTCGAAAAAAAATGTTGCTGCCCTATGCACCATCTGGGTGTGATGGATAAATGATGATGATGACCTTTTTAATAATTATCTTGCCCTAGTTCTAATATCGATTTAAACAATTTTGATTGCTTACATTTGCCTTTTTTATTTTCAATGAAATTCAAATTTTCTAAGCTATATTTTCTCCTTATGTGTTGTAGTAATTTTGACTGTTAAGTTTCCGTTTTGAAGTAACATTATTGGGTAACATTCAAAAATCGTACAATACCAAGTGCTTCTTATTTTAAGCTGCATTTCTACATTCGCTTATTTGATGGTTTCTTCTCTCGCTACGAAAGATGGCGATGCTTATCCTGTCACAATAATCCATGGAATTCCTTGATGTCTTCAGGTTTTGTCAAAATGTATTACGCAGTTTATTTGCCATCGGAATCAATCGTGTTCCTTTTCCCTTATTTTTCATCTACTCGCTTATTATCTGATGGACTCTTTCTTCTCTCAGTGACAATTGAAAACACGTGATATTCCGAGAGATATCAAAACAAAATAAGAGTAGGCTTATCGTCTTTAAGCCAAACCATTCTT
Organism: Ascarosepion bandense; assembly: GCA_037127315.1. Lineage (NCBI taxonomy): Eukaryota > Metazoa > Mollusca > Cephalopoda > Sepiida > Sepiidae > Ascarosepion > Ascarosepion bandense. Next base: position 3,264,463 of record JBBBDQ010001823.1, on the reverse strand, counting down.
ATTAATGTTTAAATGAAACTAGAATGTGAATAGATGCTCTTTTCACAACAAGAATATTTGCCATTCCTTCTTGTCTTCGGGTGGTGTCAAGATATATTACACATATGCTTTTATTTATTTTTACATGCAAAGGTTCACCAAATACAAGGCTAAAATGCCACTTTCAGTAGAGTTCTATTGAATGAAAGAGGAAAGAGTTAGACGTTGAAGGAAGTAACTGTTATGAAGATAAGGAGAGTAAATAATGTTTCTCATATATTTTAATGAGATTAAGGTTGTTGTGTTCAGGGAAGCATCCATGAGGGAGATTTTTTATCAGACCAGCAAATCGGAATAAACACTGTGCACGCGCGCGCGCGCGTGTGTGTGTGTGTGTGTGTGTGTGTGTGTGTGTGTGTGTGTGTGTGTGAGCATTCCTTTTGAAGAGAATAGAGAGAAAATAATTGCAATTAGACTCTAAATAGCTGAACTGATATAACTAAAGCGTGGAGCTCATCTGAAAAGTTGAAAAGTGACACAGCTGCTAAATCAGTACCGATCACACTGCACATTCAGTTCTGAACCTTGTCGAGAACGCTGATATCAGCAATAGGATCACCTCGATCAGCTATGGCAACTGCATTCAATGCGTGGCACGGATGAATAGTTGACTCATAAATGTGCAAGATGGATTCTGACGAGAAAAATCATGGCTCGGCACTGCGACCCAATTATCTGAACAGTTGATGTCGCTATTCCCTTCAATGTATTCTTTCATCTTGAGATCAGCTTAAAGAGTGAGGCCGAGGAGGCGCAATGTATTGCTTTCAAGAAGGCCAGGGCTTGATCCATACTGATGGAAGGTAGAAAAACTTCTCTATGGTGGTTAAAAGAGAGCATCTTTGTTTTGGAATCATTAAAATTTACAAGCCATTTCTTACTCCAATCTATTACAGATTTTAGGTCTTCTGTTAGAGCAGAAGCGAGGTGTACTTTTTCAACCCTAGCAGATTTCATATTAGGACGGAAGTAAATGGAGGTATCATCTGTATAGGTGCCTGATTTTGAACTGATTACATCAAGAAGATTCTTGATGAATATCAGGAAAAGATAGAACCTTGGGAGACACCCGCGTTCACATGAAAGGATTTAGAAGCATGTCCATTCCGAGCGACCGTCGGTTTAAAATTTGACAGGAAAGATTGGATTAAATAAAACAATTTTTCAGTTATGCCGTAGATCTGTAGCTTGCGCAGTAGGCCCTAAAGCTAAAACAAGTCAGACACTTTCGAGATATTTAGGGCAACAGCTCGTTCTTATCAAAGGGCTGATATATGTATTCGGTGATAGTTATTAGCACATCAGCGGGCGACTTGCTGAATCGGAAGCCATATTGCTTGTTAGAGAATAAGTTTTTGGGATATGAGATATTGAATCATTTTAGTATTGATAATAACCTAAAAGCGGTAAGATGCTGAGAGGGCAATAGTTAGAAGGATCGGAGTTTATAAAAACAAGAAATACAGAGAATGACCTCAAAGAATCAGGAAAGCAAAAAGCAACGAAGCAATAATTATAGAGTTTGGATATAACAAAAGAAAGTCCAGGGAAATGTTTCTTAAAGACGATGACTGGCAACCCATGACATCCACTTGCTTTTTTTGAGTCAAGCTTAGAAATAATGTTATTTTATTTGTTTACAACTAAGTTGCATGTCACTCAAAACTCTGCTTAGCATTGGAAAAGCGTCTCTGATCATCCTAATTCGCATTCGAATCTCGTTGTCATAATTTCTGTGTTTTGTTAGAACATTTTCCAGATATTTAAATTTCTGCATCTGCTTGCCTTTAGTATACTTGAACTACATTTGCCATTTTATGATTCTCTTTTTTGCTTGCGGCAATGCATACGGTTTTCTTAGAGTTTATATTCATCCTTTGTTTTCTCTATCCTTCGCTATATGCTATAGAAGAATTTTTAACTTTCCTTCCGTGTCTGCTACCACCACTCAATTATCTGTATATCTTATATTGGTAAGAATGTGACCGTCAATAACTAATCCTGGCAAGTTTTCTAGTTATTTCAGAACTACCTTGATGTATAGGTTTAATAAATCAGATGAGAAGACATATTTTTTGTGTATATACTGAACTCATTTCCTGGCCGTATGAATGCGGTTTGATGCCAGTATAGATTTTTAATTATTCTAAATTATTTCCCGAATATGTCAAATTTCTCAGCAGCTCTAATAGATCTTTATGGGGTACTTTATCGAACGCGGTTGCGGAGTCTATAAACCACAGTTACACGTACGTCTACATTTGCATTGAATTTTCTTATAATATAGATCTTTATGGGGTACTTTGTCAAACGCGATTGCGTAGTCTATAAACCACAGTTACACGTACGTCTGCATTTGCATTGATTTTTCTTAGAATATTCTGAGCATAAATATAGTGCTTCTTATTTCGTTGTCTTTGACGAACCCATAATGTCCTTGCTCTATCACTGGTTTGATTCTGCTGCGTGGTCTATTCACCAGAATTCAGATTATGACATTCTTAATGTAGCTCCTTAAGCAGATTGTTGTTCAGTGGTGTTCAGATTCATTTTTGCCTTTCTTAGGAAATGCTATGAAAATGAATCTGCTTGGGTCTTTCGGTATATCACTAGTGTTGAAGTTCTCGTTTATTATTTCTGTATGAAACGTTCGACATTGAGATCCGAAGACGCATTGGCAATGACAAGGTTACATTTCACCAGACACAGGAATATCTTATTGGAAACAAAGAAAAGATAGTTGGACGGCTATGTGATATTTGTTCTTCGGTATGCCAGTAAATGTTAGACGATCTCTTTAATAATGAAGTAGAGACTTGGTGTATCAAGAATGTGGTTCTACAAAAGGATGCTGAGGCTACCAGGAAATGACAATATGAACAACGATGAGGTTTTTCAGAGGATGCAAATACTCATACGTAACATCAGGAATAGACTGCTGAAATTCGTGGAACACGTAATGAGGAAAGAAGGTCCAGAAAATTTCATACTCGCAACAGGGATAGAAGGTAAGTGAGGCGGGGAAAAGCAACGCGAGACTTACTTGATAGGCCTGAGGAAATGAATGGCAGATCGAGGTTTGGGTGAGATACCAAAAGGTAAATTAATGAAAGTGACAAGAGATATGGCCGAGTGAAAGTCCATGATCGCCTACCTTTTGAAGAAACACGGCAAATGAAAAAGAAAATCTTGTCTATGCCGAGATCGTTTAAGGCATCTCTATTACAATTCATTATGGTCCTGCCGCATTGTTTCAGTTTCACTGGCCAGTGAAATTTTCACTTCGGTTTTCATTATTTTCGCCTCATAGGCTCTGTAATAATTTGTTCTTTTTCGTAGTGAAATAAATTTCTTATATTATATTGCTATCAGTGAATTATTTTCTCTTTGTTTAACATCCTTGTTTTGTCTTTGGATATTATGCATCATGTTGGTGAGCATGTGTTTTATCCTGTTAGTTTTCCTACTGTTTATGTATATCTCCTTTATTTGTGATAAAATCTCTATTTGTACACTTTTTTTGTTGAGCCATTCTACTTTAGCATTTTGTTTCTTATTCTCTGGTGTAGTTTCCTCCTGTTTTTCTTTTCATATCTAAGCATTGTTTTTTGTCACCTTTGCATCATGAATAGTATCGCATTTGCGATTCACCCGTTTTACTTTCTACGTTCATTTTCTTTTGAACAATGTTCTTTGCTGACATCACTAGAACTCGTTTTAGGTTTGTCTCATTTCAAGCTTCCGTTTTCATTGTCTCCCTCGTATCTTCTTTTCACTTTGTCCATGTATTTTTCTTCAGGTTAGGGTCATTTGGGTGTTGCGTTAGTCTTCTTCGCTTTCCGCAAATTCATTCTTAATTTACATATAACACGGATATGATACTCACAAGAACACGGAGTAGGGGAGCAGGTTTAATCGCCGACATTCCTATGGTAAAATACATCCCTTTTAAAAAGAGAAGTTCTAATTATTTTTCATCCGATATTTTAATTATTTCCTCGTACTTTATCAAGAGGGAAAGACAGTGTGCCGCTTTGGAGAAAAAAATGGAATTTTTTTCCCTCTTGATAAAATGCTAAATTAAAAATGATTATAATTTTTAAAATAGGAATTACAGATATTTAGAATTTATAAAATAAATGTTATAATATCACTACAAAAGTAGCCATTTTTCTTTCCACACTATCTGTGTCTTATCAAGTGATGAATTTTAGTGAATAATAAGACATGTGTAAAATATTGGATATGATAAAGTATAAAGTAATAAAAATGTCGATTAAAACTAAGGCAAGTAAAACATCATATATATATATATATATATATATATATATATATATATATATATATATATATATTAAAAACTAAAATATGGGTTGTTTCGAGAGAAATTGGTGTAAAAGAAAAACTGCGAGGACGTTTTGTTTAAACTGTAGATTTATTGTTGCTAATAATATAACTATTACTTGCCTTTTGTATGATATCAAAATATCCATAACCTCGATCTGCCATTTATTTCCTAAGCTCTATCAAGTAAGTTTCGCGCTGCTTTTCTCTGCCTCAATTTCATTCTATCTCTCTTGTGAGCAAGACATTTTCTAGGCCCTCTTTCCTCATTACGTGTCCCAGAAACCTCAGTTGTGTCTTCCTGATGTTTAGTGTCCATAATGGTATTTGTGTTGCTACAAGTGTTTCGAGTCTAAAGTTGGGTCTTTTCAGCCGAACAAATTTTTGACGTCACATATCGAGATATGTTTCTTTTCGGGTGGCCAAGGTATTGTGTATAAATAGATAAGTCAAGTGGTAAGTAAATCAGAAATTTCATATGTGTTCGTGCGTGTTGGGTCTTTTTTACATTCACACGTTATGTTTCTTCTGTCACCTTCGTTGATTGCAAAAGGTTTTTTCACTGACTTGCAAAATTTGATTTCGTCTTTATACTTCAAAATTATATTCAGTGATTTTGGTTCAGTTTTACTCTAAGTGTCCTCTACTTCCTTTTATTGTTTTTGGGATACTATTTGAATTTAATGTGTGATTATATATATATTAAATCACAGCTACCAACATGGATCCCCATGGGGTACAGCACTAAAAAGCTATTATAAGGGAAATTACTTTAGCAAAAGTTTTATTGCTTGTGCATTATAACATAAGCATGACCAAAAAGAGTGTGAGCATCGATTAATTAATTTTCTGGGATATAAAACTTATTCAATAATCTTAACAAATCTGAATGTAATCAACGTACTTATGCTTAACCGGAAGTTAGAAGGATATTTGTGATCTTTTCCATAGTACATCCAAGAAATCCATCTTAAACTGCTTTGTGTCACATCTAGTATTGTAGTAGGCGTGCTGGTAAGTAGCTATGAAAACAGATTTGTTGTCACTTGTTGCAAATCGAGTGACTTTTGAATCAATAAGTGAAGCAACTTTAATAATAATAATAATAATAGAATTCCAGTGAAAGTTTTATTCCTTTTTAGGGAAATCCTCAGCGAGAATCTGCCTCGTAGAATTAACGTAATGCCTTCACAAAGCAGCTTTTCATGTCAACTTATTTCTTTCTAAGAATCGAGGCGTTACAAGTGCGCAGTGAAGCGAATCTCGATTGTCATTCGTTCAGAATTATCTCCCTTGAATTTTATAGTCAGCTTTTCTTTTGCAGAATTTTTTTTTCCTTGAAGCAACCGACACAGCAGTTTTGTTTGCATTTCAGAGATATAATTTTTTCCTTTGTTTAATTTTTTCATTCTTTGGTTTTTAAGATTCTTTTTCTGTGTCAAAGATTGTATTTTCTTTCTTTTATTTAGTGATTCATGTTTTTCAGTCTATATCTGTTTGCATGTATCAAAAATCGTGGAAAAACGTCAGCTGACCTTCAGGACTAGGATGAAAGAAGTTTACCAGCAGTTGGAAGTCTGACGCTTCACAACCTTTTCAATGAATTCAGTTTAATACTAAAGTTCTAAATAAATGCCAGAATCAGTTTGATTACAGATTTGAGATTTGCAGAGAGTAATAGGTATTCTGCATATAAATGATATTAATAATATTAACCGTTTTGATATAAACTTTAATTGACCGAGCAGTCAATGCTTACGTTAGATTTAATTTCAAAGAAATCCTTCTCTTAAAACACTTTATTCAGAAAAATAGGTTTTTCAAATCCAGTAGCTGTCCTCGCAATTTCTATTATTATTGGCGGTTTTCTTTCTGAAATTTTCTTTAAGTTCGTGTGGAACATCATCATCTTGATTATATGATTATTTTCTTTTCGATATACATGTTATATACATTTTAGTTGTTGCCGCTGGTAAATATGCCAATGCGGTCTCTGTTATCAGGTATATTTATTTGTGCTTCTGTAGCACCATATTCAATGAAGGGCAATCGTCGCCAAAATTTACGGACTTTACTCGCTCAAAGATATGTTTAACCATTAATCTAAGAAAAGCGGTCGTATTGAGCAGACCGTTCAGATAGTTTGGTGCCATGCATAATATCAATATGAAAGTCTTGATCTGACCAGACAGTTTAAGAACATTAATCGAGTTGTCAATTTGATGTTTTGGTTTAGTTGCAATTTGTGGATTTCAGTGAATCTGCTATTAGTACAACTTGTTCTCTGTTCAATTTCCTTATCCCCAACACTTAAATTTATTATAAATGATCCATACTCCGAATTATTTACAGTGTTTAGTATTTACTTATTGTATATCCTGAATGTCTAGGATGGCTTCAAGCTTGCGCCATCACGGCTTTCATTCAAGAAGATTTATGTAAAGTATTTTTTCTGGTATTATTTCTAGGAATACATGGCATAGCATTTGATACTTTATCAAATGATTCAACTCGAAATATATAGAGAGTGGGCCAGAGATAGACTTACACTTAGTCGGTATAAACTTTTACATTTTTATTTATTTGTTACAATCTTATTTGTTCAAAACTGTTTTTTTACATATCGATGTAATACATATGTAATGAATATGTATACAACTTGGTTCCCACTCACAGTAATGTGACTGGCTGGCATCAGTCAAAAATACAGACGAAAGTGAGGACGCGTAGAGGTCTAAAGGTTTTCGACTAGGGGTCTAGAGGTCTACGCCCATAAGTCAATATGACTAGTAATCTACTGCTAGAAGTCTACGGCTATTAACTACGCCTACGTCCCAGGATACTGCATACGACGAGTACCATCCATTACGTCTACTTACTAGACTGACGTATCCGATTGCAATTGCCTGAACCGCCTAAGTACCCCGAATTATATATATATATATATATATATATATATATATATATATATATATATATTTCACTACCCAGTTTCTTACCATGAGTGGTGTCTTCATGCGATTTTTAATAACTGATTTTATCTTTTACCGTTTTTCTTTTTAAGAACGCTCTTATAACGGGGTTTTATTTGAACCTTCACGTGGCAGAGAATTTATGAACACGCATTGTTTAAATTCAAACCAATTATGACGTTTCCCTCCATGGTTCTATAAACCTAAGAGGTATTTCTTAGTGTGGATGCATTTAGTCATAATTTCTGTTATTTCATTTAACAGTTCGTCTTTATTTGGTTATATCATAATTTCTAATTTTTCTTCTTCGCACAGTATACATATTTATCCAGGTTGTAAGGCTTGGCTGTTTTTAAAATGTTTCACGTTATGTATGGATCTTTTTCATATTTTGATTTCAATTTCCAGATGTAGTTAACCAATTTTGTATTGTTTTTAGCTTTTCTATTTTAAATGTAGTTCTGTGGTTGAATCACCTGGTCTTAAAGGTTGATCCCAAATATATATTTTTTGGCTATATTTAAACAGTCAATCAATCAATATATATATATATATATATATATAAATATATATATATATATATATATGATTGTGTGTGTGTGTGTTTGTGTCAGTCCGTAAACGGTGAGGATAATCCAACAAGATTACCTTAATATAAAATATTATGTAACAACGTTAATAACGTCATCAATTCCCACAATAATAATATATTAAAGAAATTTAACATAACAACGGAAAGACAGACAGTGCAACCCTCTGTAACTGTAGAATAAAAAATAAATGCCCAGTGGGAGGCATATGTAAATCAGAAAAAGTAATATACCAAGCAACTATCTATCCTAGCGTAGACAAAAACCACAAAAACATATATAAATCGCCTATATAATCACACTCAATCTTTCTCCAAACCCCACCTAAAATATCAAACCGCCCTCTCTAAATATTTCTGGCAATTGAAAAGCAAAATTTTTTCCTCTCAGATTGAATGGAAGATTATAGGGAAATCCCAAACCCCCAATAGCTTTTGAGGTTGATGCAACTTATGCTTAGATGAAAAGATTAGAATTATCAAGTTCAGAGAATCTAGCCAGTTATTAAATAAGAAAAACGATATAATTTACAAGTGCCGTCATAGAAATAAATTTAAACTAGCCGACATATAATATCACAGAATCACCACCTTCCCACACCCTTACCAACCCTCCCACAAATGGATGGATCATTCATTGGAAAATAGTACAGACCAATTGAAATGAGGTTAAGAACCGACGATCCAATAGAAGGGCACACCCATCTAGGCAAACAATAATTTTATTTTATGATTAGTATACATAAATCTGAAAGAAATATCCTACCATGAACTATGTAATGAAAAATGCTCACTATATTGACTTCAACATAAACATTTCCCGTGGGAAATTAGGCACCCAAATATAAGGTGAGATATGTCTCTCGACAAAAAAATGGGGTCCACCTAAACTTATGCATGCTCCTAGAAAACTATTATGTATTATGTTTTATGTATTATGTTTTATATGTTGTGTATTAGTGTATGCATTATGGTACGTAAAATGGGTCACCTAAATAGATGTGTACTTCTTAGGCAAAAACAAATTAATTAGATTTTTTCCCTCGTGTAGGAATACCTAACTAGAGGTGAGGTATGTCAACTTTAGATAAAATCAATTATACATGATCGAAATATTACTTCCCTAGAGTTAAAATTTTCTACCCATATATGGATAATTCAACAACCCAAATGAAGTAAAATGGAATAAATAGATATGAACAAGTAATAGTTATTATGAATTAAATAACAAAAAAGAAAATTACCACTTCATTTGGAAAGTACACAAACGCACATGGTCTTTATACAGGGTTCTTATACATGAGGACATAGAAAAATACTAGTACATTATGTAAGTTATAACTTATATGGATGTGTGCGTGTATATGTGGTCATGTTTCTGGACGTATGCACATATATATACATATATATCTATATAATTGTATTTGGGTATATGGGCATAAATATGTAAATTTATTTAGCAATGATATGTGAGTGCGTATTTATACAGCACTCCGCGGGTGCACGGAAGCCCTATGCTTATAAAGCGTATATATGTGTGAGTATGAGAACACTAGAACCCAAAAAGAAAAAAAAGAAAATGAAGAAATCAATGGATATGTAAACTTAAGCAAAATCACATTTGTAAGTATATGTGGGAATGTACACAATATGTATATGTAGATAAAAGTTAGTATAAGTAAGTAGGTTGACCTAATGAAGTCAAACAGATGCCAAAAGCCAAAGGAACTGCTTTTCCTTTTTTTTTTTTTGTTTTCTTTTTCAGAGGTCAAACACTTTCAAGACAGTCTGAACAACTTCAAACGGATACTACCCATATTTAGAACTGGACTCTATTTCTTTCTTCCCTCTTTCCTCCATCCCTTTCCATTTTATACTTTTCTTTCCTTCTCCTCTTTCCCCTTATATTTATTGTCATTTATTTGTTTGTTTGTAGTTTTATATTTATTATTATTATTTTTATTATTGTCCTTCTTTTCATTTTAAGAAAAGATTCATTCCGGCAGAAATTTTGTACCAGATGGAGGAAATATTGTAAAAGGTCTGATGATATAAGCTAATTAAACTCATTGAAATGAGCTACAGTTTACAACTGTTGACGTGTTGAGTTTTCCTTTATATATATATATATATATATATATATATATATATATATATGAGCTACAGTTTACAACTGTTGACGTGTTGAGTTTTCCTTTATATATATATATCCTTTTCCGGGACATTTCACATATTTATTCAGAATTTTTAACACGGTTTAATCTTTCAAGTGCTGAAATGCTCTCATTCAACGTTGCAACATTCCTCGAAACTCTCTAGAACACTGACGCACAGCATGACACGAATCTCGATTGCCACCAATTTCAATAAATACTTCCGAAATGTACTCAGTTCTTCCACTATGTGGGCATTTCTATCATAAACATCATTCGATGCCGCTATTTTTTCTGAAGCAACGCTGTGGAATGGTTTGGTTAAGGAAGACACTATATATTTTCCGGTGAATACAATAGAGAAAGAAAAGATCCTAAGTAATTTCATAAAAAAGAAACTGAGTGATATAATCACCGTTGATTGGCAAAGCAATTCCTCAATTTCAATACGGTTTATAATTGTCTTTGATATTCATATTACTAAATCAGTTGAAACTGTGAACGTCTCCTTATATAATGAACATGTGCTTCCTCCTTACCTCAACTTCTTCTCTACTATTACAATTAGTTTCTGCATATCTAAGTAACATCGGCGGAACACGGAAAAATAATTCTGCTTTAAATAACGCATATCTTGTCAGGTACTCATGTTTTATATTTAGAGACTCTTGATGAAATCCAAAGATAATCAGCAACGGTATTGACTTGGTAACTCGGCTTATGTCTTTTTCCCACAACCGTAATGTAACTTTCAGGTGTCTTTTATATAGATATTTTCGTGATAAATATTCTGATGATTTTTTCCTCTGTAATATATTGGCAAAGCAGTTTCTTGGCAGACAAGTCTCATAATTTTACAGTGAGAATGTCTACATCAAACCATCATATATGCTACTAGTTTCTTGTCTCGCACTTTGCTCTTGAGAAAATCTCTTCTGACCACTTACTTTCCATTCAACGTTTAACTTTGGAAATGTTACTGTAATATTATTCGTTATCTTTTTTCTTCGTAATTCTTACATTTTTATGTTTCACTCGATTTAATAATGTTTTTATTTCCCCATATTCTTTCACATCGCCTGGAGTCTTAATGGCTTTATTGCTTTAATTAGGGTTAAATGATTAAAAAGACATTTAAAAACAGATCAATCTGAATGTCTATATCCATACTTCTCTATCGTTCTTCCTTCTTCTATTCCCAACCTGTCTAAATAATTTTTCTGCTCCCAATCCTTTTTTCTTAAAGTTATTTCGTGTTATTTATATACCTTATTAAATGAACCTTTGTTTTAATGATAATCAACACACCTATCTTTCAGGTGTAACTTATTTTCTATCCTAGGTTTTTTCTTGTTTATATCTTACTTTAGTCAGTGCTATGACCTTTTCATACTTCACTGTATTTTCCTTTGCTTTTTAGATTGTTCCACACCCTACTAAAGTGATAACGCTGCTAAGACTGAAAGAGTTACTGAAGATGAATGAAACTGGGTAAATGTTACTGAATTGAAATGACAATAAAAACAAAGAATTAAAAGATATATGAAGACGATTGACGTTATTTTAATTAGATTAAGAATGTTGTTACGACAAAAGCATGAAACTCGAGAAGATTGCTACAAACGAGAAGTGCCAGAGAAAAATATGTGTAGAATCAAACTCCAGGAAAGCTTTGGAGATTTCTGCATTTAAATGATTAGCCCATGTTCACAATACGCAATCGCATCGTCTTATAGCTTATCTAGTATCTTGACTTAGTTAATCATTCAACTTCTAATCAAATCTTCAGTTTAGAATACACCTAAAAAAGCGTGTGGTGTGTGATTTCAACTGTTAAATTTCTGTTGAAAAACAAAGTTATAACAAAAGGATTTGAGATAGGAAATAACCGTCAAAATCCCGTAAGTGATTTTTGAAGGCAAGTGGGATTTAACAAATGACGTGTTAAGGTTTATATCTTTACGAGACAACAGAACATATGATTCCTTGTGTATGGGTAAGTATTTGAAGGCTATGACAATGCGTTTAGTATACTAAAGAAATGTAAAAAGATGTCGGGTATTAACTATTTATTATTCATTAATATTTCGAGATCAGAATCTCATCTTCAGAATGATAGGAGAGCTTGATTTCACGTCCGTTTGCTGTTTGACCGGCCTTTAAAGGAATGCTCTTTTTTGCTGCTACTGCTGTTGTTAATTGTAATGTGTGTGTGTGTGTGTGTGTGTGTGTGTGTGTGTGTGTGAGTGTACCTGTAATGGGTTATCCAACATAATATATACCGGAAAACACACCCACCCACACACGTATATATATATATGTATATATATATATATATGTACACACACACGCACACATGATACAAGGATATGTTAATATATGTATACATAAAATGATTACAAAAGTGAAAAAAGAAAAAATACAAGAAATATACGCACAGAAGAGGCGGTAACAATCGACTTTTTTATTGTACAAAGGTGGGAACTATTTACCAGTTTAGTATCATGATTAAATACGTGTAGAGGGGGCACTAGACAGATAAGCTCGGCAGAGCAAAATCTGTAAAAATAAGAGTAGAAAAGACATAGGAAAGCCACAATTCGACGGGGAGAAGGTGGCTGAAGACGAGCTGCCAAATCGGGGTCGATTACATTGCAGGTTCTCCTTTGTAGCTCATCCCGAGATGAATAGCAGAAGTACCCGACAAAATATGGCAACAGTATTAAATGCACGAATGAATAATAGATTTGTATATGTGCAAGATGGATTCTGACAGTGGCCGAATGTCCCAAGCACTAGCTGTAACTAATGATTCGATGTAGTGATTCCACTTAGGGTCGTCTCTGAGAATGAAGCCTCGGATATTTTATCTGACAATACAGCACATTTTCATTTGTATCTAATAAAATTCTCATATTAATTTTCAGTCACTTTTTTCAGGTCTACGTAAGAATTCTTTAGAAAATTCCATTGCTTAAATTGTATTTGATATTGTTTATTGCAATAGATATGCTCTGCTGAAAAAGAAAATTAGAACTATACAGTTCACAGCTTTTTATCAAGAAAATTATTTAAAAAGTACAAATACATTAAAGCTCTCTGAGATTTCGTCTTGGCATGTGTTGTGTCCATTCAGGACGTAAGCGATAATGGCCCTCGACATTTTCCTATTTCTTGTATCTATTTAACCATTTCTCCTGTTACTCCTACAAATCCTGCTCTATCATTCAACTGCTCAAATCCACCAAGTGTGTCATACTTTGCTTTCTCCTTTTTCTCGTTCCCTCCATCCATCCAGTGAGTATCAGAATCTCAAGCACTCCTTCCTCATTAAATGTCCCAGGAAATTTAGCTGTCTTTTTCTGATGTTGCGTATTGCATTATTTTTCATTCCATTCTGTTTAAAACCTCGTCGTTGCCCACATGTTCCGTCCATGCACTTACTATTTAACAAAATGCACCTATGTATTTCTTTGCAGCTAATAATATGTACCCATTGAAATATTCATAGATTTAATTCATTTCACATAAATAATTAAAGTATATATAAAATTATTTATAAAATAGGAGAGAACTGACAGAATATTAGCATCCCTTCCTACAGACAGATATAGGAAGGGATCTAATGCTAATATTTATGAGGTTTTTCTACACATATCGTTTCAAACTTTCGGTGTCTTTAGGCAAATTATAATAAATGATACAGAAGGAAGAGGGATTCTTACGAAAATGCGTCTGGAGGTTTTAAACAACCGATTTTTTTTTTAAAATTAGGGAGGAGTTATTTGAGGAACTTACAACATCTTTCATCCATGTTTGTATAATGCACTCTAGGATTGTACGATCCTCGTATGTATTCATAGATGTGATTATATCTAGAGACTAATTCTGATTTTTCTTTCAATAATTATTTTGTTCAAGAAACAACATAATGGTTAACATTTCCTCCTGGAACAATCTTCATACATTGTTATTATTGTATGATTTGGCTATTTTTACTATACTCCAAGATATATCAGGATCTTTTTCATTTTTCAATTTTAATATCCATACGCGTCTAGCCAGTTTGGTACAATATTTGAGGTGTTCCAGATTAAAAATAGATTTATGACAATTCCATCTGTTTTTAAAAATGCCATTTGTAGACCCCAAATATGTTTTCTTTGTCCATTTATGCTTTGTAAATTCTCCTTTCTGTTTTGCAAAGTCATTTAAGTGGTCATTTTTTTAATCCCTACGGATAAATTCCTTGTTAGTGATGTTCTTTTGTACGTTAATATTTAAGTTTCTGACCCATTGTTTTTTCATGTAATTTCAAAATTCCTTGCAGTACTATTACTTAATCAATTTGATTGAATCAATTCTGGGTTTTTGGGGAATCGTTTATTGATTAATTTAAAAATATTGCCTACGTTAAAGGGTATCTTGAAATAATTAAGATAGATAGATAGATAGATAGATAGATAGATAGATATGGATGTCAATGAATATATATATATATAGATAGATAGATATACACACTAGAAATACGATATATATAAATATTTTTCTTCTGTTAATTAAACAGTATTCGATGTCATATAACACATCTATAAAATGTCTATTAATAAATATAGAATTATCCTACGTGTATAGAAGGACTCGGAGTTTCATGCACTATGCAATCATGAAGTGCTTATTATGAACACCTGGCGTCATCATAGACACCCGATGATAGCAGTCAATTTAATTGAGAGAAGAATTACAATATTTACGAGTACAATCTAATAAAAAGACATTTCTTGTCAAATGAATACAGTTCAATATGCAAATAATATGTAACAAAAATGAACTAGAATGAAATTGTAAAATGAAAGTTTTACACGTTTATAAAAAAATAACTTTGTTTTTAATGATGCATTCCTAATGCATTCCTGGAAAATTTTTTTTTAAATAATTAACATGTATACAGCACACATACTAAGAGCCACAAGCGATAGAGAGACGTGGAGAGCCATGATCGCCTACGTCCTGAAGGGACAGGGCACATATAAGAAGAACATGTATACAACACATTTGTAATAAGAAATATAAATATATCAAAACGTCATATTATTATTATTTTCTTTTCTTTTTTCTTTGTATTTTGTAAATGACGCTTTTTGGGCTGGACAACCATCATGAAAATATATAATTTCACCCGAAAATGTAATGAAGCTGCTAAGACGTAAGGGGATACTGATTCCAAAATAATAAGAGACAAAATTCTTTATTAAAGCGAGAGAACAATAAATATACAGGCATTAAGTATACAAGGGATAAGTGTTGTCATGACATTTTGAAAAAAAATACGCAGCGAGTGAATTGTACAAGCGAGAAATGCGTGGTAATGGTATGTTAGCATAGTACCTACAGTTACCTCTACAAATTTCAACAGTTCAATTTTGTAACCTTGCCGCCAAACTAGTACGATCCTGAAAGTCATAAATTCAAAGATGCCATGGAGAAGATATCAGAATAAATACCATGAAAATATTCATAGAAAAGGCAAGAAGGAGAAAAATATATATATATTCATGTGTTTTTGTATGTGTGTCTGTTTATATGTGTGTTTACGTATGTGTAGATAGAAAAAAGTAAGACAAGCTGAAAACTAGAATTAACATTGCTTACCAGGAATTATTATTTAACCTTATAAATATTTATGAGCTTCATTTAAATTGAAAATTTTGAAAAACGAATAATACGTTTACTTTGGTTTAGAAGTACTTCTAATATTCTTAGGTTTGCTTTCATGAAGCTCATCATACGACGAAACACGACAACTGTGATATATCTTCATTTATGTTGTTATACATACGGTAATTTTAAAGATATATTTTGGTTTTATGCAAGATTTTACACATATATCTGCATAAATGTTAAATATATATTTAAAGTGGGCTGCAAAAGCGCTCAATATCAGAGATAGAGAGTATATACAAGATGGGATGGATAAATGAAATTACGCATAAATGCAATAATAAAAACCTTAAGAGTTCATTTTCAAAATTATATACCTTAAGAGTTCATTTTCAAAACTATATTTCCGAAAATTACACAAAATAAATTCAAATACTAAAGAAATAAATTATTCAGTAAAATTTTGATTGGCTTCCCCGACGTTTGAATTTCCTGCAACTCTTCGCGATAATCTCTTTGTTTAAGTTGGTGCATGCTTTCATAATCCTTGCCTTCAGTTTATCTCTGGGGGTTTGTTGGTCTCTTGCTCAATTGCGCTCCACACATAATCATTCTGGGGTGTTACGTGACCAGATGTAAAGTGTGAAATGGCTGCAGAAATTGTCTGACAGATATGACCGTGTTTTTTGTTTGTGTAGCATGCTGCACACTCCTGTTACCAGATACAAAATTTTCCAGTGCGCTACCTTTTTGACCCAACAAACTTGATGTAGGCCTCACCAATATATTGAGTTATTTTCTTATCGTAACTATCAGAGTGAGTTTTCTAATCTGCCGTAGATTTATAAACATGATTAGACATATCCAGCTTTTTCCGAATCCTCTGCACTATCTTAGATTGACAACAAAACACTCTGAATTATTGGTATAGGAGCTTCTGACGTATATGCCAAATCACACATCATGCCATTTCTGAATTGCTGGCAAAGAGGATTGTGTCATAGCACGCTTTTTCCCATGGACAGTGATCAACTTACCCTTTTATAGTGTTATCATCATCATTTATCCGACATACCCAGATGGTGCATAGAACAGCAACTTTTTGTTGGTGTTTCTGTAACAAACTCTTTTTACGGGACAGGGTTGTTAGCCTTGCGCCCAACCACCAAACCTGGAGGACCAGTGGATCATTCTTGGTCCTTACGTTTAAAGCACCTGGTATTCCCAAATGGTCACCCATCAAGTACTGAACAGACTTTATATATCACTTTAAGCATTCTCATCTTTTTGTTGTCTTATACTTTCTTCCATTGCAATTAAGTATAATGCATTTACAAAATACATTTAATCTCATTCAAACAGCAAAGCGTGACACACTTATGTGCCTATGTAGGTATAATAATATAAAGACTAGGACTTGATATGTTGTGCACAGTGATAATTGAATGACTCATTGGAAAAAATTAAAAAAAAGTCTGAAAATATTTTCTTAGTTGAAAGAGAATGAATATGAAGACAGCAAAGAAAGTCTTGAAATTATTATTTAAAGCACAAAAAGTATCTAAGTACAACAATACTCTCTCTTTCTTTCTCTCTCTCTTTCTCTCTCTCTCTCTCTCTTTCTCTCTCTCTCTCTCTTGATAGATATTTTGCAGTAATTTTCTTTTCGTTTCATATTTTCTGTTCGACGTTTTTTTTATTTATCATGCATATTTCGGCGTTCCTGTGTTTAATATTTTATGTGTGCGTTCATAACACTTTCTACGGCGTGACACACGTAGGTACTACAACAATATTATATAAATATTAGTTGAGGCGAATGCTTCTATTTGTAGTTATTTTTATAGTGTTGCTTACTTTTTACGAGTCATTTATTATTAATTGCTTTTTATAATTCATTATGTGTTGCTCGTTATTATTATATTTTTGTGTTCATGCCTGCATACAGATTTTCTTAAAATGATTTTTTTATAATAATTTCACTCCAAGCAAGGTAGTAAGACAACTGGTTCGCAGGGGTCTACATAAAAAAAGTGATGAGAAAGAGGAGTAAGTTACAGGTGTGTTAGAGAATATCTGACATGTCTAACAAACATTGCTGCTTAAATACACAAATATATATATATATATATATATATATATATATATATATATATATAAACATTGTTTGTAACTATAAAAACAGATTATCTTTCGCGTGTAAGAAATCAGCTGCAACATTGTCAGATGATTTATTATTAATTTCTCGATGTTCCCAAGTACTCTCAAACTCCTTCTGAGATCATCTTCAGGGGTGTAAGCTTGGCAACCAAAAGCTACACCACAAAAATTCCATTTTAGATAATTTTAACGTTCTAATGGACACTAAGAAATTAGACAACCGATGCATTTCACTCAGGAAGTAAATTTAGAGTAACTTTTAGCAACACCTTTTTGTAGTTATTCTTCTTTTAAAAACTCCTTCTGAGATCATCTTCAGGGGTGTAAGCTTGGCAACCAAAAGCTACACCACAAAAATTCCATTTTAGATAATTTTAACGTTCTAATGGACACTAAGAAATTAGACAACCGATGCATTTCACTCAGGAAGTAAATTTAGAGTAACTTTTAGCAACACCTTTTTGTAGTTATTCTTCTTTTAAAAAAATCTCACACGCCCAACGATTATTTTGGAAAGGGAATTGAAAGTACTTTAGAACATCAGTAATGAAAAATACGATCATCCGTTAAAGTACGGGTCATTTCTGACATCTTTCAATAATAATTATCCGTGAATATGAACGGATTTATTAAAAATATGCAGACACAATGTTAGCAAATTATTTAATCTGAAATGTCTAAAAGAAATTGCTGCCTAAATACACACACACACACACACACACATATATATATATATATATATATATATATATATATATCAACAGTGTTGGCAACTATAAAAACGTTGTTTATGTTTATGTTAGCTTATGAAAATCGTACAGAAACAGATTAACATACATAATGAGTCCAAGGAAAACGAACGGTTGTTTTCCCTTCATTTTAATATTTCCTAACATTGCACTACACATGAACGAGTTCTATAACTAAAATATTCTGTTCATCTTTTTGAGTGCTTTTTGAGCGTTTTTATAGTTGCCAATAATATATATTGGTGTGTGTTGTCATCAAGTATGTTATGGATAGGGTTTGGTAGGTTTCCGTGTGTGTTTAAAAGAAATCGAATTGAGCTCTGTCTAGAGAAGTGCAATGTGAGTCTTCCAGTAACATTCATATTGCTACGGGCGATGCAATTATTTACGAATCTAAATGGATCAAAAATAAAGTTCTTCAATTCTATTTAAATGCAATTTTTTTCAATATGATAAATAGTAATTTCAACACGAAATACTAAAAACATTCAATCTATTCTCAACAAATTCTCACTTGTGTTTCTTTAGCTGTAAACATTCATCTTGGAGGCAAAGCGTTCTGCGTGCTGCCTCCGCAATCTTTCAAGCATTGAAGACATCAACATTCCTTCCTGACAATTGAATGACATCTTTATTGAAATAACATCAATATAGACAGATATTGGTTATAAGAACGACTTGGCAGTCACGCCTCATGTTCGCATCTCATCCCACAGAAATGTAACGACACTCCCTATCCATTTACAGAATTTTTTCTTTCTTATTTCTTTCTGGATTTATTTATTTATTTATTTATTTATTTTTTGTAGAATCACATACATTCCGTGCCTGAAGGGTAAAAGAAAAATTTCTTCCATATTTTTTTCTCCATGTAATCATTTTATTTACTTTTTGCCTTTCCACTTTCTCGTTTATCTTAATTCTTTCCTGGTTTTTTCTTTAAGCCAGCCGATTACATTTTAACTTCTATTGTCTTTTCAATTCTATTTTATTTATTTTTATCAACTTTCTCTCTTTGTAGAATTCATTTCAGATGTTTTATAAGCATATTTTTCTTTTAATTCTCAAATTGTCATTTGGTTCTTTTCGTGATGTTTCCTAAATTTATTCAAACGATTCTCAAATTTTGTTTTATTTTTTCTCTGATTAATTACCAAAATTACTTTTCTTTGATTCCTTCTCCCTTTCTTTCTTCATTTTTATTCTTCAGATATTTTTTAGTTAACAAATTTCTGCGTCTTTTGTATTTTACACATTTCTATTCTTTAAACACACATTTCTTTCATTCTTTCTTTCTTTCTTTCTTTCTTTCTTTATTGATTCTCCTTTCTTCCGCCCTTCTTTATTTCTTTAATCATTGATTTTTTCTTATTTTTTCTTATTTTTTCTTCTTTTAATTATTAATTTTTCCTTCCATTAAATCTTCTTTTTTTTCTTTCATTCATTTCCATCTCTTTCATGACCCCCTTTTTTATACACCGTATCCCTTAGAATGTACGCTGTCATAGTTCTCAGCATCTTCCTGTTTTTTGCATCTTTAAACCATAATTGTATATTTACCATCATTTATGTTTCTGGTCTGCGATCGATTCAGTAGCTTAATTAGGTAGATTAATTTATCTTTCTCATTGAATGATTGATTAATTGTTTAGTTGATTGATTTGTTTGTTACAGTAAATCAAATCTTCACAGCCGAAAAGTATTTTGTATTCTCAGAATAATAATGAATATTGGATGAATATAGAGTGAATATTTAATTAACAATTTTAGTGGAAGAAACAATGATTTCCGAAATACAAATTTTATTTAACTTGTGGCTGTGGGAAGAATTTAATACATTTTAGACAATTTAACTGTTTTTTTTTTCACATTTTTTGTCTACAATTATAGTTTTCTTTTCGTTTGAAACTTATTGCTCGTGCGTTCTGTCAATATTGACGTCCTACCACTGATGCCTATCAGCTTAAATTTTTTTTATTTATTTTTTTATAATCATATTGCCTCAAGCAAGGCATTTTATTGCCACTGTTTTGCAGCGGGTTACATAGGAGGAAAGTTATGAGAAAGAGAGACACTGCAAGTTACTTGTTCATCACTGCTGTAGCCTTGTATTGAACACACAACCCTAAGAATTAAGAAGGCCGGACCGTAGAACGGCCGAAACCCTGTACAAATGGCAACAAGGATGAAGAAATATAGATAAATACTTTTTGATTGTTTATTTCTTTCTCTCTTTTTCTCAAAAATTATTTTTCTTTCCACAGAATTTATCTTTTCTTTTTGAAACGTTTTTCTTATCTTGTCATTGCATTACGTTTTTTCTTTCAACAGAAGATGCTTTTATTTTTATTGCATATCCTTTTCTTTCGTTCTTCAAAAATGATTTCTCTCTTGCAATTCAATTTGTTTTCTCTTTCTATCATGAATCGATTACTTCTTCTTAATGCATTTCATTTTTATACCTTTCAAAACTGATTTCTCTCATGTTAAGTCATTTGTTTTCTTTTTTTAAACGGTTATTTACTGTTATTGTTTTCTTTACTTCTTTCAACAATGAATACATTCTAGTCTTTTATTTCTTTTCAATTCTTTCAAAAATTATTTCGTTCTTTCTTTTTTCTTTCTTTCTTTCTTTCTTTCAAAAATCATTTATTTTATACAATTTTACTTTCTTTACAAAAGAATTCATTTTTGTTATGTAATTATTTTATTTCATTCATAAAATAATTGTATCAATGTTATTGCATTTCATTTTATTTTTCTTTCGATGTTTTTTCTTTCTTGATATTACATTTCTTTTTTTTTCAAATGATTTCATTCCTGTTATTGTATTTCTTTCAAAAATATTAATTTCTGATGACAGAATATTTTTTCTTTAAAATTATTCCATACTTGTTATTTATAAAATGCATTCTTTCCTTGTTATTATGCTATGTTACATCTGTTGATTATCAGTTTTCTTCTAACTTCCCAAGTCATTGCATTCACGATTTCCATTTGTTCCCTGTGTAAGTAACACGTAATTACTTTGCTTTTGCATTATCTTCCTGTTTGCTTTGTACCTTTTTTATATTACTTCTTTATACTATCTTACCCTTGTTAAGAGATTCCGATGACACTCGGTTATGATATCGACTACAGTATTGGAATACACTAAAATTGCATGGTCTATAATTAACATTATAAATATGCAATAGTATACCTCTTCAAGAAATTCGTTTGCTTGACAACTTATTTCACTAAGTTCAGTCGCGGTCTTCAAATATTTTGTATTCTTAGATTAGTATTCAGAAAATATGTAAAACGAAAATGAGCAAAAATCTCTCTTCTTAGGACTTCCAAAAAACTGTACAGGTTTATTCAATTTACAACAAAATATTTTGCCAATTTATAGTTATATTAGGAAATGGTAACATCTCAAGTGATATGTCGGCTTGTGTACGATGAAAACTGCATCTGACAACAAGGCCTCTGATTGGGAGACTTTGAGAAGCATGGAACTATTTTTAATTGCTGTTGTTTTCAGGTACACTGTAACACGGGTTGGTAACAAATGCTAGGTTTCCAGCTACGGGCAAATAGTTAATTTCCAAACTGGGGTCAAAACACTATGAAAGTATCAACTAACCTTTCATAGTAAAAATTCCAGTAATTTTTTTTATGAACAGAAAATATACCAGCAATATATTTTCGAGGGAAAAATACTACCAGAAATATATTTTTGTGAAAAAGTATTACCGGCAATAATTTTTTGAAGAAAATCGAAAAAAAATATGAGCAGGAATACATTTATATTTTTTAGTATTTATTGCCAAGTGAATAATTGTAAATGAAAATAAAATGGTAATTTTGTTAATACTGCACAATAACATGTGCATCAAATGAATTAATAAATATTTAATAATTACCTATATTGTAGTTACATCAATGAAAGAATGAAGATAGTCTCGAGTGATTGGGACGGGTTCATCTTTGATTCCTTTCTTGTAAAATTTTGTAAAATCATAATAACAAAAGAACCATTTTATTTTCATTTGGCAATTGTTAGGGGTCCCTTCTTTTTGCACATAAGAATGGACTCGCCTGATGTATACATACAGTCCTGCCTATACAGAGAACAGCAGTGTTTGCCAAAGCGTTTGCTCGCTGCGGCGGCATCACTGTCAGTCCTCTGCCTTCGGGCAGAGGGCGCTCTCTGCTTCTGAGTAGAGAGCAATAACCCAGTCGTGGTTCCGCCGAAGGGTAGAAGCACGACTGGGCAAAAACAGACAGGTATTTTTTGGCCGGTCCATATTGCCCGGAAATCCCAGTCATAAACTGACCATGTGTCACATGTTGCCCTTACTGGGAGGGACAACTAAATATAGTGATTGTCAAAGCGTTTTCTCGCTGCGGCGACATTTCTCACTGTCAGCTCTCTGCCTTCGGGCAGAGAGCAATAACCCAGTCTAAATATAGTGATTGTCAAAAAAATTGAGTAGTTGTCCCGCCGCTAGTTACTTAGTAAGAATATATTACCCGGACTTCTTCACTGCAAGATTGTATTGCTACTAACAGTATTCTTTGTATTCCTGAACTGACAAAACCGTGTTCGAGTTTGTATATTTTTCGGTCAATATAACTGAACAAGAATCCACAACAAATTGGCGGATAACGATTTCGAACAAATTTACGCGGAGGAAAAGTACGTTTAAACGTCAGTCCCCAACAACAAATTGGCGACAAAGGACAAACTAGTTCACGCGAAGAAAAAAAATACGTTTTTCACATCAGTCGCAAAAAACAAATTGACGACAAAAGAACACGATCTTACGTATAACCACAAGGAACAACAAATTAGCATCGAGGATCTCGAAACTCACATAAGAAGAGTCGACAACAACAAATTGGAGAAGTAGATTTGTGCACTAGTCGCAAAACAAATTTGTGACGAAAGTACCCCGAATCACTTTAACAAAGTTCACTACGAGGATTCGAAAAACAAGTCGACCACGAACAATTTGGCGACACTATCATAGAGAGACAGAAGAAAAAATGGTCGAAATTAATTACTAGAAAGCAATAGCTAAAAAATCAAACCCCTCACAGAATTGAAATAGCAAACCATGGAGGGTTTTCAGAAAAGAATACTGGACATCATTAAGACGAGTGAAGAAAGACAATATAAACTAGAAGTAAGACATATGTAAATACAAAAGAGACAAATGGAAATACAAAAAGAAAGTGATGAAAAACAAACTGAAATACAAAAGGCGAATGAAGAAAGACAATCACAATTAGAAGAACTATTATTAAAATTAACTAATACAGCACTAAATGGAACACGGAAAAAGAGGAGACTTTTTCGCAAGATGCTGTGTGGAACGCTATTGAAACTTTTAAATACTCAATCGAGGAATAAAAACGTTTTGAAGAATACTACAGGCGATATGAAGATAATTTTAATATAGACTGCCAGCACTGGAGTGAAAAGAAAAAAATGAAGACTTTGCCAGCACTGGAGTGAAAAGAAAAAAATGAAGACTTTTACTCAAAAAGTTGAGTACGGACGAACACACTAAGTTCGTAAATTATATACTCCCAAAAAAGACGAACGATTTAATTGCAAAAATTTCGTTGTTCCATAAAAGGTGGAAGTGCCTTAATCTCAGAAAACACGAAAACGGGGACTATTCTACATTCGCATTTATCGTTAACACACACTATGGTGATTTTGAATTGTCGGATCTAATCCCAGACAATTTCAAGTGTCTTATATTTATTCAAGGTCTAGTTGCTGCTAAAGACAGCAAAATGAGAAAACGAATGCCGACCAGAATTCAAAATGAGACAGGCCTAACACTACAAAAATTGTCAGAGGGTTGCCCGAAATGACTCAGTATAAAGAAAGATAGCAAGGACATCGAAGAGTCAGGATTCGCGCACATTCGAAAGGTAAAAATAAATTTACTTTTTGTACCCTATCCTCTAAAAGAAAACAAGATTATAATGACAAAGAAAAGAGATACAAAACTAGGTCTGACAAGAATCCAATAAAAAACAACCCTCTTCTGCATGTTATTGGTCGAAACATTGTTTTTTCAAGTCCAAGAATTGCCGAGTGTGTGGTACGTTGGGCCATAAAGTTAAGGTATGCACAAACAAAAACCAACCTAGTGGGGTAAGATAGAGTGGAGGATGAAAACAAGGAAAACATGAGAAAATACGTTGAACTCAAAATATTGAATAAGAATATCAAATTGAAATTGGATTCGGGGTCAGACTAAATAATAATAAATTTACCGAAATGGCGGACATTGAACAGGCCGTCCATGTTAAACACTAAAAAAATTGGTAAATCTGTAACGGGGAAAAGGATTAATTTCTAAAGCAAAATTAAAGTGAATTTAAAATCTCAGGGAAAAATCAAAATTCTAAAAATCTACGTGATGAATAATACAGAAACCTAGCAGGAACGGACTGTATGCAAAAATATGTGGCGAAAAATATTTTGCAAAAAATACATTGTGAGCTTTCAGAACCCAGAAAACTGATGAAAGAATTGTACAAAGAATTCTCTAATGTATTTTCAAGTGGGTTAGGACGTTGCAACAAATTTGAAGCGAAGATCAAGCTTAAACAGAATGCTCAATCTGTATTTAGAAATAAGAAGAAAAGCAGGATCAAACGAATTTATAGTCACCACAAAGGAAAAATAGGAGACAAGGTCACCAACTTTCCAGATAGTTTCTCAATTTGCGACACTGTCCGACTATACAATGAAAGAGTCGTGATACGAAGTCTTTTACGAAGGAGAATTTTGATGATAATATCGCGCAGATGGTAGAAAAATATAAGAGCTGTGTGGCCGCAGCAAAGTCACCACCGATCATACAGAAACCATGGCCAAAGGCGGACAAACCTTGGTCGAGATTACATGCTCACTACGCAGGGCGGATCGAAGGCTACTACTATTTAATGGCAGTAGGCAATTTCAGTAAATCGCCTGATGTTTTCAGATATAAAAGTCTAACAATAGACAACACCATAAACTGTTTACAAGAGCTATTCGCTAGGCTTGGCGCTGTAGATTGTTTAGTAACGGACAATGGTACGCAATTTACTTCAAGTGATTTTCAAGAATTACGTGAAATGTACCAAATAAAACATATAAAAACAGCACCCTATTACCCACGATCGAATGGTTTAGCCAAAAGATTCGTGGATACTCTAAAGAGGGCGTTAAAAAAGCTGGAGATACACCATCAAAAAAGGCGTTACAGCAATTTTTACAAGTATACAGAATTACACCAAACCGAATCACACTTCCAGGACTGAGGTGATGTTCGCGTGCAAGTTTTGATCGGATTTTGATAAATTGCTACTAAGCAAAAACAAAAGCCGGAATACACCTGTAATTATGAAAAGATCGTTCAAACCCGGTGACGAGTGTAATTCAGAATATTTTAAAATACCATGGCCTATTGGGATCCGGGAACAAATGTAAACAGAATAGGCAACGTGATGTACACTATAAAAGGAGACAAATGTACGCATAAGAAGCATGTTAATCAAATTCAAAAAAGAAGAAGTGAAGAACCAAGCTCCTCACCTTTAGTAAGTGAAGATACTATGGAAGAAATTTTCGAAGACTTCGACATTTAGAAACCTCAAACTAATACACAAATCAAAAGAACCAACATAAAACGGAAGTTCATTGAGCCATTAATGATAGATTCCAAGCAAATAATTACAAACACTTTCTAAAAAGAAGCTAGGGAGGTGGTTGTTGGGTTCACCCTTTTTTGCACATAAGAATGAATTCGCCTGATGTCTACATATAATTCTGCCTATACAGAGAACAGCAATGATTGCCAAAGCGTTTTCTCGCTGCGGCGGCATTTCTCATTGTCAGCTCTCTGCCTTCAGGCAGAGGGCGCTCTCTGCTTCCGAGCAGAGAGCAATAACCCAGTCGTGGTGCCACCGAAGGGTAGAAGCACGACTTGGAAAAGATAGATAGGTATTTTTTGGCCGGGTCATATAGCCCGGAAATTCCCACTCATAAACTGACCATGTGTCACATGTTGCCCTTAGTGGGAGGGATAACTAAATATAATGATTGCCAAAGCGTTTTCTCGCTGCGGCGGCATTTCTCACTGTCATCTCTCTGCCTTCGGGTAGAGGGTGTTCTCTGCTTCCGAGCAGAGAGCAATAACCCAGTCGTGGATTCGTGAAGTGTAGAAGCACGACTGGGCAAAAATAGACAGGTATTTTTTGGTTGGGCCATATAACCTGGAAATTCCCTCTCAGAAACTGACAATGTGTCACATGTTGCTCTTAGTGGGAAGGACAACTAAATATAATGATTGTCAAAGAACTTAAGTACTTGTACCGCCGCTAATTGGTCAGTAAGGCAATAGAGTAATTACCCAGTCACACTTCTTCACTACAAGATTGTATGTTGATTACTACTAACAGTATTCCTTGTATTCCTGAATTGACTAACCAGTGTTCGAATATATTTTGCGTTCAATATAACTTACCTTTTCTATCTCCATATCTGATTATGTTATTTATTATTTTCTGTGTTTTCTCAATAAGAATCCACAACTGCAGTAAATAATAAAAATAGTATGAAATACAGAATTTCTTTAAAAATCTGTGGTGGCCTATTAATTATGACTGACCGGTAATGTGTATATATATATATATATATATATATATATATATATATATATATATATAGCTGGAGTAGTAAGAACAAATAGTAAACAGTCCTCCGTTTGTAGTATTTACTTTTTTATATAGTGATGTGTACTTGACAGAGAAATATTTATAGCAATATTTTGATTGTAACTTTTTATAATACAGACATAGTATATTACAGTACAAAACCTGTCGTGTTTCAATACTACTTGTTGATAGCTCACCATGCAATGAAACATTTTTTTATTAGGAACTGATATATACAGAAATTTTAAAATTTAGAAACAACGAATTTGTTTCCATATTTAGTCAATTAAGTGTTTTTAGAAATTCAAAATGTTGGACGAGTATAAAAAGATTGATAGTAATTTTATGGTGGATAAAGGAATGAGTTTAGAGAGGCTGGGCATAGAATTACGATGTCGTGAAATACTAGTTATTTTTTGTGTCATTTTCTTAAACATTTGTGTGTATACACTTGCATTATGAGATGTTTGTAATCGTATCGATTACAACTTTTTTATTAATGTTATTATGTATTTTCCTTAACGATTTTTATATTTATATTAAAAACAGAAATGTATTCAAGTATAATGTCCGTCAAACATATATCGACTACATAGTAGGCCAAATATCAATTAATTAAAACAATATAAATATCAAAGTGCGGATGTGCGTTGTGGTGCAGTGGATATCGACTCGGAACTAGAAATCGGGGAGCCGATTTCAAATTCCAGTTGACTTCATTGCGTTCACTTACGCGCAAATACCCTTGGGAAAGGTATTAATCCGTCTTTCTTTCCAGTTATGGGTTAAATAACAGGACAGATTGGTTTATATAGCCTTGGCTGGCAACCAGTCTACCACTGAAAGCAATGGCAGCCTACTGCGAGATAATCTGCCCAGTCAGTCATGTCTCTTTAGAGACATGATCGCCCAAGCATGTTACACGTATGGCACTTAACTGACTGAAATATCAAAGAATCGGTGAATCTTATATATTAATGTAATGGGTAGAGCTTTAATGGTGTAATTTAATTATATTATACTAGAAAAGTAGTGGACGGTCTGAAATATAAAATATAATAATAGAAATAAACAAATACTGTCAAACAATATATTTTTAAACTCACAACTTTGTAATAATTTTTCCTATACATATTAAGACAGTATACGTGGATCATCATTATGTTATATATATATATATATATATATATATATATATGTGTGTGTGTGTGTGTGTGTGTGTGTGTGTGTGTCTGTGTGTGTGTGTGTGTGTAATGCAAGTTAACTTGGTAGAAAACGTGCTTACAGGAGAGTCAATGTTTTCCATTTTTTATTCCTATATATATACTTGTGTATTTAGACAGCTAATATTCTTTTGGACATATTAGATTAAATAAATTGCAAACATCATGTCTGCTTATTATGTCTGCAGAATAAAATTTACAGCAATTTTTAACAACACAGTATGCGGTTACTTTTTATTACCTAACTCAAACCCTTGAAGTTGATCTCGGAAAAAGATTGAAATTACTTGGGTACCTTGAGAAATGAACGATAATATCATCTGTCAAAGTTACAGCTCATTTCTAACATCTTTCAATTATAATACGCGAAAGTTTATCCGTGAGTATGAACGGACTTTTATTAAAAATAAGCAGATATAATGTTTGCAATATATATATATATATATATATATATATATATATATGATTTGCTGCTCAGGTGCATTGAGTATTTTTCTCTTATGTCTTAATATAAGATACACAATGATAAGTACAACAATATGTTGCCGACATTTTAAACAGCATACAGCTATAAATATTTTGACGTCATTTTTTATAGCTCGGCACCACTCGTTTATTAATCAATACTAAAGTGAAAATTTGAATTTTGTGACTATGTTTTGCCAAAAAATGTATCAAATTTTGTGTGGGCCTATTTTTACTGAGAATTGTGATTTTTAAAGATATTAATTAAATCTCTCGATGTTTTGACAATTATACACGGGTTTCCACAAAATCACACATTCGTTTTTCGGGGTGGATGCTGAAATTTATTTTTAGCCTTAGCAATATTGCGTTATCAGTAATTGCATAAGAATTTTTCACGCCCAATTACTACTGTATCGCTTGTGCCGCCAGTTTTCCTGTGCTCTTTTTTGCAATGGACGTTTCTTCAAAAATGCGTACGAAAATTGTAACTTTGCATGAACAGAGTGGCGAGGCTGAAAGAGATCTCACGGTTATTGTTAGTGTCAGACATTTTATTGTCAGTAGTGTTGTCAAGGCAAAGAAACAAACTGAATTAATTCATCTAAAACGGAAAGGGAAATGCAGTCGGAAAAGAAACACAACACCAAGAGACGTCGTATATCAGGGAAAGTGTGAAAGATCTTAGGAAGATATTATTTGTTTGGGTTCTAATTATTTTGCCCAAGGTGTACAACTTCATACAAGTGCATACATATGACAGGAGGTGAGCCAACGAAATCCACGTTTCTTGATAATAAACAAAGCGAGAGCCATTATGTGTAACCTTAGAGTTTAAAACATCATAAATTTTCACAGAATTAGAATCTCTCTCTCTCTCTCTCTCTCTCTCTCTCTCTCTCTTCTATCTCACCGCCAATTTTCAAGAGATAAGTGAGATGAACTGAAACAATACATGCGAGATTGTGCTTTTATCGGGAGCGACATATTTTTATCTCCAATTACAAGCTGGTTATCTTCATTAAATATTAAAACCTGACGAACAATCACAGAATAATAGTAACAATGGTTTAGAAAAATAATCCAATTCTTTTAATTAGTCTACACCCCGATGAAATATGTGCTAATACCTAGCAATTACCATTGTACATTAGTCAGAAAATAGTTACATCCCAAGGAGAAGAAATTTATTTTATCTCGTTACTCTAACGAAGAGACAATTGCCTTTCAGGTTACACAGATTTGCTGCAGTTAAGAATGTGCCTTTTGGCGCACTGGATATCGGCTCGGAACGATGAATTGCATACCAATTTCAAATTCCAGTTGAATTCGTTGAATTCACGTACGCTGCAAATACACTTGTTTCGGTATTAATCCTTCTCTCCTCCCTCAAGTTATTGGTTAAATAGCAGAACAGGTTAGGTTTTCTATCCTTGGTTGTCAACCAGTCTACCGCAGAAATGATGGCAACTTACAGAGGGAAAATCTTAGGCACAGCCATTTATGTCTCTTTCGAGCGCGTTTTCAAGTATGTCCCGTAAATGACTGACTGAATTGAACGTGGGAATTCTGTGCGAAATAAGAATCCTACTAGGACTTATTATTAATGGGCAAAATCTTATGAAACTAAGATACCCGACAATTTGATGTTCGACACAGGAAGAAAACTCTACAGTTTGGTCATAGAATTTTATAAGTGTAGCTTAAATGTGGCACAAGGACTAAAGAGTGGAGTACCTGGAAAGGATCGAACCCATTACTCAGTCATAAACATACTTGTTAACCATTACACCAAGCTGAGATTATGTTTTAATTCTGTTCTATTATGCGCCACAAACAAAATCGTGTATTTTTCAGGTAGAACTATCTTCATTTGGAATCATCTTTCCATTGGTACCAGAATTTGTCCTTTTTATCGGAATCATTCATATAAAGATTAATATACTTTGCTATTCAGTCTAGAATACTGATCCGTTTTTTCCTATAATTGTGTTTCTGTCGTTTGCACTTCGTTATCAAACAGCTTCAAACAGCTTCATACAATCCATGAAAGTAGATTATTCTCTTTCAGGTTTCCACGCGGATACTTCGTATCAGTTAATGCTTACGAGATTTTATTCACCTTTTCTTGATCATTTGTTTGTTAGGTCCAATAATCCAGAATATGCGATTTTTGTTTAATACGTTTGCACTAACTTTTTGTCAGAATGCGAAGAACAATACTTCTCGAGGAAAACATGTTATATTAAATTCGTCTCTGTAGTGTTTTTTCTTTTCAATTTATCGAATAAATTGGCTAACATATTCTTCTAGTAGCTATATTTTAGCAAACTAGCCTGAATCATGATACTCTTCCTTGTTTTATTTTTTCTACATTCTACGATGGTAGAAATCGTTAGAACCATTTCTGTGGGAGCAAATTAGACCAGATATTTTAATTAAACTAATTAGCCCATGTATGGTTAGGTCTTGAAGGCTATCACAATGCGTTTAGTAAAATAAAGGAAGGTAAAGAAGTTGTTGGGTATTACACATTTATTATATATGAATATTTCGAGATCAAAATCTCATCTTCAGAATGACAGGAGTGTTTGCGTCCGAGTGAAATCGTGCATTTCAACGAATGGTTATTCCTGGCTCCTGCTGTTGTCATAAATTGTAGCGAGTGCTTGTGTGTGTGTGTGTGTGTGTGTGTGTGTGTGTGTGTGTGTGTGTGTGTGTGTGTAAGTGTGTTAGAATGTGTATGTGTACGTGTTTATGGTGTATATATATGTGGAATTGATAGTTGGGACCTTTTTCTGGTTTGGTGATATCAGTCTGCTTTAATAAGTGGTTTATCTAAGTATGTGGTTTATCTAAGTATGTGTAATTAGTCCATATTTTAATTAACTGATTAGTGTAGAAATTTAATTAACTGATGCTTGTCTTTGTTATATGCATTTGTGTATATCGCAATGTTTTTGACAGTGTCCCATATTTTTCCATTTAATTGATGTGCCATAATCAATCTGAATTCATTAAGATTTACAGAAATATATATACACGATTTAGTCTGCTTTAAAAGAAAAAGAGCGTGGTATCATCACAAGACGGAGAATAACGTAATTTTCTTTTCAATTAAAATTATGAAGAGGATATAAATATTTATTTGACAGAAGTTAAATTTATGCCAAATCTCGAAATTTCATTTAAATTAAAATCTTAATTTTAAAAAAAACTGTTTAAGCGACGTCAACGACCGACTTGAAATTGCTTACTCATCAACATGGCAGGAAGTGCGACATATTTGTTATCTAATGTAATGAAATTTCCAACTACGGAAGGAGAATTGAAATGCCAAATTAGTAACCATGTTGATAAAAGCTTATCTACTATTTGGAATGCAATTAAACAAATCTTAATTAATTCAAATTCCGTATGCTAATATAACCTGGTATCTGAGGTTTTCTATATTCATCTCTTAGTTCTTGCTCGAATAAAAAAAGTATGATTCTTTTGAGATATTTATTTATCATTTTAAAACATTGTGCTTCGTACCAGGTAAATGCATTCCAATGTACAAATATTTTTCAACTTTTACAATCTATACAAAAAATAAAAGTTCAATGTACTAAAAGAGACCAAGTTTTCCACGTAGGATCCCTCACGTCAGATATGGACAATTTCGGTATACACAAGATCACTAAAATAAAAAAATAAACAACAGTGGCTTCATACTTGAGAAACCTTAGTATACATTACCTTATAGAGAAATCCAGGATGTATCTGCAATTTTATTGCTCCTGACATGTCATCTAGGTTTCAGTTTCTTTTCAACTGCCGTAACATGGCTGACCGGTGCTTTTGTATATAAATTTTATGGTAATTCTTCTCATGGACGTTGTACTATGGTACCTGAGATGACTTTAGGCGCAGTACTTGATTGGCGGCAAAGTCTTCTTATTTTACAATTTGAAATGAAGAGATATAATCGTGCATTCTATGCTAACAGTTTCTTCTATCGCAATTCTAACATGTGAAATTCACTGTCGATGCTGCCCAGTAAAATTAGTTCATACAAAATTTAATGGTAATGCCGACTTTTATCTCAGTTCTTCGTCATTCGTATTATTTTATTGTTCTCTCTCAATATAGTATGTTTTACTTAAATTCTCTTACACTCAGTAATTCTAGTGGATTTGATTTCTTGCATGGGTTGGAACAATATACCGACCTGTAAATGTATTGCATCTAAATTAAATCAAACTTAGATAAGCATAATAAGCCATATATCTACGCTTCTAATTACAATTCTTGTAGTTTTCGTTGGAGAATTACAGCAGGCATAGTTTAAAGAAAATGCTGTTTTGTTCAAAACACTCGGACATGAAATTTGATTTTCATAAGCATGCTGTTCGAGTAGATTCAAAAATCAACTATATACATCTTGTATATATTGCACAAAAATATTTCATCAAGTACAGCACAAAAACATATTGAAAAGCAACGACAGATCAACCTGCACATGTATTATAGTAGACCGAGTGAGCACATGCCGTCAAGAATGACAGCAAAACATTGCTATCGATAAGCCGTCTAAAATGACGGCAACATATATATTGATGTACCTAATATTGAGTATCTTACATTAAGACAGTATATATATATATATATATATATATATATATATATGTGTGTGTGTGTGTGTGTGTTTTGCTATATTTATATATTTTTTATAATTAAATTTGACTAGTACACAGTTGTATTAAAGTGTCAAATACAATTATTTTGTAGAAGATTTGAAAATGATTTTAGATGGAGTAATATATATATATATATATATATATATATATATATATATATATTATGCTCTCTTTACGATTGAGCTCTCTAGTGAATTAAATTTTTTTAAAGAAATTTACACTTCTGCGATATGAGGTAGACTCTTCAGAAATTAATTGAGTTTTTTCGGTGACTGGCCTGTGTATACAGTGCTTATATACAACGCGTTAAAATTTCAATTCTCTGATTCCATTCACCTATGGCTTAGGGGGTAGCGACTCCGACTGACACCAAATCGGTCGAGTTTTGATCCAGGTCCTAAGCAAATGGATGTGCCTAGTCACACTGATGAGCTGTGATACAGCGAAACAGGCTTGTATGTGGATGACTATATATATATATATATATATATATATATATATATATATATATGCACAACGGTCTTTATTTATTTTTAATCGTTTCTTACAAGCAATGCAGTACCGCCACTGGTGTGCACAGGGCTACGTAAGATGAAATTGATCATTTACGGAGAGGTAGAGTAAAGGAGCTGTCAGTGAAAAGCGCAAGAGAAGATAAGAATAATAGTGTGAAGAGAATTTTGAGAGTAGATTGAAAAGGGAGAACAACAAGATACAAGGGGTTTGGGGAAAGGATAAGAGAATGACTGCAGTTAAATGGAAAAGATATCACAATTGACTCTTAGATATGACTCTTAGAGATTGTAGCATTCAAAGAAGCAAGCATAGAGAAGGCGAGAAGTGCGAGTTAAAAAGCTGTTGGATTTGAAGTGGTGACTGAATTTGGTTGTTTTAACTGTAAAAAGGTAAGACCTAGTTGCCAGTCGGGTTGCTCGAGTAAATCCTTATCAGGGAGGCTACAGTGAGCTAAGCTCGACGGACCAGAAGCCAAGACAATACTTGGATAATATAGGGAGGGAGGCCATATGAAGTCGATGAGAAAGTGGCTAGAGTCGATCTGCCAGATTGGAACCGATCACATTAGAGATTCTCTTCTGAAACCATTCAAGCAACCAGAGATGAATAGCAAGGCACTGGACCAGATATGACAGCAGTATTCAGTGTATGGGTGGATGGTTGATTTGTGTATGTGTAAGATGCGCTCAGGTGAGAAAAACTTCTTGGTCTGACACACTTACCCAACTTTACTAGCAGTAGATTTAGCTTTTGATTCAATCAAATCATTCCTCTTGACGTCGCAAGTGAAAGTGAGACCGAGGATGCAAAATGTATTGCTTTCGCGGAGACTAGCTAAGACCTCTGATGGAAATCAGGAAGAACTGTCTATGACGGTTAAGAGATAGCAGCTTCGTTTTGAAAGCATTAAGATTTACGAGCTATTTCTTACCACTGTCCAACACATATTGGAGGTTCTTCTCAAGATTGGCAGCGAGGTTATCTTTGGCCGCCTTGGCAGATTTCTTATTGAGGCGGGAGTAAATTCAGCGTCGATCTCTACTTGGGATTTGATCACATCAGAGAGGTCATTGATGAACATCAGAAGGAGCGTTGGATCTTTAGTAGAGCCCTGCGTAACACCTCCGTTCGTGTGATAGGATGGTGAGGCATGGCCGTTCAAGACGACTTCATTATGAGGTTTGATAAGAACGATGGATCAAACCAAGAAAGAGATCAATGATATTATTGCCGTGTAGTTTGAGTAGAATGCCACCCAGCCAGACCTTACCAAATGTTTTAGAGATATCCAGGGCAGCAGCTAGAACGTTGCTGTTCTTATCGTGGGCCTGGTGCATGTACTCGGTGATGGTCGTTAACATATCAGCAGTAGACCTAGCAAAGTGGAAGCCATACTGTCTTTCCGAGGATAGTTTTTAAACGGTGAGATGTTGAACTATCTCAGCATTGATGATAGTGTCAAACATGGTGTTGAAAATTGAGGTTTTAAATACAGGAACCACAGAAGAGGGCTTCCGGCAGGCAAGAAATTATAATAACTCAGTAATTATAGAATTTAGAGAGGAGAGAGGAGAGTTATGCGGCACATTTCGTTAAGACAATGACGGTGATTCCGTCGCCTCCGCGAGCCTTATGAGGGTCAAGTTTTGAAATTATCTTAGATATTGCAGAGACTCCAGTAGGCTTTGGAGCACAATTACGGAGAGCTATACGCTGTTTCATTCTCCCAGCAAAAAGATTAGCGTAATTTAAGTTTCACTTACACTCATTACAAGCAGAATCAAATATATGCCTATTATAGCCAGATGTCTGGCTTCAATATAGACGGAAGAAGAGATTCATGTGGGCAATACCGGCTGTGCCGGCAGGAGAGGACGAGTAGATAGACTCTACTGTCACTCTGTTAATTCTCCTCCCATCTCTGTTAAACAGGGGTAGATCTTTTAAAGACTTACATATTCTCGTTTTCGTTAATGTTTCATTATATGGTGAGAGATTTATTGTTATTTTTTTTTAAGTACGATAAATATTGGCATAGGTATGTTCAGGTAAGGTAATTATTATTAACGGAAGAAATATGCTGATAAATTCTTCGCTTAAACATGGTTTTAGTGGTTCACAAAAATTATATTTATTACCATGTTTTCAGTAGAAGAAATTTGACATTGATAAGTATTAGAACTGTTAGGCATTTATTTTCTAATTAACAATCTCTGTGGTTTTTACAATTGCATATTTCATTGTCTAATTTATTGATTTCAGTTTTGGAATTATTATTATTTAGTTTTTAATTTTTATTTAAAAAGTTATTATGATGTTTTTGATCAATGTTTTAGAGTAATTAGTTACTTTTTGGTCATAATTAAATTAGACTAGAACACATTTGCTTTAAAAAGAGTTCAATACAATTGTAGAACATTTGGATATTTTTCTTTTGGAAACAAGTTATTTCGCGACCTAGGATTCTACTTTTCAATATCTTCAGGTGATTTACAATACACACACACTCACACACACACACACAAAATATATATATATATATATATATATATATATATGGGAGGGAGGAGAAACTTGGCCAGTGGGGAGACTTGGCCACCCCTGTGTCTAAGCAAAACCAAATATGAAACTAATTCTTAGCTTTGTTTCTGGAGAGCTCTTATGCAGTGAGGAATAACTAGCCCACTGTTGATTACTTCCTTTGACACATGGCTGAGAGAGAGCATTAACTCATTTTGGAGGTAAGTTTTTCAATATTTCAGTTTTACATTCGAACCTATAGTAGCTTTGATGACATTGACAGTGTTCTGTTTTTTTTGCATCTGTAAATTTAGCCTAGATTTCAGCATATTTCTTAAAAAGTGACAGTCAGGGTTAATTTTTACTGATTTTGTATGTTCAGATTTTCCTTGTGGGGAGAGTTGGCCAGCCAGTTCATACTAGCTTTATATCTTTACGTGACTGGGTTCTGAATAGATTTGTGGTTGTTTTTCATGCATTCCTTTGTATCAGGGTGTCTATACAGTGTAATCATTGACTCAGACACCTCTTAGCTCAAAACATCTTAGCACAAGCACCTCTAAACATTACCTTGTTGCTCAAATTTCTCAAAACTGTCTGTTCATTTTAATGCACAGGCTGTTCAAACCTCATCTGGCTTGTTCTTTATTAATAAAATATTTCTTTCCACTGAATATAGAATGCATAGATGATGGGTAAAGAAGAAACAATTACCTTACTTTCTTCTGTTTGTAGATCATATTTGTAGAATCAAGATTCAACATTGCCTCGCCAATACCATCGAAAAACAATGGGCTGATTCCAGAGGATGTCCTACGGGCAGCAGTGGCCAGAGTTCTGAATGGAGAATCTGCAAAAGCTGTATTAAAGGACACCGGACTTCTCAGAACAACTCCCCTTCGAAAGATTGCCCTCATGAGAGAAAACAACGATGCCAACATTGCAATAGACTGTTCTAAAGCACAGAGCTTTTCCTATGCAGAAAAGAAAGAATTGGCAGACTATCTACAAAAATGTTCCAAAATTTCTATGGCCTGACAACGCGAGCAACAAAAAACCGGCATATGAATGTGGTGAATGGTAAAAAGGTTCCTGCTTCATGGGAGGCATGCAAACAGGCTGGAAAATAATGGCTCATTGGATTTCTCAGACGTCATCCTCAACTTTTAATTAGGCAACCTGATGCCACTTCTCTTGCCCGTGCAACAGCCTTCAACAAACACAACATCAATCACTTTTTTGACTTGTTAGAGAAGAAATACAAGGACGACAAAATTTCAATCTGGATGAGACGGGATTTACGACTGTGCAGAAGATAACCAAAGTTATTGCTTCAAAAGGCGTAAAGTAGGTTGGTCAAATTACCAGCAGAGAAAGGGGGAGCTTGTTACTGTCTGCGGGATAGTGTCAGCAACAGGTGTCGTCTTGCCACCAGTGTTCATATTCCCTAGAAAGAAATTCCATCAGCATATGATGACCAACGCTTTTGAGGGAAGCCTGGGCCTTGTCACAGACAATGGGTGGATGACATCAGATAAGTTTTCTCGGTGATTGAGCATTTTGTAAAACATGCGCAGCCTTCTGAGAAAACCTCTGTTGTCCTGGTGCTGGATAATCAAATTTTAGGCAAAATTCGACTTTACTCATCAACATAATCTCCTTCTGGTGTGATACACTGATTCCAACGCTTCTCCAACAATTCAATGCTTTTTGTAGAATGATTTGTCTTTGGGGTTAAAATACGCCTCAGTTTCATATATCAATTCTTCAGTGCAGACAGATCTCCCTGGAGAAATCTTTGGCGGTCTGCAAAGAGCCAGCACATTGCTGGAGGCAGATCTGGAGAACAGTGCGGATGTGAAAGCAATTCGAAATGTTATTCATGTAGTTTTGCCATCGTTACGGTGAATTGTGATACGGTGCGTCGCCTTGGTGAAGGATCAACTTTTTCTTCTTCATTTCTGGCTGTTTTGTAGTGTTTCCTTCCTTCAAACGTACAAATAATGTTATATAATAATCGCTATTATGGGTTTCGTTTTTCTTAGGGTAATCGATGAGCAAAATACCTTTCGCATTCCAAACTACAGAGTCCAAAACCTTGCCTGCTGATGCTTGCATCTTTGTTCGATTTGAACGGCTTTCACCTGCTACTGTTCACTCAGCTGACTGCCGATTTACCTTTGTAGTAAAGTGGAGGATACATGTTTCATCCATTGTCACATATGTAAGTAAAAACTTTTTCTTGTTACGTTGAAACATTTGCAAACAACACTCCGAATCGTCGACGCGTTGTTTTTGATCGACTATGAGCAACTGAAAACGACTTTCTCATTGAAAGATTTTCATGCGAAATGATAAATACACTGCTTTCTCATATGTCCAGCTCCTTTGCTATCTCACGCAACTTAAATTTATGATCGACCAAAAGGAGTTTATAGATTTTTGGGGTGTTTTCCGGGACAAATCCTGATTTGGGGCAACCTGAGCATTCAGCAATATTTGTGTCTGTACGACCATTTTTAAATGTATACCACCACTTTACCGCTGTTTTCGACGGAACAATGACCGAATATCTCTGATCAAAATATTGCTTTTCCAGAACAGTATCCCATCAGAAAACAATGTTTATCAACATACGAAATTCAGACTTTTCGATTGAAAACTTGCAATAGTAGCTTCCCTGTACTTTGTAAACTAACAATCTGATTGGGCCCAAATTTTGTCACGTTCCATTTGAAGGTTAGTACATTTAAAATTGTATGGATTTTTTGTTAGTGGAGAAATTTCTGCGTCGGGCCCGGGATTATTGAGCTATTACACAACTAAATGCACAACGGACTTTATTATAACAACAAACCGCTTTTATTTCAATAGAGAATAAGATATTAACTACGTACATATAGAAGAACTGATATATATAGAAGTAACTATACGAATAAAAGTATTGATTAATTAGGCATTAAGGACTATTAAGACTGGAAGTTCTCTTCTCTGATTCATTTACCATACAGTAAAAAGACATATAAAGACTTAGATATCCTACTTTTAACAACATTTGATATCTTGAATAGTCTGTGTTGATGTTGGACTTTGAATGAAAATTGAAAAATTCCAAAACAATATAGCAAAAGTAAAAAGAACGACTGGCCATTGAATACAAGAAGATATTATATATTTTTGTTTGCGAGAGAGATAACAAGAAATGTAAGGTTCGAATTGGAATTCGAATTGTAATCAAGCAGGTATAGAAATATCAGTGGATACTGTAAAAACAGTCGGTAAAATATGGGACTCAAATATATGTAGGCGCATTTAAATAGCAAAATATGCCTTGGAGAAATTATGTTAAATATTCAAAGATTAATTCGTTAGGTGCAAAGAAAAAAAATTGACTGCTGTGGCATATCTATCTTTGGATGTTGATATGCCAGTAAATATTGGATATTTTCCCCGAGAATTTATAAGTAAAATAAGAGAGGGAGAAATACAGATAAAAAGACACACACACACACACACACACACACACACACACACACACACACACACACACACACACACACACACACACACACACACATATATATATATATATATATATATATATATATATATTGTTATTTCAATGGCATATAAAAACATCAAGGATGTTTATTTTCACCGAATCTATTCAACTTGTACAGCGAGACTATTCTGAAAACCCTAGAAGATCTGAAGGATTTGTCATCAGAGACCACATTTTAAACAATATAATGAACGCAGAAGATACAGTGCTGATAGCAGACACAGAAAGGAAACTACAAGACATCCTACAGAAGGTAGCTAAAGAGAGTGACAAAAAGACTACAAATAAGCTGCATGAAAACCGAATGCATGGTCAGCAGCAAAAGGGACAGACAAAAATGCTAAATAGAGGTGAGGGATACTAAACTCAAGCAGGGACAAAAATGTAAATGTCTGTGAAGTGTTCTAACAGAAGACGGAAAGTGCGATTGAGTGATCCGAAGGCGAATTGGTATGGTGAAGGAAGCATTCCAGGAGTTGAGTAAAGTATTAAGAAACAGGACAATTTAGCTAGAAACAAAAGGAGAGTACTTGATCGCTATGTCATGTCGGCTCTTCAATATGCCAGTGAATGTTGGACAATATCTTCGGAGATGAAGGAATAACTTGAGACAGCTGAAATGTGGTTCGACAGAAGGATGCTGCGAATATCATGGATCGAGCATGTGAGCAATGATAAGGTTTTGAAAAGGATGGAAACGAAATGTAAATTAATACTGAACATCAGGAAGAGAGAGCTGAAGTTCCTGGAACATGCAATGAGGAAGGAGTGCTTTGAGAACCAGACACTAACAGGCCAGATAGAGGGAAAAAAGAAACAGGAAAAAGCAGTGGATAATATATTTGAAGGACTTGATCAGGTGAATGACGGAAAGAGGGTTGCGTGGTGTAACAAGAGAAAGCGTGCTAAGAGCCACCACGGATAGGGTGATGTGGAAAACCATGATCGCCCACGTCATGAAAGGATAGGGCACATAAAGAAAGAATATCACTATACAGAAATCTTCATATTTCAAAACAAAACCGTTCTTATTCAGGTGATATTTTTAAATAAATGGTCCAAATGATATTTTTAGACAATGCGAGCTGAATTCATGGTTATTTAGAAAACTACTGCTACTTAGTGAATATTCTTGTAAGTGTGTCAATATTGTTCAATCAAAAATAAGAATTCGTTTGAACTCTTAAGCTGGAGATTTGGGTCCCGAATTGAAACAGTGTCGACTGATGTCAATGTATGATGCTTTTTAATTTTGTCTGGATAACTTACATAGAGGGACCATATATTATTTAAATAAGTAGACAATAGTCTTAACAGCAGGTTGGATTTTAGGGT
Source organism: Ascarosepion bandense (assembly GCA_037127315.1). Taxonomy (NCBI): domain Eukaryota; kingdom Metazoa; phylum Mollusca; class Cephalopoda; order Sepiida; family Sepiidae; genus Ascarosepion; species Ascarosepion bandense. The sequence continues at coordinate 3,222,781 of JBBBDQ010001823.1, read as the reverse complement.
TTTTAAAATTTGATTTTGTACAACGTCATGAGTTAAATGGGCTGGTATATTTAAGTTAGAATTACAAATAATTATGGTATACAAATCTATATTGTAGTTAAAAAGAGCAAATAAGCATTATTTGGGTTATTTATTTTAGTAAAATATTTCTCTTTTAATTTTTAATTTCAATAAACATACGTTATAAACAAACAGGTAGAATTTTAGAGAAATTCTTTTCGATGTTAAAATAAAAGCGTCAGTAAATCCTTACGAAGTAATTTATTTTTAGGGAATCTCAAAATCGGCAGTTTTTCATTCAGGCACAGAAAGATTTCATAGAACGACTTAGATGTTCTTGTTTTTTCAAAAATATTATATTGCGCGCGTTTTTTTTATAAAGTAAATGCTGGAATAGTGGGTTTTAATCTACCTCTTATTTCATTTTCTTATAATATATATATATATATATATATTAAGGAAATTAACGAAACTTGTTTATGAACGACCGACAATTTAAAATGATTTGTTTGAACATTATTTTTTATCGATACTCCTATTTAAGTAGATAATCTGTTTTTAATTGAACACTATTATATATTTATATTTACTGGCCTGATTATTTACGATAAATTTTTATTACGAAAATCTGTGAAAATAGGGGTCGCAGGTTCGTCTCCTGCCGAATGACACACATTTTCGTAATAAAAATTTATCGTAAATAATCAGGCCAGTAGATGTAAATATATAATACTGTTTAATTAAAAACAGAATATCTACTTAAAAAGTAGCATCTATAAAAAATAATCTTCAAGCAAATCATTTCAAATTGTTGGTTGTTTATACCCAAATTTCGTTAATCTTCGATAATTTCCGTAACATGTTTACATTTGTTGACATTACGATAAATTTCATAGCAGATATGTTTATTGCGATAAATCGAAAACTGTATTATTTAGGCTTGAGTAAAACATCGTTTAGACTAATGGTCATTCAAGGTCGAGAGGTCTAAAACATGCCAGATCACATGATAGCTTCTCCTATGTGGATAGGGGTCGTAGGTTTGAATCCTGCCAAATGACACAAATTTTCCTAATAAAAGGTTATCGTAAATAATCAGGCCTGTAGATATAAATATATAATACTGTTAAATTAAAAAGAGAATATCTACTTAAATACGAGTATCGATGAAAAATATTGTTCAAACAAATCATTTCAAATTGTCGGTTGTTTATACCCAAATTTCGTGAATCTTCGTAAATTTACGTAACATGTTTACATTCATTGACATTACGATATATTTCAGAGCAGATATGGTTATTTCAATAAATCGAAAACTGTTTTATATAGGCTTGATTAAAACCTCGTTTAGACTAATGCTCATTTGTGGTCGAGAGGTCTAAGACGTGCCAGATCACATGGTAGCTTTCCCTATGTGGATCGGTGTCGCACGTTCGAATCCTGCAGAACGACACACATTTTTGTAATAAAAATTTATAGTAAATAATCAGGCCAGTAGATATAAATATATAATACTGTTTAACTAAAAACAGAATATCTACTTAAATACGAGTATCGATAAACAATAATGTTCAAACAAATCATTTCATATATATATATATATATAGTAGCCATATGTTTTTGATATTAAGGTGTTAATAAAACAGTGTCCAGTGTAGCATAAAGCTAAATATTAATTATATGTATATATTAATAATTGTACTCTATTATACTACGTTGGTGGCACGACTCGAATTTTTATGCGTTGCGAAGTCATAAGGTTCATATTACGAACTGGCGGTTTAAGAGATATAAATTTAGGTTCATTCTAATTTCATATGAGTTAGGTCTTATAATGTTAAGGTAGTATTTTTTTAATTCATCAAGAGTAACATTTAAATAGGCAAAGATTATTTGTGAGTGAAATTCAAATAAATTAATTATTTAATTAAAAAAAATTAAAATGCAGGGACATAAATTCAAAGGAGCGTAATTCGTATATTTTATTAAAAGTTTTAGAGTGAATTTCAATGGTTGGCAGAATAGTAATTAGGAGAGATAGCAAAATGCACAACTTTACTGGGAGCTACAAGATAGAAGAGGTTTTGGAGAGTCGTGATTGCCAATATCATGAGAAAACAGCACCTAAAAAAATGATAGCGAAAGGAGTATGTAATGAATGCTGAAAATCCAGTTTGTAACTATTATCTCCTATATTCACAAATTTTTTCAGCTTGAAAGAGCCTCTCGGATGTAAAATTGGATTATCGTATTGATGAATGAACTTCGATAGTTGGGGTTATTAGTGTCACTGGTTATTTTAATACCTGTTTTGCTGACAGTTGTTTTTGATTATTTAATAATCAAAGTAAAAATAATGTGTAAACGTCTAAGATCTAAAGTTGGTAGGTTAAATTTATTATTCCGTCTAAGCAATTAAATTTTGTCAGGATTGTCTTGTTAATTCTCATCGATATTTCAAAAGTCTGGGTTTGTTCAAAGCGAAAGGGGTTATTTACAATATGCCTCTGAATATAACTATTTTCCGAAATGGCCATGTTTATGAGTCTCAGTTACTTGTTCTTTTTGTGTGAAGTCCATTTCTGTATGATGTCTTATAATTTTGTCATGTGATTCCAAGACTTTTTCCTAGACACAATGTTTTAAATATGTCATGCCTAACTACAATTACGTCATGTTACTAATTACAGAAAAGAGAGTTCATCGATTACACCATCCAACGAGTTCATTGGCCATGACTGATTGCATAATATAGAAAAGGTATAGAATCATTTATCTGAAATTCTTGGAACCTGACGTACTTCGGTTTCAGATTTTATCGGTTTTTGGAATAAAGGCAATTTAATTTAGATGTAATATCTATAAAATGTAATAGTTTAGGAATAGAGATCAAGCATAAAAACAATATCATGTATAAGGTATAAGTATGAGCTGTGTCATGAAATATAAATGGATGTCGCGTTTGTGCTTGAGTTTCATTAACAAATTGCCACATTTAGCAAAACAAAACAGAATTTATACGTAAAATTTTAACTTCGATACCTAAAAACAAATGTGAGAATTACATGAGCAACGTTATTATCTGCATATCTATGTACCAATAATTTATCAAAATTTATATAATACTACTTTCAGAGATATATAAATAACGTATACTATGAAAGTGTTATAATTTAAAATTTAATAAATTGTGGGCACATACATATATACGTTAAAACCTAAACGTGTAATGTTCACACTGATTATTAAGTGTCAAAGTTAAGATTTTACTTGTAAATTCTGTTTTACATTGTTTACATTATTCCGACTATTGTCCTCATTTTTTGCCATTTGTACGACGTTTCGGCCGTTGTACGCTCCGGCCTTCTTAAGGTATTATGAATTTCGAACAGTACCGTTTATTACAATCACTCGAGAATATCATCCTTATTCCTTTCGTAAAGCCACGATTGGAAGTCATGAGTTATCTCCCTCTAACCCTGTAAGTTACTTGTTCACCACTGCTGTAGTCTAGCATATATACCCTGGGCCGTGTAGCCTTAATCGTACAACGGCCAAAACGTCGTACATATGGCAACAAAGATGAAGATATTAGTCTGAATAATATAAATACTGTACTACTTGCTTCCCTGATAACTACAATATTAAAATATTTAAATGCAACCTCAATCACCATTTGTTCTTGTACGCTGTAAATTTTACTGTAAATACTACCCCATCTCAGAAATATAAGCAAATTCCGTTTTTTTTTCGATAAAATTATTGTTCGGAAAGGTATCTCAAACATAAACAAGATGGTGTTGCTGTGACGATCGCAACAAAAAACTGGACACAATATAGACTACGTAGTTAGGCTTTTTGAAAGTTTCTATTTGTGGCATGTCGTGACAGCACCTGAAAAAATTTCGGATTTAGGAAATTTCGGATGAAGGATACTAAACCTGTATTCATATATTTCCATATTATATCAGTAGCAATCTAACATCTTTTTCTATATATACTATTACAACTATTATTTGATATTACAGTTCATCTCAAAGATTTTCGATTTCTTAGTTGTATAACACAAGGGTGCTAATTGATAATATCAGAACAGAAGGATATGTTAGTAATTTAAAATATTAAGCTTCAATCTAATGACTAATAATAAGAATACTACTGTTGTTTTGAGATGTCTACCCACGATCAACCGAAGATTATTTAGTGTTTTTTGTTTTAACGCAAGTTACCCAATAAAGGGGCGAATAACTGACGCAGCCAGAGTTTTACTAAATGACATTGTTGAAAGTAAATAAATGTTGACCAGAGATCTTTTTTTTTTCGCTTTTTTTTTAATCATTTCACCCCGAGCAAGGCGGAAACGCCACTGATGTGCAGGGGGTTACATAAATGTAAAAAGATTAATTAGAAAAGAGTGAGGAGTACAAACTAGTTAGAAAGGAACAATAGAAAGCTGAGAAAGCAGGTGCGATGATCTGAGAAGATATACCACTATATCAATATAGTGAGCCTAAAGATATATATGAGAAAAAAAGACAGTTGGTTGGTTTGTTTTTGTAGCATATCAACCTCGGCGTGTCATTTATTGCCAACTAAACTTTTGTTTATTTATTTATTATTGGTAATACTTTTTTCTTTCAACAATTTATTGTTGTTTTTAAGTATGTTTTGTGTCTAGTAATACTTTTTCTTTTCGAGTATCATGATTCATTGTGATTTGTTTTTAAAGGCCGGGTCCCCATGTCCTACCTTTTATTTAACCCATAACTGGACGGAAGGGACGGATTAATACCTTTCTAAGGGTAACAGTGTTTAAGTGAAAACAGGGTATTCAACTGGAATTCGAACTCGGTTCACTGATTTCTCTTTCCAAGCCGATATTCACTGCATCACAATGCACATCAGTCAGTATACGCTTACAGCACCTGGTATTCCCAAGCGGTCACCCATCTAAGAACTGATCAGGCTCAATGTTACTTAATATCGGTGATCGAGCGAGAACCGGTGTATTCAACGTGATATGGCCGTAAGCAAAAAAAAAAAAAAAAAAAAAAAAAAAAAAAAAAAAACAAAACAAGGTAAAGATCGTAAAAAGAGACCCGGTCATGTTATACTGAATTTTCTTACCAAAAAAAGAGGTAAAGGTTGGTTATCGAAGGATATGCCCGATCACTTTCGACAATGTGGTTTGCACACTTGGTACTATTAAGATGATAATTTGGAAGAAGCTGTTACACCTCAAAACCGTTAAAACCAAGCCGTCGGACTTGAAATAACGATAATTTGTGGATTTCCCGAATATATGAAAAGCCGCTCATATTTTAATCGGCAAGTGAGTGAATGTCGGCACAAAACAAAGAATTCAGGGAACCGAGGTCGATTTCCAGTTGAATTCCTTGCATCGCTCCAATACCCTTGGGAAAGTTATAAATCGGGCTCTGACCTCCAGTTATGGGTTAAATAACAGGACAGATTGGGTTCTGTAGCCTTGGCTGACAGCCAGTCCACCTAAGAAATAACTGCAACCTAGTGCAGGAAAATTTTCTGCCCAGTTAGTTATGTCACTTTCCAGACATGTTCGTCCAAAGCTTGTATGAAGAATGACACTTAACTGAGAGCGAATCGGTAACTTCATAATTTGTATTGTTAATGTTATATGGGCCTCGTTGATGTTTGTCAAATTGGCCTTGGAACAAACACAACCGAAGTCCCCACAATTTAAAATAGCAGAAGGTTGAAACGTTGATTGAGTAAAAGTGTTTCATTTGTAAATTAAGCAAGCTTTTTTAAGTAAACAAATTAAGAAATTTGTAAGTAGTGAAATGTTCAAATAGAAAATATACGTAGATAATTAATTTTTAAGAGTTAAATGTTCAGAGGGAAAATGTACGTCGTTAAATGTTCCAGAGAAATCGTAGCCAGTATCAAATTTGTGTATGTAGAAAGATAAAAAGTTTACGTATAAATTATGTGTTCCTTTTCTTTTTATGGCCGGCAACAAAGTGAAAAGGAAGTTGAAGCAATAAAGGAAAATCGGACATTAGTTTATACGAATCAGTTGAAGATGTCTTGCTGTTGCTGTTATTTCTTTGACGGTAAGTGAGTGACAATGAAGAAAGGAAAATTGCAAGGAGAGGAAGAACGAATGTATGTCAACGAGACATGACAGATTCGGCGTTTTGAAATTTCTCCCTTACATTATGACGAGGTCCGTATCAGATCCCTACTTTCATTTCTCTGTCTTTAGCCGGTCAATAGACGTGGATATGTAGTGAAATCTAGTCAGGTGATCGGCTCGAACAGCATACGCATTTTTTACGTGTTAAGAAAATTTGAATGGGGTCATATTTGAATCAGAATCCACAATGTTAATTTTCTCAGCGACTTGTGAAATTTGCCTTCGTCTGGTTTTTCCAAAATGTTTTCAATCATACTGGCGTGCAATTTGACTTTTTGCGTATCAGTTAATTTTTTGAGGATATAGCATTTGTATCCGATAATGTCTTAAAATAATTTCGCTTTAACTGATTATTGCTTTATTAACCTCGTGAAGACGACACTTTATAATAAATTATACAAATGCTAATGACATTATCTAAAAACTTTTTTCTATGATTTTATCTTTCTAGAAACAGTAAATTTGAATGGATTGAGGAAAAAGTTTTAGAGAATTTAATACTCACAAGAAATATGAAAAGGAATAAGAGCGAGTAATTTTCCTAATAACCTTCCGTTTGTAAATATATGACGGAACAGTGACTTGGAGGTATAGTTAGGCAACAAACATTATTAGATCTACTAAAAGCCGGAAATTGTTGAGAATTATAATGAAATATTAAAAAGCCGATTTATAATGAATCCCGCGGAGCATTGAATAACACGAGATTTGAATGTTTCATATTCAACAATACATTCAATGTAATTCCTTGAATTTGTTGTTTAATGTCAGCTAGTGCATGTGTGCGGACGAGCGAGCAGCTCTGTGGATCCACCACCCGACAGTTGTTCTTACATCCCCGTCTTTGATATTTGTGACAGACAGCTTTACTCTTCTACATATGCAGTTTTCCAATGAAATTCTTTTCACGCGCACATATATCAGGTGCAGTTAGGTCATGCTTACTAAGCATAGTTTACATGCGCTACAACTGCTAGAGTTTAGAGCACTCAGTGAGAATCTAATTCATCACAGTTTTTAACTCATCTAGTGAGGCAAGCCATCTAAACATTTCATTAAGTGAAAGTGCACAAAGATGGACCAATACACGTTCAATTTTCGAACGAGGCCACTGACAGAGGTCGATGAAGATATGTACAACCCCGACTCAATTAAATTTTGACGAGAGATTCCTTGATGATGTGATTTAAAATTGAATGCAACGCCTGTTATGCTATTGATCGGTCGGATTCTGAAAAGATATGGCACGTAGAATAATAATTTTGATATCCGTCGCTGATGACACAATCTCCTGTCTCAATAGACAATCAGATCTGTTCGATAAGATCATCTTGACAGCAGATCTCAAGATTTACCTATTTACGGTCTTACGTTATTTGTTCAAGAAATAGCTTGTTAATTTTAACGCCTCCAAAACTAAACTTCTGTCTATCAATCACCTGAATAGCTCATTCACACTCCCACTAGCAAAGCTGATACTAAGCTCCATAAGAGTGACTCGTTGCCTCTTTCTGAAATTATATTCTCTGCGGACATGAAATGGAAAATTATATTGATCCCATTGCTAGGTCTGCCGCTAAGAAATTTAGTTCACTATGTAGTACTAGACATTTTTATCTTCTGAAACTATCTTACATATTTATCAGTCTACCTTTGGTTCATGCTTCGCGTATTGCTACCAGGTATGGCAAGGTGATCATGTATATATAAAAAAATCTTGCTAAAACCCAAATAAGAAACAGCAAAATTATTTCTCTGGAACTGGCGCCTCGACCGTCTCATCTTGTAGCTTCACTGTATCTTTTCTATAAATAGTTTTATGTTAATTGTCTAAATTAACTCTTCGCTATTATACCTAGATTTTATAAATAAGCACAGTACTAGATTGGTGACAAGGTCTGATCAATTCATATTGTCTAGATTTAACAATAAGTTCTAGCAATTATTTTCTTTTTTTCGCTCTTTTCGTTTCCGGCTCCACGCTTTCTGTCATGGGTCCTTACCTGTAACTCAAGAATAAACTCTTCCTAACCCTGTATATACTGCGCTTGTCAAGAGAGAGAGAGAGAGAGTGCGTGTGTGTGTGTGTGTGCGCGCGCGTGTGTGTGTGTGTGTGTGGAGTTGGTAGTAGTTTACTCCAAACCAGATTGACAGTCATACTAACACCTTCCACATTTTGTATTGTTATTTCTTGTTAATATATATTTGTTATTTCTACTCTGGTGGTCGTGTTGTTCTTTTCGGATCTTAACCTGGTCTAAACTACTTAGAGGTTCAAAAATTTCAATATAGTACTAATAGTTCCCTACTATCCTATTGAATACTCTTTTATTTTCTCGCCCTTCTGTACGTGGTGTTGCAGTGGATATCGGCTCTGAATGATAAATCAGAGAGCCGAGTTCGAATTCCAATTGAATTGATTACATTATCTTACGCGAAAATAACATTGAGAAAAGTAATAATCCGTCTCTTTTCCCTCTAACTATGGGCTAAATAGCAAGACAGATTTGGTTCTATAGCCTTGGTTGTCAACCATACGACAGCAGAATATAATGACAACCTACTGCAGGAAAGTCATCTGCCCAGTCAGTCATGTCTTTTTCGAGACACCATCGCCCAAGTGTGTATTATGTAAGGCAATTAACTGACTGAATAATGCTTGTTATCTTTTTATTCTTCTACACTCAGTCATCAATTGTGTATTAATTGCTCTACCGTTGTTTTTAGGGTGATATTTTTTAAAATAAAATTTCTAGTAGCAAGTGGTGATTAGAAGAAATATAATAGTAGAGCTGTAATTCGACTGACCAAGTTCTCATGTCATGAATGCAAAGCGTATTACGCCATTTACCCCACAGATCCGGAAAGGAGATGGCATGTGAAATAATAATTTTGATATTCGACGCTGCTGACACAATCTCCTGCGTGAATAGTAAATCATATAAATCGGATACTCATAAATTCCCTTCTAGAATTCCGGCCACTCAGTTTTGGAGAAATATTATTGGCTACAGAGGAGATTAAATGCATTGATAGATTTGTTAAGGGCTTTCTTTACATATAACGCAGCACCCTTTCAGAATTCCAGAATTTAGAATTATTTTTATTCATCAATAATTACAGAAATGTTCGAAAGATTATGTCTGAACATAATAAAAAATCTGACGAAAAAAAAAATTATCACCCTTCGCTTACAAATGCAAAAAACTTATTTTCAAGTTTACTGGAATATGAGAGTGCAGAAATAATTGATTGTAAAATTCTGAGTCATGTTAATAGATTTCTACGTCTCACCTGAGACGAAAGAACAGAAATACCGAACATGTGTCCTCTTGAAGAATAGAAATAGCCAATGATTAGGATTCACTGACATGCATATCATTTTAAGAAAAATTCAATATATTCTATTTAATAAATTATCAGTTCTTGCGATAATTTTTAAATATGTAAGAGTTTAATACATACGAATTCATAAACTGAGAAAAAAGTGGTTTGTCATTGTCAAAATCATTCACTAACTTTATCTAGCATTCACAAACTTTCTTCCCTCTCTCTTTCTCTTCATAGCTCTCAAACATTCTCGATCTCCATATATATATATATATATATATATATTTAAACGAATAATGATTGTATTTTGCGAATCATCGTTCAACAAATGTAATTTTGAAAGATAAAATGTTTAATGCAGGGTGTCTTTATCTACCTAAAGAGATAGAATATTAATAAATAAAATATTTTATATATAAAATTTATAGAAAAATATTGCATTTATTTCATTTCAGTGAAATATGTAAGATAAATGCGCAAAGTTATTATATATATTACTTTTTGTGTGTGTGTGCATATTTTAGATTATGTACACCTGTAAAGCAAACCGAATTCTTCAGATATAAAAAGATAGAAAGGGGCTTAGGACAAGGAAGTGTTTTTTTCACCGGATCCATTCAACTTGTATAGCAATACTATTCCGAAAACCCTTAAAGTTATGCCAGGATTCAGAAGGTAGGTGAAGTGATCGAAAAGATAAGACGACAAATAAACTGCAAGAAAACCGAATGCATGGGAATCAGCAAAAAGGACAGCCGAAAATGTCAAATCCAGGTGGGGGATAATAAAATCGAACAGACACAAAACTATAAATACCTGGTAAGTCTTCTAATCTAAGACGGATTGAACGTCACAGAAATTTCATGAATATGAAAATGAAGATAACGACAACAGTCAGAACAATAGAAATATTGTAAATACTACGTCATATCACGAGTGTAGAATATATATATATATATATATATATATATATACATACTGCTATATCGTGTTGAATACGCCGGTTCTCGTCCAATCACCGATGTTAAGCAACATCGAGCCTGATCAGTACTTAAAGGGTGACCATTCGGGAATACCAGGTGCAGTAAACGTGAGGACCAAGCATGATTCACTGCACCTCCAGGTTTGGGGTTTGGGTGCAGGGCTAACAACCCTGAAAACAGTTTGTTACAGAAACAGCAGCAAAAAGTTGCTGCCATATGCACCATCTGGGTGTGATGGATATATATATATATATATATATATATATGTATATATATATATATATACTAGCAGTATAGCCCGGCGTTGATCGGGTGTAATGAAGGCTTTAGACCTAATCCATGGTCCTGGAGCTCAGACTCAGCCTAAAGAATATTTGTGTGAAGTTTGGTGAGAATCGAAATCCTGGATTTGCATAAAGGACATATAAGCAGATAAACAGACACAAACACACAAACATCTTACCTTTTATATGTATTATCAATTTTCGGAACTATTGTAAGAACTGCAACCTTGAAACTTCTGAATATCGTTTCTTATGTCTTTGTCTATGAGTGTATCAAATTTGATTAAAATCGGACCACTGCTTCTGTAACCCGATTTTTTCGATTATCGATTTTCGATATTTATCGGGGGTACCTCAACACAAAACCTAGCTAAGAACACTCGCATACGCTTATAGTACAACTGAGTAAATTTTCAAGAAAATCGGTTCAGTAGTTTCGGAGTCTATAGGTAACGGACACACAGACACACTCAGAGACAAAGTTCCATTAATAAATAAGTTTGGATATTAGTCACCCACATACAAGCCTGTTTGCTGTATCACAGCTTATCAGTGTGGCTAGATACATCAACTTGCTTCTGACCTGATCGAAACTCGACAGATTAGGTGTCAAAAGGAGTTGCTCTCTACTAAGCCATAGGAGCATGGAATCAGAGAAAGGAAATTTTAACTTGATGTATATAAGCAGTGTGCTACGCTCTGCTATAATCGTTTTAAGGATGTGCGTTGTTGTGCATTGGATATCGGCTCGAAACGAGAAATCAGGAAGCCGAGTTCGAATTCCAGCCAAATTCATTGCATTTACTTACGCGCAATTACCCTTGGGAAAGGTATTAATCCGTCTATTTCTCCCAGTTATGTGTTAAATAGCAGGACAGATTGGGTTCTATAGCTTTGGTCGGCAACCAGCCTACCGCAGAAAACAATGGCAACCTACTGTGGGAAAATAAGTCAGTCATGTCTCTTTCGAGACATGATCGCCCAAGCGTGTATTACGTATGGCACTTAACTGACTTAAACACACAACAGTCACCGAAAAACTCAATTAATTCCTGAGAGTATTGCATATATCGCGAAAATGAAAAATATTTTAAATATTTTGTTCTATTGAGAGCTCAATCGTAATGAGAGCATAATTACTTAATCATCCACATACAAGACTGTTTTGCTGTATCAGAGCTCATCAGTTATATATATAAATATATATATATATATAACTCAGAGTCAGCTGTATACATTAAATAGGCATGGAGAAATGTTACTGTGATAAAGCAAAACAGGCTTGTATGTGAATAACGAATATTATATATATATATTGCTGTGATATATTATATATGTATATAGATATTGTAGTGCCAACATTGTTGCTTTTCCAATGGTTTCCTGGTAAAAAAAAATTTCCAAACAGGTTTTTTTATTAAATTGCTAGATATCAAGTTAGAGATCGAACGTTGATAGTAGAAATGTCTAAACTTAACAGAGCAGCGTCATGCGGACTTTGAAGTTTCGTGAAGGAACCATCATAATGCCTTCACTAGTCAGGGTTTAATTCTAGATTGTTGATTGACTGAAATTAATCCCTGACGAGTGTGGACAGCATGAATTTGCTTAACAGACGATTGTACGAAAACCGGTGTTTAAACATAATGTGCCTGTAACCTACCCTTAACAATGTCAAACATTCATTTATTCACTTCTTTAGATAAGCTAGCTAGTAGGACGGGCAGAGAGGCGTATCCATTACTGTGTTGTCGCTATTCTGAGTGGAAATTCATTGTATCCAACTTGATTTATCTAACCACAGATACGAAATAGATTGTTCTGGACCACTATCTTGCCTTTGAATCCTATAATAGTGGTCAAATTTCTGGTTTTTATATCTGCAAATCTTTAGTGATTTATGTATCGTCCCACTTCCCGATCTCAGCGTTTAGTAGTGTAGTAGGCGCAGTACTCAATTTCTTTTTTTATATCACTAAAACAGGGTTTAAATACTTCTATATTCTTTTCTGTTTTTTGTTTTCACTGAAACCAAATAGCATCTCCCATACCACATTTTTCTCTTTCTACGCAGTCTATTATTTTATAGGTATTCACAAAGTTTAACGCCCGTACTAAGGTAGAGATAAACATATCTATAAAATGTTTTTCATGATTGTACGTTAAATTCTGATTTGCATTAATTGCTATAATACTTTTTCTAATATTAACTCTATACAATGCAAATGGCCCACTCAATATAGAGGGTTACTGATGAAGTTTGCTGTGTTAATGTTAAGAGTAAGAGTAAGAGTTGCAGTTTGTTGAGGAAATATGATGGTTAACCCTAGACTAACCCATGTTATGATGGTAGTGGTCAGGAAAAACTTAACTTTAGAGTGTGTTCCTACAAGCAGTTGTCTTTGGAAAGAAAATGTTTGAGCAAATCTTCCTTCTTACTCGTGAAATAAGAAGGAAACGACCGTGTTTAACTTTAGTGTCCTCTCGATGGCTGGAATTAGAATCAGAGTTGGTGGAATTAAAGGAATATAGCTTGTCTTAACATTTTCCATTGAAATAGCGATAGACTGTTTGGCAATATTTGAGATGGAAAATCATTCATCAACCAACATATCTGCGAAGACGTCTTTAGACCCAATCGAGACCAGAAAATTGAAGACTGCTTCATTCCTTGCAATTTTTTATCGAGGTAACTGGTCTATAAATTTTCAGGATTGATTATTCATGCTATGTAATATGTTTTTTTGTTTCTAAGTCTGAGAGATTTAATAAAACGGATTTTAGAATATTTTTTGAAAGAATTGGAAAATAATCTTAAACCAAATATGTCAATAGTTTCGATTGTTCTTGTTCTATTTAAGATGAGATCAACACTTTGAAGTGAAAACCCCCAGCTCAGTCTTAATAGATGTGGTAATGCGCAGTAGATAATATATGTATATTTACGCATTCAGTAAATATTCGAATTGTTGTGTTTAAAGAATCCAATGAACTATTCTGTGTTCCCTTTTTCGTTTTTTATTTTACTTGGATAATTAAGGCGATTATTTTCTTGACTTCTTGACTTGTTATTTTTCTTTTTTGCTTTGAGAAACACACACTATATATGTATATATATATATTACTCTGCAGAAATGAATCAAATTCTTTCGGTGACTGGCGTGTGTATACACTGCTTTTATACAACACTTTAAAATTTCTCTTCTCTGATTCCATGTGCTTATGACTTAGTGGGTAACGACCCCGACTGACATGAAATCGGTCGAGTTTCGATTCCGGCCAAAAGCAAGTGGATATGTCTATCCACACTGACGAGCTCTGATGCAACGGAACAGGCTTGTATGTGGATGACTAATATATATATTCTGCACTCGTGATATGACGTAGTATTTACAATAATTCTAATGTTCTGACTGTTGTCATCAACTTTATTTTCATATTCATGACATTTCTGTGTCGTACATTCTGTGATACCGCGAAACAGGCATGTATGGATATATATATATATATAGTTTGCTGAGTTGGGAGAATGTTTAACACCGAGGTTGTTGTTTTTCAATGATTATAGTGATTTTCAGCAAGAATTTATTTATCGTATAATGCTTGATATTGGATTGATTATAGAGCGTTGATAAGCATATATGGCAAACCAGCTATGACGAGTGAGAACATCATAACGTTTTCCTCACGAAATTTTAAATTTGACATTAACCCCCTAAGTTAAAGTGACAATATAATTGTTCATAATTATATATATATATATATATATATATATATATATATATATATATATATATATATATATTAGTGCTTATTTAGATCAAATAACGCATGTATATCCAGTGCTCAGGAAAATATATTAGGAGTGGTCTGGTTTCATAGTCTAAAATTTGTTAATATGTGCAGACACTGTGAAAGAGGGAATTATAAATAAGAAAAAGATAAATAATGTCCGTCAAAATAATCAAATCTGGTTCTTACCGAATCCCAGTAAAGTTGTGGAATAGTCATTAAGTTTGCTAAGCGCAATTAATTCGACGCATCGCACTTTATCGAAGTGTCGATAAAAATCTCTAAGTTGTGCAAACGCCTCGCATAGACAAAGTGTTCATTCGCACACGATCGCTTGGAAACGAGGTGATATCGAGAGCCATATCTGTATCACCGTCTCGATTAGTGTGAGTTGAATCGCTTAACATTGTTTAGTCTGCATCGAGTGTGAAACAAGCCCATTCAGTTCAGTATAACCAGACTGTGTCTCATGAAAGCAAAAGATACATTATCATTTAGCATTGTTTTGTGCCCTGTATTTAGACAAAACTTGCATGAACCAAATTTAGAATGATCTCTCTCGCTATCTTTCTTTCTCTCTCTCTCTCTCTCTCTCTCTCTCTCTACGCTAATATGATATCGTTTCCTTAGGCTGTTAAAAAATTGTAAAAAATTTTCAAATCAGATATTTAATGTAGAAATAAAGGAAACTGCATCTTATTTTCTATACCAGAACAAGGCCGTCATTGTTTTAACCTTCAAATAACTGATATTTATTATTTTATTTAAAATCTACCTAGAAGGAGAGGGGATGATGTCTCTTTAGAACTTCTTTATTTTTTTTCTGATGTAAGCTAATTTTATTATTTACAAATTCGTTTTGTTCGTTTTTCTGCAATCCATTTCACCACAAGCATCGCAATAAAGTCACTTCGATGAAAGGAGTTGCTGAGTGTTAGAGAAAATAATAATCACAAGGAGATAGAAGAAGAATAGAACAGGAACTAGGAAGGTATAATATATCGATTGTCGTTGCTTTAACATTTTTGAAGATCAAAATTGTCTAGAAAGCAAGAAGCAGGAAGCGAATTCAACAAGTGAGAAGTGAGAGAGAATCAACTATTAGCATAGATTTACAACCATGGTTCAGTTGTAATATGCTGAACTATGCTGCGAATCTTGAGTATCGAACTGAACACTATGAATATTAAGCTCGTTGCCATCAATTAGACATGTACATCCATTCTATTTACAAAAAGTTTTTAAGTAGGATTCTTGAATCCCCCAACGTCTGCTCTTATCTTCAGTGTGCATTTTGAGAGCTATATATTTCAAGACTAATTATTATGTATCTGAGAAATTGAAATTAGTGTTTTTCTGATTTTATGTATGACTTTTTGTAGTACTTATTATTAAAACATCGTCGGTGATCAGACACGTTCTACATGGTTTTCTCAGTATTCGTCCGTAGAATCACGTATCTGAAGCTTGACGTATATTCGCCACTGATATGTGTCAATTCGACAACATTTACCGACATAGGCGAGATTACAGATTACTTTGCCAATGAGGAGTCTTTCATTTGTTTCCAAGTAATTTTTTGTTAATCTCTTATCTCGTTGTGGTGCAGTTAATATCGGCTCAGAACGAGAAATCGGCAGAGACGAGTTCCACTTCCATGAGTTTCATTTGAAATCGTTGTATTAACTTACGCAAAAATTCGTCTTTTCTCCCTTCATCTGTGGATTAAATAGCAGGACAGTGTGTTCTATAGCCTTTATTGGCAACCAGTTAAACCGCAAAAAAAACCAAGCTTCTGCAAAAAAGATTTCTCCAGATTTAATTATGTCTCTTTCGAGAAATGATATCAAGCTGGTATCAATTATGGCACTTAACTGACTGAGAGATCGATATGATTTCTTACTGAAACACATTTTCCGGTATTCCTTATCGCATTGAAACACAGGTTGAGCTATGAGTACCGATGTCCTTGGTTAGTACATGAGTACCTATATGAGTGACCGTTTAGGAAATCCAGGTGTAAGGTTGAATGTCTGTCTGGTTTGATAGATATGGCTCGGAGTATTGAATCGGATAGCCGACCTTCATAGTCAGTTATTAACGTTACGCGCAAATAACGATGTGAAAGATATGAATCAACCTATTCTCCTCCCAGCTCTGAATTAATTAGTAATACTTGTATTAGAAATTATTATTGTAGAAAAATCAGTGTAATCTAAAAATATTTTCTGACATTAAATCAACTGCAAAGTGCTGATAAACCGTAAAAAAAACAATCAATCACTTCTTCGTTTTCAAATTTACGTCTCACCTTCTCCGCCCTCTGCACAACGAAGATAATTCATATACTGTGAGGGCTTGTTGTCAACATCACTAAAAGATTCCTCACATACATAGCTGATTGTATCGCTGGCGATCATATTTTGTAATTACTTATATATAATAGTTTGTCATCACTTATGCATTATACAACCGTTATCTAGCGTTGAATTTAGTTCGAGATTCCTTCAGAACCGTTTGTAGTTCTATTTTTAGTAGCATGTTATTTCCGAAGTTACAGACTATGATTCTCCAGATTATTTTGGGCGGGGAGAATGCTTGACAATTTCCGCGCAAATGAAGAAGAACTTGGACCGATAGAAAAAGGATACTGAAAATACCATGGAATTAACAGTTTAGTAAAGATGTTTTAAGAAAATGGATGCAAAATGTCAATTATACATAATATCAGAACGTGAGGGTCAAAATTCCTAGTGCACATAAGGAAAAAAAGAAGGCTTGGAAATTGTGACACTCATGAGGCATACTTAATGCCAAACTAACAGAAAGAAATAGCGCATTAGCTACTAAACGGGGTTGTTTAATAGATTGACAGGACAGTGCTTCGGAGATATAACAAAAATATAGTACATTTTCAAAGGGTTACAAAGAACAGGTTATTGTAGAGATCCATGATCACCAATAACATGAAGAGACACGGCACATAGAATAAAATACTTAAATACGTTTTTCATTGTTTCCACCTTCTCTTCTTTCAATCAGTATCCATTCTGAGTGAATACAACACGACCTGTATTCCTGAAAACAAATCTTTCTTTCTAGTTGAAATTATAACATTCTTTGCAGAATCTTGGGTCAGATAGGAGAATGTTTTGTCGTTGCATTCTGTATGAGTTTTACCTTGGTCAGTACCTTCTTCTATGTACCCTGTCCAGTAGATAGGCGATCATGGATTTTCATGTTTCTCTATCCCTGTTGACTCTTAGCACGCTTTCTCCTGTTACTCCACTCAACAATCGTTCCGTCATCCACCTAAGGTCCTTCAAATGTGCTATCCGCTGCTTTTCCCTGTCTCTTTTTCCCCTCTATCTGGCAGGTTCTGAGTACTGTAAAATTTATGCTAGGATCCGTCATCGGATGCCATAATTTAAGCAACATAATGTATGCAAATGATATAGGTCACTACCTAGATGAGTGAAAACCTGTGGAGTAAATGTGTATGTGCAGGTGAAGTTAATGTCTTAGAAAATTCACAAGTTATAAAAGCCAGTTTTTGTCTATGATACAAATTCATTCTCCACTGATCCATTATATATATTTTTATCCAATACAAAGCTAGTGAACAAATTAAGATAGGGATTTACAATGCTTAAGAGCTGTGCGATATGAACGAATGTGGAGACTGTAGTAAGTGAACATTATGAGGGTAAGGGGATAGGTAATGATTGACACTTCATTTGAAGCAGTTAAGAGTGTAATGTTCAAAGAAACATACACGCAAATGTTTCTGCCAAAAAGTAACAATTATATGTTCAAAAGGAAAAATTACAGATTGGAAAGCCAATTAAAAATTATCATTTTGAAAGTTGTGGATCAAGTTCTTTCGCGCTTTGGTTATGTGCTAAATAAAATTACTTTTATCAGTAATTTTTTATCATCGCCGAAATATTCTTACAATCGACAAATATTTTTTGGCTCCAAATAACTTGAAAAAGTTTGATAAGCTGTAAAAGAACACAAGGCTTTAAATAGAGCGTAGTTTTTCTTAAATTTCTGCCATCACTAAAATGTAACATTTAACATATGGATGTGGAGTAAAAGAAGTAGGTTCACACACTTTTCAACCTTATTAATGCGAAAGTGAATGCAGCTGACTAACCCAGAATTCGATCTCGGTTCGTAGCCACGAATTCAGCGCTAGGAACTATTTCACAAAATTCAATCGTTAAGTTAGAGAATGGAAAAAATAGCATATTTCGCCTATCCTTTTTATGATAATATAGAGTGTTGTTTATTTACACAGACACACACACACACACACACACACATGCGCGCGCGCTAACGTACACACGCACATATGTACACTCATAATTCCCTTTTGTCACGGTCATGGAGAAGGAGATAATAACGAGGTAGCGTTCGCTCATTTCATTAGAGGGACAACAGTGAGACAATAGTGATGTAGCGTCGGTTGTTCCCATTCTTTACTACCTGTTATTAAACTTTACTACCAATCATAAAAGTTTTTGCCTCATGTTCACTCTTTAGCAGTGCTTTCTTATATTTTTATTTTTTCAAATAAATATATCATCATATATTGAGGAATCGATATATAACTTCTCAATTATAATAAAAACCTTTAGATAGATAGATAGATAGATAGATAGATAGATAGATAGATAGATAGATAGATAGATTACAAGTGAGGAAGATAGATAGATAGATAGATAGATAGATTACAAGTGAGGAAGATAGATAGATAGATAGATAGATAGATAGATAGATAGATAGATAGATAGATATCCTACCATGCTCAGGAGTTTAGATTACTATTTTGTTCTTACATTTTAATGTTAGCTACTCAGTAGTAGGTACATCAATATATATGTGGATGTCATATCGATTTAAATATCTTGCCGTCATTTTTGACGGCTCGGTCCTACTTGTAATTGTATAATGAAAAGTTTAATATTATCTAAAACTTCTAGCGTATTCTGATACAGAAAAAAAACTTTATTCCAGAAATAATTGTACATGCAAATATTTTTCATACGTTTACGTTGTCATTTTTTATATTTTCCTCAAAACTTTCATGCCAAATGTTTATTTCTTTACGTCTTTGAAAAAAAAATATATATATAGGTTTCTTGCGGATTCAGCTTCATTTTGTTTAGATTCGAAGCACAATAACACGCGAAAATAATGAGTTCAATGGATTTGATTATTGACGAAATGATGTAGCACAATTAATGAAATAACTTAAATTTTTATTGATTAATCAACAAATAATGAATCATCTAAAACGAAAATATATGTAAAACAATTTTCAAAAACCGTTAAATGTCAATATTGAAACAATCGATTTCAAATCGTGCAATTCAATGATGACATTAACAAATTGCTTTGATAGGACAATTTTTTTTTTTAATATGAACTCGATTTTAAGATTTTTTCCTTCTTTTTCCTTTTGAACACATTTAAAGCTGAATTGATTTGTCTCATTTAAACACTGTAAAACTTCCGATTTCTAGGAATATCTAAGTTGATAATAGATATTTCTTTCAATATAATTAATATTACAGGAACAATTGCATTAGTCCTTGTTGTAAAGCAAATATTTGTACGTAAGTCTTGTGACATCTTTCCAAATTTGCCAGACTAAGTGAATCTCATGACATTTTGCAGACTGAGAAAATGTAAATGAGTTCAAAGATAAATATTGAAAACTATAGCTTGAGGGATTGTTTTTAATATTACTTTTTACTAATATTAAAATATAGTTTGCCACAAAAATTACCTTTGAAAATTTTACCCTGTTTATACAATTATTCACAAACTTAGAATGTAAAGTTTATTTTAATCAAATCCCCTAACTTATATGTTGTTTAATATAACGTTTTCGTCTGCCTACTTCTCCAGGCATGCTTACCTTTTTGTTTTATTCAGTAAGCTTTAGTGGGTCTCTAACGGAAAGAAAATGGTTATAGAATGTTCTCATTTCGGTCACATTTGGTGTCGTTTCTGGAGAAATTCTGAAGTCATAATTGATATTACTTCTCTATGGTGCAAATTTATTTCTTCACTGCTCTAGTTTAAATTTTACCCAAAAAGGTTAAGAGTGTGATATAAATGAATGAAAAGGCAGTAAGAAGTGACGATTATGAGGTTATACAACGATCGGCAATTGATTTTGAGATTGACGTCTCTAGAGAATCATCTAAGCAACAGTCCGCTCCACAAAGTCGATATTCAACGTTAAAAAAAAGTTATCGTTTTGCTTACATTTAACAACAATGATATGTTTTTGTTAGAAAACTTGGATATGAAAATGAGGATGGTGTTATTAAGGAGTCGTAATGAGTGTTATTCTGTACGGCGAAAAGTGGAATGAAACGTTTGGAAAAAAATTTTCAACATCGACTTTTTTTATTCTTGCATGAAGCCTATGGAAAGCCTTTACATTACACGAACATATTAAAAGAAAATAACTATAGTAATACATTAACTAAATTTAAGTATTAATAAATACAATCATATAAAACAGGTATTAGGCTCAGAAAAAATAATAAATCTTAACAATATGTGGAAGATGTATTTTAATATTGACATGTATGGAAAACTACCTTCCCGAATTTTAAAATAAAATTTTGTTCAAACATTGCATACCACTATTCACCGTACAGAATTTCGTTCTTTACGATTCATTAACACCACCATATTTATTTTTTATTTCCATTTCAGTTTTTTTTATCTAGAATATCTACTTTTTGTACGAAATCCTGGGTGGAAGATACCCTGGACATGACAAGATGCGTCGGGATATACGACTTAGGCAATCACGTGACATCCACATATATATTCCAAGCGTAATCGTATAGACATACGCACATAAGCGCACATACGCATACCTAAGTAAACAAACAGATATTTATCTTTGATTGGTTTGTTTCCTATTTTGTAGCATATCAACAATGTGTGGAATAATTCAAACTTAAACATATTTTAGACTGTAAGAATAAAACAATTTTGTTTTAACTATTTTGGCGAAGAAATGAGAATGATCTTTCTACATATACATGTGCTTTAATTTAACCTATAGCAAGAGGGAAAAGATGGATTCATAACTTTCCAAAGGGGTTTTTGTTCATAAGAAAATTTATTACTCAAACGTTGTTTTATTTGGTACCAATATTAAATCGGACTGTGCGTTCATTTCTTAAAGAGCATATCTAATAATTTTCATCTACGGATATTTATATTCCAAAAAACATATGAATAGAATTATGCACTTTCAAATAAGATTTTTTTTAACATTCAGGTCGCTAGACCAAAATAAATATGTGCACTATTTAATAAATAAACGGATCGTCTACTCAAATATTGGTAATCACAAAAAAATAAAGTTTAAGTAATATAATCTCAAGGGTTAGTAAATAACAATCATTTCTTTAGAAACTACATAACTAAATGAACAAGATATGGCATTAATTAGAACAGGGCTGTTTCATTCTAAACCGCTATTCATCTTACAATTTGCGCGTCTGCAAAGAACAGACAGATAAGTAGGCATAGATAGATAGATAGATAGATAGATAGATAGATAGATAGATAACAAACCTGGGAACTAACCGTGACTCTGGCACTGCAGGGTACATTTTTATAATCGCTGCGCTAAAACGATTAACCAAAGAGAGGTGAATATTCCAACAAATCACATTTGTTAATAACCACTTCTTCCCTCATTTTTTATTATGTAGAATAAAAGGTTTGCAAGATTTTCATAGACAGATTGATAGACGGGGAAAAGATGCGATATATTGAAACTCATTACATTTAATGTGATTTAATGTTTGAATTTGACTTCAATACCCGTGATATATTATGTTTAACTGCTCAAATTATTTGTACCTTACATTTTCACTCCAATTGCTGTTGGTCCCTGCTCGACGTCTAAATGAAGTAGTTCATCAATCGGTGCTTAGAATGTCGCTGCTCAGACCCAATCCTTTTATAAGAGCTTCCCTTACTTACATAGCCTCTACTCCTGAGCAATTATTAACTACAGAATACAATTCGTACTTGAGTTGGCACAATATTTCTCTGAGGCTTACTAGTAGTAATACTTTTTTCATTCAGTGGAAAACGTTATGGCACGAATTTTCGAATGCAGTTCACCCAGAGAAATCTAATAAACAATATTCATGAGATAAAAAGGATTATGAAAAATAAAATTAGATTTCTAATTTCCAGTTTGCATAATCTTGCCACTTCTTAACCATTTTTTTACATTTATCTCATAGGCAAGTTCTTTTTTTCTCTCGAAGGAGGAGCGATTTTGGACCGAGTCTAAATTATACTCTGCATATATGAAAATTCTTTACTAGTATTTTTCTTTTTAAATATAAGTGAAAATCTTAAAAAAATGTTTCAAGTCTTACGAACATTAATAGATTAAAAATCATCAACAGATCATTTTACTCATAGAAATAATCGACCAAGAAGACATGATGTAAGAATTTAAGTTAGATCACTCATTCCCTCTCACACAAATATACTTATAAGCATGCATATATAATTATATATTTTATAAAATATGTTGCATATATATTGAAAGAGAGGTAAAAATCGGAGATGATGCGTGTTTATATTCGGCTGTGTTAGGTCTATTACTGTTATATTAACTACCATCACCAGTTACATATACCAGACCCTAGATAAAACAGCCAAGCTCGACCTGTTTCTCTGGATATCTACAAAGTATTTGACAGGATCTGGCACGCTGAGCTTCTGCGCAATCCAAAGGGCAATGTATCACTGGGCGCTTACTTCAGTTGATCCAAGCGTTCTTATCAAACCGCATAATAAAGGTGGAATTGAACGAACATGCTTCCAGATAATATCACACGAACGCCGGTTTCTACCAGGGCTCTATCCTAGGTTCGACGCTCTTTCGGATCTTTATCAACGATCTCTCTGATGTGATCAAATCCCAAGTAGGCTTTGACGCTGACTACAAAAATATTTATTCCCGCCTTAAAAACATGCGAGGGTGGACAAATATAAATTATCTGCTGATACTGTGGGTAACTGGGTTATGAAATGGATCGTAAATTTAATGCTTCCAAAACGAAGATACAAATCTGTTAACCACCATAAAAAATTCTCCTGCTTCTCATCAGCATGAATCAAGCAGGTCTCTTCGGAAGGAAAACACTGGGCCTCCACGGTCTCACTCTTTTACCTGACCTCAAGTTGAATGATTATATAGAATCATAGATAAATCTTCTGCTAAGAAACTTGGGTAACTGTGTCGAACAAAGAAATTTTTCTCGCCTGAATCCATTGTACACATAGACATATCGACCAGCCGCCAATAGTTGTCCTATGTGGTCGGCTGCCCCTGTTATCCATCTCGGGATTCTCGTCAGCGGAGTTTTATGTCAACACAAAATAAAATCGTCGGTGATGGTGGATGTTATTTTGTTACCGTCTTAATAACCTCTCTGAAGTTGGCTCAACTTAACCGAAATCTTAGAACGAAATTAATCAAAAATTATCCAAATGTTGCAGAATTTTTGTCTTTATTTGCAACTGATATTAAAGCCAAAATAGGACGTTTAGAACGGCTCATGATTAAGCATAATATACATTCATTGTCTCTTATATTTAGCAGTATATGTTTAGTATATATATATATATATATATATATATATATATATATATATATATAAATTTCCACCTATCAAGCGCAGGGGTTTGAATTATTTCGTTTTATTTTTTTTTACTCTTAATGTAAGTTATTCAATTGTAGATATATAAATATTCATGTTGCCATCATTTTAAACGCCTTATCGATTTAAATATTCTACTGTCATTTCTGATGGCACAGGTCTACTCATTTATAAATATTAGTTGATAAATTATTTCAATTAGTTTACTAAAAGTAATGAAAAATTAAATTTACCTAATAATTTAAGAGCTGAAATATGGCCAATTTCTCAATAAGTGAACAGAAAAATAGACGCAAATAGATGAATGTTTTTCTAAAGCAGGTTACTTAGAAATTCATGGATAGGGTGTGTAAGCAACAAGGGAATGATAACAAAAATAGCCATGTACTGAAAATGAAAAAAAAAATCGTTGAAATTTATTGTAAACGTAATTAGGAGGCATGTTTTGGAGGAGTTAAGTCTCACAGGGCATATCGAAGATAAGAGAAAAAGATGATGGTCGCAGCACTCCTACCTGATGAGTTTATATGACTAGATAAGGGAACGAGGAGCCGAAGGCGTGTCTAAAGAAGAATCGCTGCTAAGTAAACAAAGAAAACAGTACGTTTTAGAGAGCCATCATGGCAAATAGCGCGTAGAAAAAATATGAATATATATCGGTGATGTGGGAGACATTGTCCGAAGTAAAACAGAACAAAATTATCTACTCTCTAAAAATATAGAATATCTCCAACTTAAGTAATGCTATTATTGAAAAATAATCATCTTCCAAATAAAATTAGCGTCTAGCTTATTAACCGATCTCTATAAAAGTGGATGTTTCTGACTTTTCTGATTCACCTCAAGCTTAAGCTTGTCTTTGACAGCGTTTCACAAAACCATGAAAAGGAATAACTGTCATATTAGATTTGAAGTCAAAATCGAAAGTTAATGTCAAGCTGAAATAATCATATTTCAGGTGGAGCACTAATTAGCACAAAGAATAAAAGATAAAAAATACTGGTTTAAAGACGAAGACGAAAGAAATAAAAATTTATTTCAGGTAATTGGGATCAGCACGTCAACGTCACAGGATTTGCATTGGCTTGAAGATGTAGTTTTATTTGCGACTTTAATTAAGTGTCATTTGCAAAAGAGAGTACAAGGCCAAAAGACGCCGAGATTGTGGAATTAACTATAGAAAATATGCGAATGTTTTATTTGGAACAAATTGCTTGCTGTCTTCAGAAGCAAAGACGCCCTACAGTTCAGATATTGATAAACATGAACACTAAAGTAGATGTACAAAAAATATATTCGATTTGGTGCTCCATTCCTTTGTCGCAATCTTTCCATTTTTTACCATTTTCTATTTATTACTATGTATATTTTTCTCATAATTAATCTCCCTCGTTACCCCTCATTTGTATTTTGTATTAGTTTCTCTTACTCTCTCTATGTATATTTATGTTCTATATTATAATAAAGACCGTTATATATCTATAACTATTTATCTGTCTATCTCTCTCTCTCTCTCTCTCTCTCTATATATATATATATATATATATATATATATATATCCGCGTCTGTCACTTTCGTGGGAAGAGAGACAATAGCGGGGTAGGAAACGTCGGCTCAGTTCCATCTCTTTACAGCTAGTTACTATGCTTTACTACCTGTTATGAAAGTTAATACCACGTGTTCGCTCTTTTACATTGGCTTATTATTTTGTCTTAATGTAGCAATATATATATATATATATATATATATATATATATTGCTACATTAAGACAAAATATATATATATATATATATATAACCTATCTATTATAATAAAGACCAGTGCATATACATATATATATAAATATATATATATATATATTATTCATCCGCATACAAGCCTGTTTCGCTGTATCATATTTGATCAGTGTGGCCAGACACATCCACTTGCTTCTGGCCGGGATCGAAACTCGACCGATTTGGTGTCAGTCGTAGACGCTACTCCCCTAAACCATCAACGCATGGAACCAGAGAAGGGAAATTTTAACATGTTGTATATAAGCCTTGGCACAGTCCAGTACTGAGTGCCAAGGCCCAATGCAAAAGCCAAGAAATTAGGATTATAATGGGAGACTTGAATGCCAAAGTAGGTAAAGATAAGGAAGGAAACGCGACCGGCCACTTTGGACTAGGGGACTGCAACGAACGAGGAGAAAAATGGGTCCAATGGTGCTCAGCCAATGACCAGGTAATTACTAAAACTTGGTTTCAAGAGCACCCACGATGACTATGGACATGGAGAAGCCCAGAAGGAGACACGAATACCCAAGTAGACTACATAACTATAAACAAGAGATTCAGGAACGCAGTGGTCTAATGCAAAACATATCCAGGTGCCGACTGCGGAAGCGACTACGTCCCAGTCATTTGCAAACTAAGGGTGAAACTCCGAAGATTAAAGAAACCCAGCACATCACCAAGGCTGCAATACGACACCCTCGTGCATGAACTCACTCTGCAGAAAGACTACAATGACAGCGTGAGAAAGAAATATGGAGAACAAATTGGAAAAGGGCACTCAAAATGACATTCACTAACGGAAGCGATGGTGACCTCAGCGAACAACATAGCCCCAAAGGAAATCAGACGCAGAAGAAAAAAAAAGGTGGATGACCGAAGAAATTCTCCACATGATGCAAAGGAGACAAAGAATAATGACAAGACATGGAGCAGAGTACAAGAAAATTCACAGGGAGATAAGGAACAAATGCAGACAAGCTAAAGAGGAATGGCTTAACAACAAATGCGCAGAAGTAGAGAGAATAAGCAAGACCAATAAAGCAGAGATGCATAAAAAGATAAAAGAACTGACAGGACAAAAAACCTGCTCTTCAACAGGATGCATAAAATCAAAGGATGGAACAATCGTATTGGAGAAAGGAAATACTCCAGCGATGGGAAGAGTTTATAAAGGATCTTTTTTGCGACAGGAGAGAACAACCGAGAATACACAAGGAGATGGATGGACCGAAAATACTAAAATCCGAAGTGGAAGCTGCAATGGCGAAAATGAACAGAAACAAAGCACCTGGTCCAGATGGTATAGTGATAGAGCTGCTGATAGCCTTAGAAGAATATGGCATAGAAAAAATTACCGACATAATAAACGAAATTTATAGCAGTGGAATAATACCAGACGACCTATGCAAGTCGATATTTATAGCACTGCCGAAGAAACCAGGTGCAAACGAGTGTGAACTACACAGCACTATCAGCTTAAGTCACATCACAAAACTGATCGTCAGAATCCTGATGAATAGAGCGAGAAGCAAAATCAGGCCAGAGATAGGGCAGGAACAGTGCGGGTTTGTTAAAGACACTGGAACAAGGAACGCCATATTCATGATTAGGATGCTCTCCGAAAGGGCAATACAAATGAAGAAAGACTTATACCTATGTTTCATTGACTATGCGAAGGTATTCGACAAGATAGGACACAAAGAATTGATGGAGATGCTCGGCAGCCTAGTCATTAGAGTAATTAAGAAACTCTACTGGCAGCAAACGGCCTGCATACGGACAGGTAACGATCTCCGTAGATTTACAAAGATAGAAAGAGGCGTAAGACAAGGATGTGTCTTTTTGTCAAGTTAGCATTTACTTTTGTCCTTACAAATATATTCTTTATTAGCAATATTATGTTGCGCGTTATTTTTTAAATTTCTGGAATTATGTTTTTATGTAATTGTCTATATAAATAGTACAGCTTTTGATTAATTTAACTATATTTTTAAAATATTTTGTATAACTCTGAGTTTTTAGAGAATTGTTAATTGATTAATTAAAAAAATATTTACCCTATTTTGGATTTTATTTCTATATTATACGGTGGGTTAAACTAAATAATGTTTCGATTACTAGTATCATTTTTCATTTGTTTTGTATTTTTTTAATGTGGTTTTTATTCTAACTTATTTTTATCACCACTTTTATTTTAGGCCTTTTCTTCATTTTGTTTTCTTTTTATCGAACAGTATCATCTGTATCCATATTGTTTGCTGTGATATATTTCGAATCACATCTGTACAACTCCAAACCTTTTCTTTGTCTCACGAGAGTGTCCAACATACACCGTCATATAAGAGATTATATATTACATCGTTATTCAGCCCGTATTCTTTTTTTGCAAAAGAGATTTTGCCTCTCTTTCTAGTTTTTTAACTAGTTTAACAATTAAAAGTTGTTATTCATTTTCATAAAATTTATTTGCGTGATAACATTTTGAACTTATTAAATAACTTTTGTTTCAACGCGTAGACAACATTTGTTTTATGTTTAATGTATAACTTTTGTAATATGGCTGCAGATCAATTATATAATATTTTACATTGTTTCACCGATTTTTGAGTAGAAAAAATTGCTAACTCTTTTGATTATAATACAGTTTATTTTTTCTTTTCGCTATATTTTCTTGGTATATCTTTTCTGAAACATTTGCGTGAGAGATTTGGAACTTACAAAATTCTTCTTAAGTACATGTGTTATAAATGTCGTTTTCGATATTCTTAAAAAATGAAACGTGGATTTATTCTCCTTCTTAATTGAATGGAAATTGTCTGTGGGAGATAGAAACAATGCTTCAAACGTAAGGGTTTTTTCTGTATCAAATAGGGTTCTACGAGTTAGAGTAGCTAGCTCCATGCCTAACATGTTTTGAATTTAGAGATGTCATCATTTCTGGGAAAGGTTGCTAACAAAGGCGCGAGAGAGAGAGAGAGAGAGAGAGAGAGAGAGAGAGAGAGAGAGAGAGAGAGAGAGAGAGAGACACGCATTCACACTTTTCCCAAGGTTATTTGAGGATAAGTGAACGCGACGAACTCAGCCGGAAATTAAACTCTAAATGTCATATTCATTTTCCACATCGGTAATTTTTCTCCTTAGGACACAGTACATGCACATGCTGTCATTTAAACACTTCTATATTTCGATGATTTGCAGTCTTTATTGTAACAATATTGTTAGCAAAAATGTAGGTCTTTATACGGCTGTTTAGTTGTGTCAAGCTCTTGTCGATTCGTAAAAATGAAATATTTTCGTAGCTATGTATTATAATTATCCTTTTTATTGTGATTCTACAATGCATAACATATGGAGCACAACGTGAGGGTTGAACTCACAACTCAGTCCTAATTCACTTAGCAAGACAAGCTTGCTAAATATTACACCACGTCGAGGTTCCTAAGTGATTTACTAAGTGTAGTTTCCATGCGGCAAAAACCCGAAAGTATGGGGCACAACATGAGCATCTAACTCACTATTCAATCGTAATTTTTCTAAAGTAATGGTTACTAACCGTTACACCACGCTGATGGGCTCTCGTCTGTATTTTTCATGTGCAAACATTTGAATAATTTCTGTAAGAAAGTTTAAACAGCATTTGAGAATAGGTCTTTTACATGTAAAGCGTAATGCAGATAATCCTGTATAAGCATTGTCTATAGTTATTTTAAGTTTGTTGGCAACAAATGTTCCATTGCTTTTTCGTAATTGCTGATACACCTATTTATACCCCTGTCTATCAATCATTTTAATTTTGGTAATACATTCGAATCTAATTACCAAAACCAGTCTGTTCATTTCTCCCATCTTAGCTAGGAGTTAATACCGGAAAACAGCTCTCTTTATTTTTATATTGGCAACCAGTGTAATATTACAATTCCGAATCAAAAGCTGTTTAGATGCAAATATAATTCAACTACTTTGTAAAAAAGAAAAAGAATATTTCTCGATACGCAAAGGCTAGCAGCGAAATCTGGCGTAGTAGTTCTATAGCCATACGCACCTCTGTACATAGAGAGCATAAAGGCGTGAATACTTTGTATAATATGTAGATTTATTTTTATTAGTAGTATTATTATTACTAGTCTTTTGTCTAATATATTCAGTTTCCATGATGGTATTTGTGTCGGTACAGGTGATTCGAGTCCAAAAACAACAAACAGGACATGATGACACGTAGAATCAAATCAAAATCTTTAAGTTTCACCAAAAGAATTCTGGCTTATGAAAAGTGGATGATTCGCTAAACAGAAGATATTTAACTAGTCAGTGTATAGAAAACAAAAAACGGACATACACCTATATGAATGTCCTGACCTGCTCAACGACTACTTATCTATATCTACACAGTAATTTCAGCCGTCTGAATGAGAAACGGATCTCGATATGTAAAGTCACAAATTCATTCGCATAAAGAGTCAATAATCGACTCAAAACATGTGTAGTGACAAAATATGTATTATGGACACTTAATGTATTTTCCATAAAGCAAGTAATAATAATAATAATAATAATAATAATAATAATAATAATAAACATAGGGTAAAAACATGAAAAATACAAATAGAAATAAAAAGTCCAGTATGGCTCTTCCAGTGGATAAACAGGGAGCCCGTCCTTCAGGAGGGAACCTACCTGGGGTCGAAAAATCTGCCATAGGAACAAACTCCTACACAAAGAATGAATCTTCAGGTCCCCACAACCAAGATAATCCTAACGATGGTCCTGAAAATTCACCAGCTAGATCTACAACCGTATATTTAAAGAAAGAAAAAATAAAATGGTCTCGTGAGGAGTACAAAGTCGTTGTGACTGCATTTCATGAAGCGTTACTCAATCCTCAAAAAAAAGTGACTCGCCAAACATATGACATTTGGCGTGAAAAAGTTGGTCAAGCAAATAGAAAGTATATTGACGAAAATAAATTGGCCAATGTTCGTAGGTACATTATTCGTAATAACCGACTAACAGAGGCTGAAATTCATGAAATTAAAAGAATTGTACCAAGAAGAGTCGAATCAACAAAATATGAAAAGGAACCGCAATCAGAAATAAAAAGTAATAACATCAAACAAGTCACAGGTCATAATGTAGAAACCATAAAACACGCAAATCACTGCGAAGATAATGATGTAAGTTTAAAAGTGCTGGAAAGATGTGATCTGAATCTGAGTCAGTTAAAAGACAAAAATAAAACGAGTTCAGAACACATCGAAGATAATTATTTGACGGAAAATAAGAACAATATACAGGAAGCCAAGATAGAAATAAAAAACCATCTAAGTCAAATACAAAATATTACAATGGAGGAACGTGAACAGCTCCCAAAATTCCAACCAACAAAACAAAACCTCCGAACTATTAAACTCTACAATGCAGCACTGAAATCAATACTGGATGAAGACCCTCATACAAATCTTAATGAAATAATATATGCATCAGCAACAGCAGCAACAAAAAAAAAAATATCAAAATAAAAACAAGGCAGTCTCGTAGACGTGAAGTTCCACCTTGGAAAAGAAAAATAGAAAAAGAAATAGAACAACTTAGAAGTGAATTATCAATATTGGATGAACTGAGTAGAGGAATAAATGTAAGAACTAGGAAAAGCAGAAGAGCCGTAAAAAAATATAACATCAAGAATGAAAATGACGTCTTACCAAACAAAGAAAAAATAAAGCAAAAAATCCAACTGAAGGTTCAAAGAATAAGACCCTATGAAAAAAGAGCAAGATTTTACAGAGAAAACAAGATTTTTCAGACTGATACAAAGAGATTTTACAGGGAAATAGGTAAAAAAAGAATTGAAGTGACAGTACCCCCCAGTATGGAAGAAGTCACACAGTTCTGGGAAAAGATATGGGCTTGCCCTAAAGAACTTAGCAAGGAAGTACATTGGATTACGCAAGAGACAGAACGAATGAAAAATAAACCCGAACAGACATGGTCTGGAATTACAGAAGATGAGGTTAAATATGCACTAAAAAAAACACACAATTGGAAATTCCCAGGCATAGATAAAATTCCTAACTTTTGGCTATATTATTTAAGCGCATCACATAAAAAACTAGCCAAAGAACTTCAAGAAATGGTTGACAACCCCACTAAAATTCCTGCATGGATGACCAAAGGAATTACATTTCTTCTTCCCAAGAATGATGAAACAAACAACCCGAAAAACTACAGACCAATTACATGTCTTCCGACAACATATAAACTACTAACATCTATTTTAACAAAACAAACATATTTATTCTTAGAAAGAAATGACATAATACCGCTTGTACAAAAAGGGTGCAAACGTGGCTGTTATGGCTGTAAAGACCAATTGCTAATTAACAAAATGATCCTGGAAAACTGCTACAATACAAAGAAAAATCTTAGTACTGCCTGGATAGACTACCGAAAGGCATTCGATAGTGTGCCACATAAATGGATTTTAAAGACTTTAAATATATACAAGATATCGCCCGTCATCATCAATTTCATCAAACAGTGCATGTCTATATGGAAAACAACCCTTTACCTCAATCATATAATGGAACCTATAAGTCTGATGAAATAAACATCAAAAGAGGTATATTTCAAGGTGATTCTTTATCTCCCTTACTATTCTGCATATCATTAATAGCACTAACCAGTCAACTTAATAAGACAG
The DNA here is from genome assembly GCA_037127315.1 of Ascarosepion bandense. Classification (NCBI taxonomy): domain Eukaryota; kingdom Metazoa; phylum Mollusca; class Cephalopoda; order Sepiida; family Sepiidae; genus Ascarosepion; species Ascarosepion bandense. The sequence goes on along the minus strand of JBBBDQ010001823.1, from coordinate 3,190,007 downwards.
AATGTGGTTATAAAATAGGCCAAAAGAAAATAAGCCATCTATTTTACATGGATGACTTAAAGTTATATGCTAAGAATGATAATGAGCTGGAAGGTCTTCTGCAAACTGGAAAATGCTTCAGCGAAGACATTGGAATGAAATTTAATTTGAATAAATGTGCTAAAGCTACAGTTTTACGTGGATCAATACAAGAAACATCCTCAATTAGCCTAGACCCTGCTGTAACAATAAAAGAATTGAAACCAGAAGAAGCTTATAAATACCTAGGTGTAAATGAGAGCGAAAACATTCACCATACAAAAATGAAAGAAATAGTGCGTAAAGAGTACTATAGAAGGCTACGAATGATATTAAAAACTGAATTAAATTCACAGAATAGAGTTATGGCCATTAATAGCCTTGCAATCCCAGTTGTCCAATATAGCTTCAACATCTTAAACTGGACTCTAAACGACATCAGGCGAATGGATGCTAAAACAAGAAAGCTTCTTTCTAAGCATAGGATGCATCACCCAAAGGCTGATGTAGACCGTCTATACATACCCCGTAAAGAAGGTGGAAGGGGTCTTATTCAGCTGGAATTGTCATACAAGACAACTATTGGCTTACTAACATACATAGAAACAACAAAGGATTGGATGATACAATTAGTAAAGCAACATGAAGAAAGAAAGAAAAAATATTCAATAATAAAAGAAGGCAGTAAAGACAAACAAGAATTACAGTTAGTAGATTCTGTAGAAAAGCAAAACAGTAGCCAAGAACTAACTATTGCAGCAAAAAATATGAAAATGAAAGCCAAAGATAAAGCTCTTGAAAAGATGAAACAGCGCTGGCAAGACAAACCTCTGCATGGCCAATATCCAGTACGTGCCAATAAATCCAATGTTGACAAAGTTAATACTCATCGATGGTTACGTGCATCTGGATTAAAGTCTGAAACTGAAGGATTTATACTTGCAGCACAAGACCAAAGTCTTTTCACGAGAAACTTTCAGGCAAATATTATGCATAATAATATGGATCCAAAATGCAGGTTTTGTGATAAACACCAAGAAACAATAGACCACCTAATCTCAGGCTGTTCTGTGCTTGCCCCAAACGAATATAAAATCGCCACGATAGAGTTGGGCAATATTTACATTGGGCAATGTGCAAACATTATGGAAAAGCTGTAAACAAACACTGGTATGAACATCATCCAGCACCGGTTACAGAAATAGAAGATGTAACCATTCTATGGGATTACACCATCTACACAGACAGAAAAACTGAAGCAAACAGGCCAGACATTATTGTTAAAAACCAGAAGGAGAAAACTTGTCTATTAATTGATATGGCTTGTCCAGCGGATTGTAATATAGCAACCAAGGAATTTGAAAAACTGTCAAAATATAAAGACCTGGAAATTGAAATAGAAAAAATGTGGAAATTGAAAACAAGAGTTGTACCAGTGATAGTAGGTGCACTTGGAATGATAAAAAATGGAACAAAACAACACATTGAAAGAATCCCTGGAAACCCCAGCTTAAGAGATATACAAAAAATTGTCTTATTAAGTACAGCCCACACACTAAGGAAAACGTTATCTATGTAATGCTGGGGATGATAGGGAAGATAGAAAAACATGAAATGGAGTCATAACAACACGCCACTACCTGCCTTAGGTCTCCCCGCAGACTTGGTTGGTAGTGAGACCAAAGCAGAAATCGAAATATGATGAAAAATGACATAATAATAATAATAAATCAAGCCTTTAAAACGTCTGGCCTTGAAGAACCCATTCTATAGGTTGTCGATAACGACCCAGTTCTCAGTAAACATCAAGTGGCCCTAGCATGTTGTATATCTCGTAGTACCGCATGGAGAGCACAAGAGAAGCTCATATATACGTATCATTTGCAACTTGTGCAGATTCTTTCGCTTTATGATTAATCACCAGGAGAAATCATCTGCCGATGGTTTATTGGATAATCTGCCGATCCGTTCATTGTCTCTTCAGTTTTGTTTACTAATGAGGCAACATTTTAAAGAAATGAGATGACGAACTTGCACAACCAAATTTTGTGGGCTGATCAGAAACTCTAAACTACAATACAAGCTAGACACCAACATCAATTTACGATTAATGTGAGGATTGAAAATGTAGGTGACTGTCTGGTAGGTTCATATGTTCTCTCAGAACGTCTTATTGGAGCTGTCTACAGGGAATTCATTTTGAACAGACTCCCAGAACATCTAGAGTATGTACTTCTGATAGGCCGAAGACGGATGTAATTGCTGCATGACATGGCTCCAGCATATTTTATTCACATTGTTCCCGATGCTTTGGCAAATATCTAGCTGAGAGATGAACAGGTAGTGAAAGACTTGTTGCATGGCCTGCATGTTCCCCAGATGTAAATCCTTTGGATTATTATGCATAGGGCCACCTACACAAGTAGCTCATGCAGCAGAATTTAATAATGCAGAGACGTTTCATCACCGTGTCATTGTGCAAGGGATGCTACAATACCATTCGAATGTACCTGAAAGGGATACATACTGAGGGCATTTGTTTTATAAGGATAGTTTGCCTCGTTTTTTCTGTCAGGAACACATCCACTAAATTTGTAAAAATATTTTTGATACACCCTATATATATATATATATATATATATATATATATATATATATATATATTAATTGTGTCACCCCAAGCAAGGCATTCCACTGCCAATATAGCGCAGGGGGTTACATAGAGCGATCGGGTATGGGAAATGACAGAAGGAGGGTGGTAGACGACTTAGGATTTACATAGGGAGAGAGTTGGAGAGAGTGAGTGTGAGTTAGTGTGTTAGGAGGTGTCTATTGACCTGACATTTAAACTCCTGGAGGTTGTAGCCGTCTGGGAAGCAAGCATGCGGTAGGGAATTCTACAGGTGGGAAGTGCAAGGAAAGAAGCTGTTGGAATAGAAATTGCGGTTACATTTCATCGGTTTCACTGTAAAAGGGTGGGGCCTAGTTGCCAATCTAGTATCTCGTGCAAATTCACATCTATGGGACACCAGTGATTTAAGTTTGTCAGAGCAGAAGCCATGAAAGTATTTATAGAAGAGGCACAGGGAAGCAACGTCACACCGGTGAGAGAGATACTGCAGGCGGTCAGCCAAGTCGGCATCAATCACATTGCAGATTCTTCGCTATATTTTGTCAAGAACCCCGAGGAGAATAGAAGGTGCACCCGACCAGATGTGGCAGCAGTACTCAATACACGGGCGGATGGTGGATTTATATAATTGCAGGATAGATTCAGGCGGAAAGAATTTCCGGGCCCTGCACTGAGAGCCGACTTTCATAGCTGCGGATTTAGCAATGGATTCGACGTAGTCATTCCACTTGAGGTCCGCTGAGAGTGTCAGGCCAAGCAGGCGTAGTGATTTACTCTCTTGGAGGCAAGCCTGTTCCATGCTAATGGGAGGGAGGTGCGGTTGTCTGTGGTGGTTAATTGACAGCAGCTTCGTTCAGGAAGAATTGAATTTTACGAGCCATTTCTTACCCCAATCCACCACGGATTGGAGGTCTTTCTCGTCACCAACACCAGACATTTGATCGAGGCGAGAGTAAACTGTGGTATCATCGGCGTACATGCCTACTTGTGATCTTATGGCATCGGGGAGATCATTGATATAGATTAGAAAGAGCGTAGGACCTATGATAGAGCCTTGGGTGACACCCGCGTTTGTAGGATGGTTCTTGGAAGCATGTCCGTTTGTATTAAACGGACATGCTTCCAAGAAGCATCCTTCAGTGTGCGGTTAGAGAGGAATGACCGGATTAAGTCCAACAAAAGTCCAGTTATGCCATAGCTTCGCAGTTTCCGGAGAAGGCCTGCATGCCATACTCTGTCGAATGTTTTAGAGATATCCATGGCGACTTTTCGGGTTTTACCATTCTTTTCGAGAGCCTGGTATATATAATCGGTGATGGTCGTTAGCATATCAGCAGTAGACCTGGTGAAGCGGAAGCCATATATATACTTTGCACAGTAAACAAATTCTATCTGTGAAACTACTACTGACATTCTGCAGTAATCTTTTCATTTTAACAATTCTATTCTATTTGAAGACGTTCCATGCAATATTATCTTCACCTAATCTTTCCTAGAAGCTGGAAAGTAATATTTAAATGTGATGGCATGTTTATGCTGAGCCATTAGTCACTAACGACGCTTACATAGAAAAAGTAGATACTGACAATACAGCTGCAGGAAAAGGCCTCAAATTTACAGAAGAGTTTGATTCTATGTCACTGACGCAGGTCTGCTTCTCTTATGTTTCTTCTGAAAGAAAGCGACTTGAATGATCCTATTATGTCGACTATCCATCGGCAGATTATCATGCCGACTGAAATCGGAATGCACTATCGTCGGATAATATCTGTGTGAGATAAGCCTCCTAAAAAGAGCAATATTGATTATGAGGCCCGATTAAAATGTATGGAGACTGATATTGGAAAGAAAACAGCACATATCTATTCTTCGAAATAACCCATTTTGAAACCACACACTTGATACAGAGACGTTTCTATCAATAGAAATCTTTTATTCGAATAGTGAGTTGTCGTCTCTTCGCATTTCATAGATTGCTTCAACCTCTTAATATCAGATTCCTGCAAAGGTAATAATGTAGCAAGGGGCGGATTGTGTGAAACATTGTAGTTGACAGACCTGGGGAATGTAGCATTTGACTGAAAAGATGCTGCAAAAGCCTTGCTCGTTGACGGACTCTTTCTAGTCTCTGGAGACGACCACACTGCACATATCTTACCTACAACCACTGTTATAATCACAGAAAGGAAGCAAGCAAGAACACTATATCTTAGTGTGTACACGCGACTGCGTTCAAAATGAATGTTCCAAGCGGTTTCGCTCTGCAGATTTTAGCTTCGTTAGTACAGCTGGAATCACGTTTCTTTTTTTATCAGACTTTGTATTTAAATGAAAAAATCTAATCAAATCCCACTGATAGAGGAAAAGAAACGTTGTTCTAAACGACAAGAGCAAGAAGATTATTTGGAAATAATTAAAGAAAATATCATTAGAAAATGCATTATTTAATAAAAAAAAACTATTATACTATATAGAGATGTGTTTTTTTTCTATTTTTAAGTTTGAAAGATAAAAAATCGTTTCTTCGGGCAAAATATAAAGCATTTGCCCTTTCTGGATAGGTATGTCTTGTAAATAACGAAGGTTACCGTTTTGATATTCAACAGAAAGTTAATCCGGACAAAAATTCGCGCACTCAAATTTTTCAGGTTCGTTGCAACATGGCAGAGGGAGAATAACGACGAAAATATGAACTTAGCTATTTTAGAGGATTATGTCAGGAATTCGTCAAAATCGAAATGTGAAAGCGACACAAGAAAATATCAGTGAGTGCTTTATTTCCGAATGAAAATAAAAGAAAACGTCATAGCCATATGAGGAGATGAGTATAATATTTAACATTCAATGGCAACTGATATCCGCCGGTTGAGAAAGGACTATGCTAAAATCTGAAATCAAACAAAAGCAAAAAGTTTTTGAACGAAATAAATACCCAATACTAGAAATAATCTAGTAAATTCCCAATACTGGAAATTAAGATAAACGGGAAAGAGAAACAGAAAATCATTTGTGTTGGTACGTAATTTGGGAGATAGAATGAATTATTACTTTAGATTGAAAAAAAAAAATAAGTGCGAGGCAATTTTTTAGAAATTTTTCGGTACATTGGCATCATAGCGAACAACTGTGTTTTCTATTAAAAAGGCTGATAAACTTTTTATCTCATGATTTTTAGAAACCCTTTTTTACGTCCCCATGCAAATTTGTGATATTATGTTATATGTAGGATTGTTAAATGATGAAAGAACTATTGTAGTGAATTAATAAATAGCAATGAATTAGTGGATTATGTTATATGTAGGATTGTTAAATGATGAAAGAACTATTGTAGTGAATTAATAAATAGCAATGAATTAGTGGATCCGGAATATGATTAGCTAGGTAAATGATAGACGGTTTCGATCATCCTCAACCCACTCCATTTTTAAAGCATTTGCCAAATTTACTGTAATTCTGTAAAATAATTTATTAGTTGATATTATCCACCAGGTGTGGGGGTGGGGCTACGCGTCGTCATTACTAGGTCTGCTTATTTCCACTGTCCTGTAGTAAAGTTATTACATTGAATCAACTGGAAAGTTTGCTACTAATAATTTATTAGTTGATATTATCCACCAGGGGTGGGGGTGGGGCTACGCGTCGTCATTACTAGGTCTGCTTATTTCCACTGTCCTGTAGTAAAGTTATTACATTGAATCAACTGGAAAGTTTGCTACTAAGAAAACTGGTTTAGTGTTGTACCACATCAATCTAGATTCCGTCTTTTACATTTACAAATCTGCCATTTGTCCTCGCAGGGAAGTCCTATAGCATAACTAGAGACTCTTGACAACATTCAAAGAAGGGATAATAAGGTTTTCTTTCCTGGCCTATCTTATTCCCACCGTTTTGGCGTGGAATTTCTCTTTCTCTCTTTCTTTTTTTAAAGAGATTCGAACAGGAGGAGAGCAAAGGGAAAGGCGAACCAGTCACAGACGGTGTTAGAGAAAGAGCAAGAGACGGATGGGAATACAAGTGTGATGAAAGTTGCGCAAATAGAGTGAGAAAGGAAAAGAACAAGATACAGGGGGGTTGTAGAAAGGACGAGGGAAGGACTAGAGTTAAGTGGATAAAATTTGGGAATTGAAATTGCTTTTAAATTTTTGGAGGGTTTATTTGCCAGGAAAGTTCCACAGGTGAGATTTACGAGAAAGATTACCCTATTAACTTACTAAGGGTACCTTAGATGTCGCACAAGGCTAAAAGTATCGAACACTCAGTGACAATGAAACTCAGTACTCAGTCGTACTTAATCTAGCAGGACATACTAACTATTACATCACGTCGAAGTGTCCCTGTCTTTTCTATAAGTATTTTCGTGGCAATTATTTTGAGCCTTAAGCTTTCCTATCTTGAACGTATGCATGTAAGATTAAGAAATATATCCCATAGCTTTACGGTTGCTATTGGTAAATGTGTTCTATTCTAACAGTTTCTTTTTTCTCAATTGTAGAACTAACTTCCGGTTTTATGCCCTACACTCACGATCGTCAAATATTTAAATGCATCATCACTCGTTGTCATTCGCAATTCTCTCTTCTTTTATTTTCCTTCTTCTGAAATGACGTTTTCTCATTTTCTTCCCCTGTCAGTTACACCTTTCGTTTTAGTGAAATTATCGCTTGACTTGGGTGAATTTATAAAAACATAAAACAAATTCAAATGTTTAGAAGCAGGAGTCAAGTTTGCTCAATAATATTTATATGTTAGTCATGATCAGGCACGATGTATTTGTTCTTTTTTCTTGCTGCCTGCTAATAATTACACATCAACGTGTTATAATGGTTAGTAAGCTTGTGTCTCTAGTAAACTTTTGACTGATTAATGAGTTCGCTATTCACTGGGTGCCACATATTCTCAACTGTGTGCCACATGTAATCTACGTTTAAAAGATCACCATACTGAGTCAGGTTTCAAATAGAGACGGTAATATTTGAAACGCTCGCCAAAATGATATCCGTTTGTGTTGGAAGGAAATCAGCTCAAAAGATGTTTTCAGAAATGACAAGATTAATATTTCGATTAAAGAGAAACATTCATATTTAACACTGAGTACGAATTAAGAATTTTAATTTTTGCTAAGGATGTTCGTTGTGTTGCAGTAGATATCGACTCAGAACGAGAAATTTGGGAATTCAGTTCGAATTACACTTATGAAAGGTAATAATCCGTCTCTTCCCTCTAGTTATGGGATAAAAATAACAGGGCAGATTATGTTATTTAGCCTTGGCTGACAACCAGTCAACCGCAGAAAGTAAATGCAACATACTGCGGGATTATCTTCTGCCCAGTTTATCATGTCTTTCGAAACATGATCACCCAAGCATGTATCATGTATGGCACTTAATTACCTGAATGCAGGACCGGCGCCGGTACGCAATGGTTTACAGTAAAGAAAAACAAAAACAAATTACATGGGGTGTTGAAGAAAGGACTAGGGTATGGTCTGGAGTAAAGGAGATAGAAGTTAGCAACTGATTTTGCATTTAAACTTCTGAAGATTGTAGCTATCACTGAAGCAAGTAAATCAAAGATAGTAATTCGAACCAAAAGTGCGAGAAAAGAGACTTGTTGAGTAAAAGAGATTGCAACATTAAGACTATTTCTTCCATTACCAAGAAAGGAGCATACGAAGTTATACATATCGTAAATCACAATGTAAATATTTTATATGGCATGGACCTATAGAAGAAATTATGTACACAATTAGTATTTCTTCAACAGGAAAGGTCCTGGATATATGTTGTATATAGAACATCGTTTTAAGATTGGGTATGTCAGTTAAATGTGTTTTGTTAGTAATTGATGAAAAGAGAATACATATTAATAAGAAAGGTCTTTACTGTTTTACATATAGTGAGACGGTGGTGAATAATGCCTAAAATTATGGGTTTATCTGCGTCGTTCTACGGTGGTTTGTAAGAAGTCAGCAGCTATATTTCTTTATTAATGACACGGATTTAATACCAGAAAGAAATGTTTAATGACTTATTTTATAAACATATAATCTATTTCCTGATTTCCATGTTATATATTACTGCAGTGTTTCTTTCCATTTTATAGGAGAAAATACAATTTAATTTTAAATTCTCAAAGATGATTTAGTTAAAAGACGAATACAAATTAGAATTTATCAGATTCCAAAATTAAAATATGTGACAATAGTTTTCCTTTGATTTGCAGTATGATGTTCAATTATGACCTTGAATAAGTTACCGCTGATTTTTCACTAAAAGTAATGTTTTATTTGCAAAAATTAGTAAGAAACATATCACTGAAATTATTGTCAATCGCTAGCCAATATTTTTCCTTATCTTTTTGGTAGCTTTTTAATTCCACAGTGGAAAAAAAAGTCACATCTTTTTGAAGATAACCGCAAGTCGACTCAATTTTTGGCATCTTTATATAAATGAAAGTGTTGCATAATTAGGCCATGTGACATCGCTCGGAACAAGTTATACTTGGATGAGGCAATATTTTGGAAATATAGCAGGAGGGGTCAGACTTCCAATTTAAATGTTTCAAAGTATTTGCACGTAATATAATGAATACTTCTGGAATTAGTAGTCTGCTCAACAATGTTCAATTCCATGTCCTTATTTTACACTGATTATTTAGTAATATTTATGGTTAGAATGAAGACGTACTGAGTGATTTTTTTTTCTTTTGTGAAAATGAATAATCTTTCCGTGCTATCTACTTGAAAAACAAATTAAATAACTGGCTATCATATAATAAATATTTTTACAGATTGCTCAACCAAATCCATACTTTTCTAGATGCTTTTTCCAAGTTGACCGGTTCTCGTACCATCACAAAAGTTAAGCAACGTCAAGCCTGATCAGTACATAGATGAGTGAATTCTTAGTAATACATAATGGCTTGGAATAATTTGTTTTTCGGTGTGTGGTTCAAAGAAGTATGCGTATTTTATTCTTTCTTTCAAATGTTCGTTTTTACTTTTCGTAAATACAGATGTTGAATCAAAGATACATTTTTCTAAATGAGTTTCTAAAATCTGTGAACGTCTTTAATCTGGGTGACAAACACATTTTGCCTCCACTCTGAAAGCGTAAATTAAACAATTGTTTACACTTACCGGGAGGATTAAAGAGAGACCAAAGAGTTCAATATAATTATTGTAGGTCATTCTAAGTAACTTGTGAATCTTCAATGGCATATTTGTCGGTTGTGAAAGGGATCAGATTTCCTTTATTTAAACGGAAACGTTTCATTGTGAGATTTTATTCGGCCGTGGGCGAATAAAGCAATGAACTTTAATCGTCCAATAAAGTTTTTAAAAGATTGAGTCGATCGGGCAAGAGAAATCTCAAAGGCTAGACCACAGTATATAATGTGTTTGTATTAAACAAATATTATTTAATATAAGGATGCAGATTCACAAATAACAAGTGTGTTTACATTAGATAAATATTATTTTGAAAATTTAGGAATGCAGATATCACGTGATAAACTAAATTGATTTTCTCAACGTTAGGAAATATAAAAACGAAAGTGCATTTACATTAAAATAAATGTCATATGGGAAAATTTAGAATGCAAGACCAGCTTTGCATTAAGGTAATGTAGTTGTTTTTGTAAGTGTTCGTATGCAAAATCAGAGATTATAAACCATGGAAAGACAGGAATCAAGTTGACGCAATCAAGCGAAATTCGGCTGATGTAAGAGCTACGTTCCAGAAATCGAGAGAGAGAGAGTGAGAGAGAAAGAGTGAGATTGAAAAAGTGAGAGTGAGAGAGATAGAATGACAAAGACAGAGTGAGAGAGTGAGAGAGAGAGAGAGAGAGCCAAGCACTCGGCGGGAACACAAGGAAAGGAAGACAACTCCAGCCAGTCAACTGCCTTCGTATGCGTATGTGATATTTCCTCGGCTGTCTCCTATTCTACACTCCTGTCACCCAAAATGAAGAATAAAAATATAAGTAATAATTATTTGTATATCCGGGTCCGTTGTTTATCAGTGAATCCGATAACCATTTTGATTTGAAGTTTATATATACACGAAGGGTGTATAACACGGAGAGTCGAGTCCCTATTACACTTGTGTGCGTTATATTTGTTTACTTACAAATACCTCTGGGGAAATACGAACCTACAACTTCTCACTCTAGCTATGGGGTAAGCAATAACACATGCATCAGTAAGTTGTTATCAGGAAAACATTAATAAAATTTTGAATATTTTCTGACATTAAATTACCTGAAAAAGGTGGATAAGCCGTAAAAGTAATAAATCAATAATTCCATGGAAGAGAAATAGGATTGATATATAGAACAGTAAAATTAATTAAAATAAAATTAATATATCGAATATTAAAATTACTTAAATAAATACTACTAAATTTTACTAAATAAAACAGTAAAATCACTTAAAATCCACTTAAAATTATTATAGTATGGACGTAAGAAATATAATTACTTCAATGGAGTACTTCAACTAAGTGTATTTTTAATCATTTCAATCCAGGGGCAATAACACAAGTAAATATCTGGGTTTACAGGAAGTGAAAAAGATTGTAATGAGTAGTAAACGTGAGAAAAAGACAATAAAATAACAGGTTTTAATAATCAAAAGACAGTGCTTAACATTGCATTTAAATCTTTGAAGATTGTATGTGGCATGAAAGAAAGAAGTTGTCAGTTTTACATTCAAGAAAAGAAACAGACTAGAACTGACGGTTGCATCTGGTTATTCAACAACAAAGTGGTAAGACCTAATTTCCAAAGCATTGTTACTCATCATACGGGTATGGCCCCTAAAAGATAGGTTCGTCTGGAAAATTACCATGAAATCTTTTGAAGAATAGACGGAGGAAAGTCCAGATAACTCGGTGATGTTTAGTTAGGATTGATTACATTACTGGCAACTTCTTTCAATTTTGTGAAGAAGCTTTTTCGAGATATATAGTAGGAGTACCAGACAGCAGTGTTCATAGCCGAACAGATGTTTCGACAGGTAGTGCGTTCGATCTACTGTGGATGTTCCTTAATCTTCGCTTTGTGCCGCATAAAAGTTGCGCTTTATCAGATGAGTTAAGTCGCTGTTTCAAGTCAAAATGAAGCTATAAGAAAAAAATGGCCGACACTTGTGTTTAAACTGAAACGTAGTGTACAGTTCGCAAGATTGAACGAGTCAACAAAGAATTAGAGTCTTGAAAAATTGGATGTAACTGAAAAATTGTTTACTCAAATTTGGTAGCACGAGCAGTTCACTTAAAGCAGAAAAATAAAACTCCTTTTTGTGCTAATTTTTCGATACGGTTAAACAAATATTTAGAAACTCATAACTACCCATTAGCATGTTTTGAGGAAATTTTTGTGAATTTAAATTGTTGAAAAATCTTTTCAAACTGGATTTGTCAGAAGCGTATTGCAAATACATACTGAAGAAAAATGTTCAGAGTTAATGACTATAAATGCGCTCAGAATGAAGGTGTCCTGCGTGATTTTGCTTTAATATTTTCTTTTTGTAAAATTGAACAATTCTTTCTGTGCTATCTATTAGAAACCCAAAGTAAATAATCGCACATTATTTACATTACAATAAATAATTTTACATATTGCTCAACCGAAAAGATACTTCTTAATTTTGCTATACAAAATGGCAGCTATATCAAGTTGAAAGTCCAATTCTCGTACGATATAAATTGTGCTACGTCGGGCCTGATTAGTACTACGTAAATGAGTATCCGTTTGGGAATACCAGGTGCTGTATTGTGAACGCGAGGGTAGTGTAATAGGTAAAGACTTGGAATTGGAAATCGTAGAGCCGAGTTCAAATTTCCGTTGGGTTCATCATATTCGCTTACTTACAAATACTTCTGTGAAAATTATGAATCTACATCTCAACCTTGCAGTACGTTAATGAATAATTGATGTAGTTGTAAATAGTTATATTGAAAACATTAATAAAACATTTGACTGCTGAACAGAAAAAAAATTGTCTGACGTTTTTTATACATTTTTCTTCTGTATTTGAGAAATTTGTTTTCTTGCAATGAGAAAATTTTTGCATACATATTTGTATATCTATTTTTGTTTTTTGTTTTTTAATATGAATAAATTGAGATAAATATTACATATAATATCTTCAAAAAATGTGTTACTAACCCAGAAAAGAAACCCTTTCCTTACGATTCATATTATCGTCACTTTCGATGAAAAGTGGATTTTTATAAAAACTATAAACGATTAAATCAATAGCATGATCGTGATGAATTGATTTTTTTGCAGGCATACATGCATTTCAGCAAGTTGATTGGAGTAACGCTCTGCATTAATGCTTTGATTGGCATCCAGAAAGGTGCTTTTTGAGAAAACAAATAGCAGACCACTAGAAAATCACCGTAATCTTTTGCGGATATAATGTTAGCCTTGGGAATACATTAAGTTTTCCCTCAGAAATAAAAAAAAATGTAAAACGAGAAATTAATCTCTATTATTAAATTATGTGGTTAAGGAGAAGAAAGACTATTTTTGTATTTTGTATTCTAATTTAGTTTATTTATCAAATATAATAATAGAAATAAATAAATACTCTCAGAAAAATACATTTTTAAACTTACAACTTTTAGTAGTTTTCCTATACATATTATTAAGACAGTATAAGTGGATCATCACTATGTTATATATATTGCTGATAGTGGATATATTTCTAGTTTAATTTCCTGTAATTAATATAAATTTTAATATCCTTTAAAATAGTTTTTTCATTATGTAATTTGCTGATATTAAAGATTAATTTTTCGTTTTTTAATTCCTTTTTATTCCCTCGGGAAATTTTTAACTTGATTATTTTGATATTAATATTAGCCTTGTTTTAGATTGAAACAGAAAAAAATTAAGAAAAAAATGTAACGCCCAGGCCTAGCCAGACACCTTTTCTATATAGTTTTTTCATACTAATTTACATTTAATGTATCTCCCACCTCCAATTTGTAGCTTTTCAGTTCTGTTTGCCATTTTGAATTGATTTTTCCTTTCTACTTTTTTCTTTTGCTATTCCCGTTTTTTCTTTCTTTCCTCCTCTCTTTCTTTTTTCTTTTTCCTTTATTTTCTTAACCCTTTCTCCCGCTTTTCACACACACACACACACACACACACACACACACACACACACACACACACACACACACATAAACGATTGTGTTCTACCATGACGATTATGATCGCTGATGATGCGGGTGTTGCATTAGTTGAAATGGCCAAACTATCTCATAAATGTCGAATATTTTGTATATAATAAATAAAATTTGGCTCTGCAAATAAATATTTTTAATTACATTGAGCTCTCTGGCTGCTTCAGTTTAATTCCTAATAATTAATATTAATGGGATCTTTTTGGGATGTTCTTTCAACCCGTTTCATTTTGTGTGTGTATATATATATATATATATATATATATATAAATGGAGAATTTGCAACTTAACTGAACAGTGTTATGCCGACTTCGAATATTCATGAAGGTATCATGTGATGAGCAGACAAACAAATCTCTGAAGGCGTTTAAAGGCGTCAAAATAATGCCTCCATGAAACATTGAAGTCGGCAGAACTCTTCTCTGATATGTGACAAACGTCTCAACATTTAAGTTTATTAAATCTTTATCACGATATCGAGGACATTAAGACAAAAAGCCTACCCGCCAAATATGACATCAAACTAGTAAATAGCAGTCTTTATTATAATGGAGAGGATTATTAATATTATTATTTGGTCGCATTTTCAAGGTTTTCTCGGATAAGAAATTAACTGATCTAATCCTTGCATCGCGTACCACAACTGACAGCCTGATGTACCATGAAAATGTTTAACTCTAAATGTTTTTCACATCCAGATTATTGTTACAGTTTACTGCTGGTTTCATTTATTCTTGTCATTATAATTTTTTAAGCATTATAATTATCATTATTATTATCTCTATTTATTATTATTATTATTATTACTTTTTAATCATGTCACCCCAAGCAAGGCATTCCACTGCCACTATAGCGCAGGGGGTTACACAGGGCGATAGACGAGTTAGGATGTACATAGGGGGAGAGTTGGAAAGAATGGGAGGGTTAGTGTGTTAGGAGGTGTCTATTGACCTTACATTTAAACTCCTGGAGGTTATAGCCGTCGGGGAAGCAAGCATGCGGAAGGGAATTCCACAGGCGGAAAGTGCGAGAAAAGAAGCTATTGGAGTAGAAATTGCGGTTACATTTCATCGGTTTCACTGTAAATAGGTTGCGACCTAGTTGCCAATCTAGTATCTCGTGCGAACTAACACCTAGGGGGCACCAGTGATTTAAGTTCATCAGAGCAGAAGCCATGAAAGTATTTATAGAAGAGTTGCCAATCTAGTATCTCTTGCGAACTCACACCTAGGGGGTATTATTATTATTATTATTATTATTATGGAAAATAATATTTATAAGCATGAATTGGTGCAAATACTTGTTTAGATACATGCGATTTGAAAATATTTTGATATTTTACGAACTATATCTATTTTCTATCTTTCCTTTACTTATTATTATCAGAATTTCCCGTCTGCCATTTTGGAGAAAATTAAACATAATTTTCTATTTTTTCTATTTTTGGGAAAAGCAATGCGAATCATAATTGCCGTAATGCGCCAACAAATTATTCACAAAATTTCCAATCTCAAAAATAAAACTAGTAAACATTAAGCGGCGTCTTTCCTAAAATATATACATGTCTAATGTATGAAAATGTTTTCTTAGGTTTTGTGCAAAAGTCTTTAAGTAAAGATAGAGAGGAACTCAACCATTTATATTTCTTTGGATATCGATTTAAATTAATCTTGTGTCTTCCCTCCCCAACAATATTCTGTAGAAGTATGTACCAGTTCAAAATAAATAAAATCAACAAAACGGATAAACCGAAAGACAATAGCGATAATCTTGTGTATGAATAAAACAGAACAATTGAGACACAAAAAAGGAAATTAATTTAATACAGTTTTAAATGAGTTTATGATGATATTTTTGTGTAAAGTGAATGTTCTTTCAAATTTTTTTTAATCATTTCACCCAAAACAAGGCAGAATTGCCACTGGTGCGCATATAAGGTGAGTGATCAGAAAGAGGAACAAGTTACAGGGTGTGTCAGTGAATGAATAAGAGAAGGATGAGAACACTGGTGTGAAGAGGGCTGCAGGAGTATAGAGCACAAAGGAAGAAGAACATGATACAAAAGTTGTCAGGGAAAGGATGCAAGTCAAAGAGATAAGAGATGACAATAAAATTTCATTTTTATTTTCAGATTGGAGTTTTCAGAGAAGCAAATATACGGAGAAAATTCGACAGATGGGAAATGCGAGCAAAGACGCTATTAGAGTAGAAGTTGCGGTTTTGATTGGTTCCTCTGTAAAAGGGTAGGACTAAGCCCCTAGTCTAGTAGTTCGGCTAAATTCATACTTAGGGGTTACCAGGTGTCTAAGCAAATCGGAACAGAAGCCCTGAAAATATTTGTAGAAGAGACAGATGCAAGCCACATTACGAAGATGAGAAATTGACTGGAGTTGAGCTACTACGTCGGGATCAATTACATTACAGATTATCTTTGGATTTTGTCAAGAAGCTCGAGATAAATATCAGGGGCAACCGACCAGATAAAACAACATTATTCGAAGCACTGGCGGATGGTAGATTTATATATATGTAAGATGGATTCAGACGAGAAAAAGATTCATGGTCATACAGAGGTAACCAACTTTCCTAGGAGCAGATTTAGCTATGGATTTAATTTAGTCATTCCACTTGAGATCAGCAGATAGATTTAGGCCAAGGAGGTTCAGTGTTTTACTTTCAGAGAGACTAGTGTGATCCATGTCGACAAGAGGTAAGAGCGGTTTTTTATGGTGATTAAAATATAGGAGTTTCGTTTTGAATTAATGAATAAAAATAATAAATGTATGCTTTTGTGTAAAAAGAGATAGTGGTTTTACTTATACAGCATCGTAAGTGAAAGAGATTATTTTTATACAAAATGGTTGAGAAATGGGATAGACGAATGAAGACAGTTCCTTTTAGGTTTTCGGTATAAAATGTTGAAAAACAAATACGGTAGAAAGCACCTATCAAATTCTCGTTATTGAACCCTATTCATATTTATTTTAAGAGGTTGAGAGCTTAGGTGTTTTCAGCATCAAATTGATAAATATTTTTGGCTTATACTTGTTTTCCCTCAGATGGCATGATTCGATCCTATATTGACTAAGAAAAATATTAAATTATGCAGATTTTCAAATAACTGAAGAAATTAAGATTGTGTGTTAGTATATTTCTGTGCCACTCACAGGGATTTATTTAAGATCGGAATATATATATATATATATATATATATATATATATATATATACACAACTGTATAAGAACAGAGAAAATAATTACAACGTTCTAAACATTAACATAACAGTGCTCAATATTAAAATAGAGCAATGAATATTTGTTATTATTTATTAATTTCGAACATGTGCATACAACAAACTACAACAAAATTGTACATTTTGTTTTGACTTTCAAAGAGCAATGCCAAATCATGTCGTTAATATGGATGATAATAAACGTTTTTTGGAAAAAATATATAACCATCTCCCTTTATTTTTGGATTTTTTTGCAGGAGATAAAAAATATTTTAAAAAAAGGGGAAAAGAAAAAGGGAAGTCTTGGTTAGAAAATAAAATGAGAAAAGGAAAAGAAAATGAAAGGGAAACATACAGAAGAAATAGAAAATGAAGAAGAAAATAAGCGAGAAAGTATAGAGAGCGAAGAGCCAATGGAAACGGCTATTTAAACTTTTGGCTGCAAGTAAATGGCAGACTGATATAGACACCACCTACACTGTTCAAGTTAAACATTTTGGCATTTAAAAAATAATGAATTCACATACACAAACAGAAAAAATAATAATAAATTTATGATTAAAATGTTGATGCCACATATGTTCCGGTGATCTTATGTATTTAGAGATACAAGATTAGAATCAAAGAAGATAAGCAATATTTTTGATTCTGAACTGGCACAATGACTTCAGTCACGTTTTAACCGCCGTAAATTTGCTTCCCTGTGCCTCCTCGACAAATACTTTAATGTGAATTGTTCCGATGAGCTTTTCTCCATGTTACTTACACTTTATGAATTTAAGCACAATGCTAAACTGGCCACATGGTCTCATCAATTTACAGTAGCGGTAGCTGGATGTAACCCTAAGTTCAATGCTGCTTTATTTCCCGTATTTTTCGTGGGTAGAACTCACGTTCGGATCCATGCTTTTCAAACAATTTTGACCTCAAAAATGTAAATTCAATATCAATCGTTATCTAACGTCTTCCTGATTACGCTTCTATCATTTTTGTGTTTTAATAAAGTTTCTATTTTCGAATTCTACCACGCTAATTACTGGTGTTTTACTTTACGCAATACCTTTTTGGGGGTAAATTCTATTTAAATAACCCAAAAATATATAGCGCTAGTATTAAAAAGCAAAATTATATTTGCTAGAATTATGACGCTGCTGCACAAAAAATAAATAGCGCTGTGTTTCTAAATTATTTGAATATTTTAATTTTTCATCGAATGCAAGGCCCAAGAAACACTCAAGATAGTATTTACTGTATGTTGTTGGACGAGTATAAGAATGGGCACGAATTATAGGGGTCTATGCAGGAAAGATAACGATTAATCCTTGATTTGGAAAAGTCAGTACTGAAGAAATGATTGAGAAAACATCATGCTGGGAGTCTGGTTTGCAATGCTTTAATTCTAAAGAAGAAAATGTGTTATTTCTTATTTTAGGTATACGAAAAAACTTTTGATGATTCACCCTTGTGTACGTTTCATAGCGGATCAAAATTGTAAAGGTCAGCGTTGGTACGACTAACGAACAGAGCTGATGAGATCAAAGTAGCGATGATGTAGCGAGAGTTTGGTAACGTTTCCTGCGTGAGACAGGATTTATAAGTTATAAATAATTAATCGATTATCAGTTAAGCGCCATACGAGATACATTCTTGGGCAATAAACTCTCGAAAGCGACATGGCTGACTGGGCAGAAGATTATCCCGCAGAAGTTTGCCATTGCTTTCTGCGGTAGACTGGTTGCCAGGCATTGTTATAAAACCCAGTCTCTCCTATTATTTAACACCTAACTGGAGGGAAGAGACAGACTAATACCTTTTCCAAGGGTATTTGTGCGTAAGTGAATGCAAGGAATTCAAGTGGAATTCGAACTCGGTTCCCCGACTTCTCGTTCCGAGCCGATAACCACTGCACCACAACGCACTATATGATCACGTAAACTCGTTTTAAGTCAAGATAGGCAAATGGGTAGCTGCAGCTAGGTATAGATGCAATAAACTGTGTTTTTGATCTGATCCATCTCGTATAAAATAGCGTATGACAGATGGAGTCACATAAATGCTGCAGCGGTACAAGTAACAGACAGTTTTTACAGTATCTTTTGCAATAATTCGAATCTATGTGTTCCATTTCAGTTCTGAGAAAAGATTGGGAACCAGGAGATGTTCAAGACAAACGGTCTCTCTGAGAATACACCCGTCCATCATGATAGATATAAATTCGCAGTATCTGCTCGGTGGTGTTTGAAAGTTACTTTGGAAATGAATGAAAAATAACCCTTCATCTTCAGCTTAACAGAATAAAAGTCACACTGTTTTAAACGTTTAATTCTCTATTCCAGCAAACAGAATCTAAATATACGAATAGATTACATATGCGAGTCATATACATTAATCTGGGTGACTTACGCTGCTATAACGTAATACGCCATGAACACTTGATAACATTTCTGTTGCATTCACTCTGTTCCGTTTATCATTTGGCAACAAGATTGCTGATCACGAAGTTACAGGTTTTGAGTAGCGTGAGACTACCTCTTATTGAAAACACTATGATAGTATAAAAACATTTTTGTCGTAAAGATGCTAACAATATATTTTATACAAAAAATGTAATGAAAAACAATCATTCTCTTTATTTTAAATTATCAACAATACATACTGAGACATTGTTTTCAACGCCGAAAAAGTATACTTTTGTAGTAGCTTGTACATGTTCTAAGTATAATTAATAATAAATATTCATTTGTCTATTTCTATATTGCTCTACATGTGAAATCTTAATTTCCCTTCAGAGATATGTTGAGCATTTTCTAATACACCGTTGTAATGGTCTACTTTAAATCTGAAGTATATCTGTTCAACATATATATATATATATATATATATATATATATATATATATATATATATATATATACATTATCCTACGTCTATGGCACGACACGGAGTTTCATGGGTTAAACATACAATAACAGGAATCAAATCAACCTCAGAGAATTACCAGTAACCTATACTAATCAATCCAATATCGTTAAGTACGGACTCTAGCAAGAAGGTAGTTTTTCAAAATTCTAAACTTAAATACATAAATACTTTATTAGAAAATAAAAATCAACAGTAGTTTAGAATACTGTCAAAAAAGGTAGGCAGAAATAAGCAGAAATCACGTAAACATAACATTATTTGGTTTAACCCACACTTCAGACGTAACGTTCCAATTAACATTAGTAAACTCTTTCTTAACTTAATTCATAAATATCTTTACCATTCCCCAATACCCAAAAAATATTGAATTAAATTTTGAAATTAAATTTAGATTGAAATTTTTTCTACATGTAACCTTTGAATATTTAATTTTTTAATCTTCTTATTAAAAAAGCAGTAACTTCATTTTATAAAATTTAATACGCTTGAACATCGAGTGAACTTAAATTCAAATCTATTATACTGTCAGTTTAAAATATGCAGCTGATGTTAGCATAACGAATTTAACTCCGAGGCGTGCCATAGATGTAGGATAATATGTATGTTTATTAATATCTATATAATACAACTCTGTTCATTGAGATCTGGTTTGTTAACACCTGAATAATAATACTATTAATGTATATTTATAATTTACATCACTATATATATATATATATATATATATATATATATATATATATACTAGTGAATAGACACTGAAGTGAAGACTCATAATAGAATCAAAATTTTACCTGACTAATCGATTGCCTTCTTTCTTCAAATTGTAAAGACAGCATGCATGTACACACACACACACACACACACACACACACACACACACACACACACACACACACACACACACATATATATATATATATATATATTTGTACGTATATGTGTATTAAATGACTGTTTTAAAACATATATATTTATTATTCTTACAATTGATACTCACACAAAACAATATATATACACAAAAACACTGTCTGAAAAGACTACTCTAAAATGTATATCGTTATATACTTAATATACATTATATATATATATATATATATATATATTTTAACGAAACTTGGTTATAAGCAACCGACAATTTCTAATGAATTATTTTGAACATATATATATATGTATATGTATTATATATTACGAACGAATCTGAATGTAGTAACACACACACACACACACACACACACACACACACATATATATATATATATATATATATATATTAATACAGCTTTTATTGAATAATATAGACAAGTTCTGTCTATTTATTTTGTATATATGTATATATATATATATATATAAACACACACAAGTGTTTATATATATATGTTTTTGTGAGCATAATAAATATAACACTTTAAAGCATTATTTTAATGCACACTCACATCTATGTGTGTGTGGGTATCATGTTTGACAATAACAAACTATAGCAGTCTGTTAATATACATTTTTTTCTTACACATTATTCGATACAGAATGTGTAATTGTTGTATAGAGAACGTGCCTTTTTTTCTTCTCGTGCAAAATCTAAGTCTATGATTTCACTTCACCTTTAAATGAAATATCCTTACTCTTCTCTCAAACGGAAATTTCAGTGAACGGCCTATTGTAATGGTCTTGTCATATTTGATAGTAAACCTTTGAATATCATGATACATTGAAAGATTTAATTTCCTTGCAACGCAGCGATAAATACTCGCCCCCAACAACAGAAAAAAATACGCATTTCGAGATCTCAGAAAACTTAAATCTGTAAGCTCGACTCACCAGACTTTGTTTCCTCTTCCCATAAGAAACCAAAAACTATCCTGGGAAATCTTGCAGAATAATGTCTTGTATTTTTTACATCTAAATCTACAACAAATACAGAGATCACAATAAAACTTTAGATTTCATTTTAAATGACATAGCACTATGGTGACATTTATTCCCTATCATTGTCAATATATTTTCGAACCTCTCTTCGTTTCTTCAGTTGTCAAAATGCAAATGGACATCGCCGGTGCTGAAGCATTTTTTGCAAAAGCTTAACATATTCATATTCAATGTTTGTTGCAGTAAAAATTCGGCAAGCATAAATGAATTGGAATTATCATTTACTGAAACACTTTCAATATTTTAATAATGAAAATTAAAAAAAATGATTGTTCATTCAAGTAGCGGTTCAAGATCTGCAGCTGCACCCAAACACAACCGCATCTCATTGAGATAGAAAACACAAGACTTATTTTTGTAGTGACCTTGATGAAGCAATATGGATTTGAAGGTAAGATTCACCATGTGAATCTTACTCGGGGTCACCCAATGTAGAGGGTTACATTAATAGACACTAGTGGCAGATGACTGCTTACAATAGACTTGAACAGTCTAATATGTTAGTGATCAAGAAAACAGCCTTTTAAGAGTCACTTCTTCAGAGCATAAGTTCGCGGGAAGAAGTTCTTTCACTGTAA